>JACEFO010001657.1:0-322034 GCA_015342445.1 Digitaria exilis | reverse complement strand
TCGCCAATGCTCTAAGCCTATAATGCTTGCGTCACAGTGGGCTCTACCGCTCTACTTGCCTGTAACCTACTTTTTCTCTCCAGAGCTAGGATTTACACATGTGAGTCCTCCTCAATTGGTTCTTAAGCACCAAATCCACCGATGCACTAGTAACGAGCTAGCTTCACGTGCTGCATGAGAAGCAGATGGTTTTTGGAAAGCTCCTCAAGGAGTATCAACAGGTCAGTCTCAGTCGAGTCATGAAGAAGTGTCATTGACATTAAATATCATATCACATCACAAAATTTGCTTACGTGGCAGGATTATTTATGAGGAGATAGGAGGGAGAGGTTCAATGGAGTGGTCATCACTCAGACCCTTGGCTGGCACAGTTTCGAAGTTTACAGTCTTGGTAACTGTGTGATGACACTCCCTGAGACTGGCCTCACAACTCACAACTGGAGCAATGGATAGCTATAAATGCATGATGGAGACAAGTAGACATCGACGATAGAATGGGAGAGCTATGCCAAAAGTGGGTGACAACCTCGACCAAATGACGCATGTGGATGAGAGAAGCTGAGATAGGTAAAGCTTACAATAAAATCGTCTTGTTTAGTTTCTTCAAATTTTCCACCAACTTAACACACTTGACAACCGTACCCCTCTCACAGAAAATACAACTTTGCCACCAACTTATTGAACTAAACAAGGGCTTGTTTAGTGAATGAGTGAATGACTGATGAGTAGTGTTGGGCGAAATTGGTTCAAACCATTAGTGTATGTTAGCACATGTTTTGGGCTAGGAAGAGTTGTTGGGTACGAGAGTTGCTTTCACTGAGTGTTGGAGGGCCCTATTCAGCTATTGAGCTACTTCCGTATGCTGTAAAAAAAATGGGACTATTGTCTTCATCTTTCAATATGAATGAGAGCTCTTAAAACTAGGTCAAAGAGGGAGATGAGAAAAATACAAGCCAGGTCTTTTTTGTGTTTTTTTTCAAAAAAAATAAAGGTTGTATACATCTCTTGTGTCATCGTTTCTTTGCAATTACGCACTGCCAGACATACCGTGGATACTGGAGAGAGTAGGCACAGCACCTGCCGTGCCGGTCGGTCGGTCCTGATGAATTGCAAAACCACCTCACACAGTGGTCAGTTGGTCGGTCAGTCACTTCCTGTTGTTTTCTCTCCAAGGATATTCAAGTCGCTGTTGACTCCCACAAAGGCTCGGAATCGTATCCGATCCTTGGCGCGTGCGCGTGCCGCCATCGTCGTTTAGACCAGAAGCCTCGTGTGAGAGCCCAGAGGGAATGCGCGCGCGCCTTTGACAGAACAGACCGACGCGCGCGACGGGCTCCGCTCCACCTCGTCTTCTTCTCGTCTCATACGCAGAGCGCCAGAGCCCCCCATGTCAAGCCACGCCATGCGGCTGGGTGGCGCCCATGCCGTGGAAACGGGGGGTGGCATGGCAGGTGCGTGTGCACACGCAGACGCCGACGCGGTTTTACCAGCGCGCGCGCGCGCGAGCTCAGCTCCGCATCCGCTTGCGGTCGGGGTGAGGGGATAGGACTGACTGGGTCCCCGACCCGCGACCGCCCGCCTGGCTGCGTCTGCGTGCGTGCGGTGCTCCGTGGACTCGTCTCGCCCCACGTCGCCTTCGTTCGCGGCAGTAGTGGCATGAGACGAGCCGAGCCGAGCCTCCCTCGCTTTTATATATGCGCGCGCCATTGGTTTGGGGGTCCTCGTCTCCACCTCCGATCGATCCTTGTCCCCGCCTCCCGATCCATTTGTCGTCTCTGGGCAAAAGAAAAAGGCATCCCATCCATCCGTTCATCCAGAGCGCGATCGAGCGCGGCCTATGACTCTGAGGTCGCCGCCGGGGGTGATCGACCGGAATGCCGCCGCTGCGTCGCCGAAGCTCCTGAGCCCCGTGGCCATGGACTCGCGTCGCCGGCGACGTGCCGGCGAGGTCGCCGCCGAAGCTTCTCAGGACCAACTCCTCCAAGAAGGTGTCCGCAGCGAGCAGCCTCGAGCGCGCCATCCTCAGCTTCAAGACCTGGCAACCCGCCGCCGCCGATTGCGCCGCGCGTGCTCCGGCCGCCGACGACCATGCGCCGCCGCCGACCCTCGCCGGCGCATCCACGGCGGCCCGACCGGGCCCGCTGGACCTCGACCTCCACCACCACCACCAGAGCCCCGCAGGAGGACGGCCGGCGGTGGCGGACGGGGTAGCGAGGTCGCCGCTGCAGGAGGCGGCGGCGACGACGGTGCAGAAGATGTTCAAGGGGCACCGGAACGCGGCGGAGCCTGGCGGACTGCGCCATCGTGGTGGAGGAGCTGTGGTGGAAGCTTCTACGACCAGGCGTCGCTGGACCGCAAAGTCCGTCTCCTTCTTCACGGGGAAGCAGGAGACGGCGGCGTCGCGGTGGCTCAGGGCAGGCAAGCGCATCGCCAAGGTCGGCAAGGGCCTCTGCAAGGACGACAAGGCGCAAGCAGTCGCGCTCCGCCATTGGCTTGAAGCGGTAATAGCCACTAAAACTTCTGCATCGCCATGCATTCATCGTGTTGTGTTGATTCATCGTGCTCATCATCTGCATCTGTTCGTGCCAACCGTTAACAACAGATCGACCCGCGGCATCGCTATGGCCACAACCTGCATCTCTACTACGACATCTGGTTCCAGAGCTCCAGCACCGAGCCATTTCTTCTACTGGTACGGCCGCGCGCAATATGATTGACCCTCTCTGGGTCTCTGTCATTCAATACCTTTTTGGAATGGTTGCCTGAGTCCTGACAGGAATTTATTGTGGCAATGTGTCAGGCTGGACATTGGAGCCGGACGGGAGATCCACCACCCAAGCTGCCCGAGGAGCAAGCTCAAACTCGCAGCTCGTCATGTACCTGGGAATGGTGCGTCACCATCGTTGCCTCATTCAACTCGTACTAGTAATACGCTGTGGTTTTATTTCGAACGCTGACTGACTGAAAGCGGCTGCGATTTGTGAACGCTCAGAACGAGCGAGCCGCCTACGAAGTGGGTCGTGGAGGACGGGAGGCTGACGTACCTGCAGAGCGGCCTGCTGGTGAACACCACCGACGAGTCCAAGTGGATCTTCGTGCTCAGCACCAGCAGGTCACTCTACGTGGGCCAGAAGAGGAAGGGCCAGTTCCAGCACTCGAGCTTCCTCGCCGGCGGCGCCACGTCGGCCGCCGGGAGGCTCGTCGCCAAGGAAGGCGTCCTCAAGGCCATCTGGCCATACAGCGGCCATTACCTCCCCACCGAGGAGAACTTCAACGAGTTCATCAGCTTCCTCCAGGAGCACAACGTCGACCTCACCAACGTCAAGGTACAGTACATATTGCTCTACCTATCTGTTGTCATTCTCATCAATGAATGGCGACGCATTGGTCCTGCTCTGACGACGAATGCTCGATCGCCTGCTTCTTCAGAGATGCTCGTGGACGTACGACGATACCCATCGCTGAAGCGAAGCAGAGTTCGGCCGTGGACCCGTCGTCGCAGCAGGAGGAAGAAGAGCCCAAAGAGCGATGGCAGGTCAGACCCACAACGGCAATGGAAGAGGACATTGGAGCAACCGCTGAGACTCCGGCCGATGCGGCGGAGGAAACGAGGCCAGCAGCAGCAGCACCGTGCGCTGGTGAAGTGGACGAGCGGAGCCGGGGCGCGGATCGGGTGCGTCCGGACTACCCGGCGGAGCTGCAAGAGCCGGGCGCTGGAGCAGGTGAACCTTTCGCCGAGCAGGTCGTCTGCGGCGGCGCCGCCGCTGCTGCCATGGCCGGTGCCGTCGCCGCGGCCGAGCCCGCGGATCAGGCTGTCGCCGCGGGGCAGTACATGGGCGTGGCCGCGAGCCCCGGCGTGAGGCATCCGGGCGAAGCAGCAGTGCCTCGGCATCCGGCCGCCGATGGTGAACCTCACGCTGCCCACCGGCAGGAACAGCAAAGGCATCGATCGATGACTCGTCGGCAAAGCCATCACTGAATTGATTAACCATTTGCTTGGGATTTTTTTTTGATCCTACGAAATTGTAGTTAGCTAGCAAGAGTTGTACACTAATATTGTTTTTATTTTTTGTAATCTTTGTTGTTAACAACTGGCTCTGCGTACGTACACAGCCCCCGGTGTGTACAGATGTAATGACGTGATCTGCACAGACTGAATTAGTGAATTGCTCGGGTTTTTTTCTGATGAAAGAGAAGAGTCATCTGTTATTGTCTGCTACAGTTGGTCAAGATCAGCAAGTACAGCACGGAACACCTCTTTGGACCATCAAATCGTAGCTGCGTTCGCGGCCTCCAATGAAACGAACAAGCTCGTCATCGTTGTCTCTGAGAGACGCCGATCGACAAAAACTCACATCTGCTTTTTTTCCTGGAAGGGACGGCGTGTGACGTTAGACCATCCAGGTTGCATTCGCACTGCATCCCTCATCTCTCCCTCTCCATGTCTGTGAACGAGGACGACGGCAGGAGACTCGGCAAATCCTGAGGAAGCTGTTCTTTTGACCAAACGATGCAGCAGAGGAGAATGTGAGAGAGAAACCTCAAGGCACGTGCCGCCGAGGTCAAACGCTTTCGGATTTTGGTTCCCGTGCGAAACCTTTTGAATCGTTTCGCTTTCTGTCATGATGCCAACGCCAAGCACAAAATTTCCATGGACCAACGCCTGCTCTTCTCCTACCGACCGAGCCAGGCTTTTTCATAGCTTGGCTTCGCTCAGATGGCCGGCTAGCCCGGCCTTGCCGCCGCCTTGGTCCATTGCCAACGCAGCAACCTGCATCAACGAATAGCCAAGCCTCCAGGAAAGTTCCTGGATACTGCGTACGAAGGACCGCCGGCCAATGGCCACACCGTAATCAACCATGGACCATACTCCATGGGTGTATGATCCTGTCAAAACTAAAGAAAATAATACATTTTTCCTCCGAGCATTAACACGTAAAGGTTTTGCAGCAATCGCGCGCTTCCAGTAAGCACAGGTTTTAACCTATGGACAAATCACACTACTACTGTATGTTAAGAAGTAAGAACACAATCTCAGATCTGTCACAGGCAGGCAGCAGCTTAAAATTTCAGAGGCCAAGCAAAGGCAGCTGTTGCGGAATGTATAGTTGCAACAGAGCAGGCACCATAAATATCTCCCAAGTGTTCAAAGCTTTTCCCAAGCAGGCACCGTAAATCTCTCCCAAATGTTCAAAGCTTTTCCCAAGCGGGCAAGCGGCCATCAAATTCCAAGAGCAGCACATCACAACAAATGCGAGCCTGCAGAAATCTCTCCAGATACACATCATTCACGGGATTCGCGCCCTTCCACGCAATTAAACAAATGTCAACCTGTACAACGGAGGCTAAGCATAGCCATTGACACAGTTTCTAATAGCCATCACCCCACCGCGCTTAGGCTCACTCGCCCAAACCTCTTATTAGTTGGCCACCCCTTGGCATTTCCATCTCAGCTGACCGTGGCACATGAGACATCATATGGGGGGTAGCGCACCAATGATGCACCCTGTCAGCGCCAGGTCCCAATAGATAGGCTAATAGTGAACCCTGTCATCGCCGTCGAAATTTAGGCCCTGCATGCCCCTGATAGTGGACTCATAGTTCTTTGGGTTAGATGAGTGGCGCCTGCCAGAAGACGAGCGCCTGCCGTCCGAGGAGTCAGGCATCTGCGGGCTCCACCGTGGAGCTCCTGACCTTTGAAATGCCCCTGGGCTTGCGTCAGTAGTACGACTACGCGTTTGCTCCGCTCAGTGCTTGTTCTCGGCTACTGGAGACAGCAGGCGCCTTGACGATCCGCTTGAACGTCCCAAAAAGTCGAACTGGAGAACTACATGTCAATTAAGGTCAGATAATACATATAAATTCACACAAACGCTCCATAGTCCTCTGCTTCTCATCATCACAAGCAATATCAAACAACATGAAAATATCTAACAACTCACCATAGCATCTTTTGATGTTGATTGCTCATGCGAACAGGGGACTTCTGCTTGGCTAGGCTGCCAGCATTTATAGCTGGTGGTGGGACCTGCCGTCGTGTGGGGTCCATGTCTGACCAACCACTTCTCCTTCCCTCTTCAGTGCCTAAATAAATTTAGCAGACAATCAAAATTACATAGAATTCCATATGTTCATAATAGGATAGAATGGGAAAGGCCATTCTCAATGGCATTTCATATATCTCTCTCCAAGAATACCACATAAGCAAGATATCATTTAATTTACAATTGAAATAGCTCCACATAATGTATAGTTTCCAAGGCTACATGCAAGACACAACATATCTTAGAAACAGTGTACACATCGTTTCATGGGGATGAAACTCATTACACCTCCTTCATCAATTTTTTGCCACATCAACACTGGACATGGCAGCTATTTAATGTGAATGAAACAACCATGAGAATGGCCAAAGGCTATTCCCAATGGGGAGTTTCATTTCGTAGTTTCCAGAGTGCCATGTCACCAAAAGAAGTTTCAGTTGGTGGATGAACAAGGCCCCCCAATGTGTGATTTCATTTCACGGTTTCATAGGCTGGCCAGGCACATGATTGGACGTGGTTAGATGAGATGAACTCCCCACGATGGTAACAGGTTTCATAGTCTTGGAAACACTGTAGGCAGAGTTTCATCCTGATGAAACCCCTTCCCTCTCTCTTGGAACTATTTAATGTGCACAAATGCTGACATGTCAAACTATTTAATGTGCATGAAACATCTATAAAACTTGCACTGGAAATGGCCTAACCAGAAAAAAAAAGGGTAAGAATCATGCCATTAACAGTCAAATGTTTTATTATAAGGCGCTTGGAGTATGCAACATACAATTAAAGATGATAGGACCAGACAATATAATTGGTTTTTACCTCCATGCCATTACTGTAATTTTGTAAATGAAATCCTCTTTAGAAATATATCTAAGTTTATAAAAGAGTCTGATATGTAATCTGTGTCCAGACTGATTCAGTGGACGCCACTGAATATCACTAACCAAAAATATTGGAAATTGATGCAAGGCTGCATGAGATTTATCTTCCGATAAAAGAAAGAAACGGCAGCAAGGTAGCATTCGAAGTGTAACATGAGATGGACATACAGCAATAGGCAACAATGCATGAATGGTATATATTGCTTAAATAAGAATGCATGAGCAACAGCCAACAGACCTGAATGTCTATTATTGTTTGCCACAGGAGCCATCCCAGAGCTTTGTCCTACTGCTGGAGCCTAAATAAGTGATTATGAGCAAATAGTCAGACAAAAAATCCACATGCGTACAGCACTATTACATTGAAAAAAGGAAACAGGGTGAGAATTTTATGTACTGACAACTGCACGCGGAGGAGCACTGGTCATCTGTGCCTGTTGGTACTTTAGAATTGTCCAGTCAAAAACATAATCAAACTGAAAGCCTGCACGTTAGGAAACACGGTTACAAGTAAGCATTTTGCAGCACTGAGATTCAAAAACATTGTTTAATCCTAAATAAATACTGAGTGTATTAACAAAAGTAAAAAAAAAAGTAAACCAACCTTCTCGGATAAAAAGGTCTCTGAACAATCTCTTGAGATATTGATAGTCTGGCGCATCTTCGAAACGTAGTGAGCGGCAGTAATGGAAATAAGAAGCAAATTCAGTAGGATATCCACGACAGAGGGCCTGCAATAGAGGGAACACAATAAAAAGCCAATATGCCAATGGCAGTAAACACAATTCTTTCTAGAGCAATGCTTTACCTCAGTTGAAGTAGCAATTTTTCTTTCGCTGATCTTTTCATACTTTTGTTTCTTGTTTCCAGCTTTGAGACCCTGCCATGGAAGGCTGGCGGTAACAAAACCTTAATCGTGTTAATACATATCACATAGTCAGATATGAAATACTTAATCGGGTTATGTTAAACAACCTTCCTCTCAAGAAGTACATCAGTACATATCCAAGAGATTCCATGTCATCCCTCCGGCTTTGTTCTATGTGAAGCAAAAGATATGATATCAAAAGAAAAGGACGCAGAAAGGAAAGAGAAATTTGCTAGGAATCCAGAAACCACATGCCTCAAAACTAGGCACCACCAGATAAAGGAGTGAACATTGACCATTAAAATAAAAACCTACCAATTCCAAGGTGGGTATTCACACTTGCATATCTTGCTGTCCCAGTCAAGTTTTTGTTCTCTCTGCAATTAAATAGACAAGGTTGAAGGTTCATGCATTTTAAATGGAGGTGATGTCCGAAATCACAAAAAGAGAATATGTTCATTTTTTTTAACTTCTAAGGTACATGGAGCAATCTTGTGCGCATAAATAATTATGGACCCAGCGTGGTGGCATCAGAACTACGCAGCAAAATATATTGCTGGGAATAATGTGGAGTAGGTACAATTCTTTTACTCCAAAGTGGAAAGAAATATTGTGGAACAGGTACAATTCGATTACTTAAAAATGGAAAGAAATCAAAAGTTAAATAATGAGTCATGTCATATTTACCTGTATGGAATGTGCTGGTGTGTTGATGTATCTCTGTACTTCTTTGCAAGTCCAAAGTCTATAACGTAAACCTATACAAATATTAAAATTAATTATTAAATGCACATGCACCTGCTATTAAACACATGGGTCAATGCAGACTGCAGGAATATAGTCAATCACCTGGTTTGCCCTTTTTCCAAGACCCATGAGAAAATTGTCTGGCTTGATATCTCTATGCAAGAATGACTTGGAATGGACAAACTCAACTCGGTTGATCTAAGAAAATAGAGGACATTAATACTACACATAATCAAATAAAAGCAGATGAAATTATGTTGGACAGAAACAATTCTTCATGGAAATTGGAAAATTAACATAAAGTATAGAAAGCAAGCAAACAGGAGAGTGAAATGGTCATGACTTAATTATGCAGCATACCATTTGATCAGCAAGCATCAAAACAGTTTTGAGCGACAGCTTCCTGTTACAGAAACTGAAAAGATCTTCAAGGCTTGGTCCTAGTAAATCCATAACCAACACGTTGTAGTCACCCTCAACACCAAACCACTTAACATTTGGAATTCCAGCTGTACATGGAACAAAAATGTGATTAACACCCTTGTGGCCTTGTGCAGTGAAAGACGGAGAATAAGATGACGATGAAAATAAAACAAGGTGTGTGTGTTAATATTACTTCCTCCTTGAAGTATTCTGTATAATTTTGACTCGTAAAGCAATTGAGGATGTTTTGTCTTGACGTTTTCCTGGATAAAGCATTAGAAACGACAAGTTGTTATCCATCCATGTATGAAGCTGACTAATGGAACAATACAAAGATACCAAAAAAGCTCAACACGAATTTCACATGGCACAATATAAAGTCCATAACTGCCACGATTAAAATCTGTAAAGTCAAGCAATGGATTCTTTCTTGAGCATCATGCATATGTCCCATGTCTCTAAATCTGATAGTAAGACAGAGAATCTAATTCAAACAGTTAACCAAAGTTTCGACAACATACCTACATTTTAAAGTTGGTTGTTAGTCATATATATGCATATGTTACCATCATGTGCGTTACCAAAATACATTAACAGGTGAGTTGGGCGAGCTATAATAGCTGCCAGTAAAACCAAAGGAAACAACTATTTTCACAAGCATGAAATAAAAGATTCCTAATATGGAACATTTAATTCGACCTGCGCACCCTAGATCAGTAAGTCTTACTTGCCCAGGTAAAATTGCAAATCACCCTAGATCGCAAAATCTGGGGAAAACAGAGGAACTCACCAACTTTATTGCTACCTCCTCGTTGGTCTGCACGTTGGTACCTGCACAATCATCATAGAGAACCAGGCCAGCGGGTAGGGAGTAGGGAAAAAATCATCAGACGCTGCTAAAGACGGGGATTTTGGAACTACAAGATCTTTGAGCATAATTGCGCACGAACCGAGAAAGATCTCCCCGAAGGAGCCGCTCCCCAGCTTGCGGCCAACGCGGAACCTGTTGCCGATGCGCGGCTCCATGGCTGCCGCAGGCGCGTCGGTGGAGACGATCCCGGGAATCAGCAGATGCAGACGGAACCTGACATGCCGGAATCAAATGGATTCAGTCTGCTGCCACAGGGATCCGGGGCTAGGGCTCGAGTGGATCGAAGTGGGGGGATTGGGGATTTCCGGTCTCCTGTTTTTCCTCTTTCGTGCTGCTGGTGTCCTTATTTTCTCGCGCACGGGACCGGCTGCCTGGCTAAAATGAGGAATTACTGAGAATTCGAGGTGTCCGATAGTAAAGATGGCTAACGGAATTGGTGTCGCGGTTTGGTGCCCCTAGTTTCCCTCTGGTGGCCTCTCGTCTCCTTGCCCCTCTTGCTCTTGCCAGCCTTACCTGACTAAGACCTGACCACTTGTGTTCCATTCGGGCCACACTCTTATGTTTGCCACATGCTAAATTAGGACACCACTCTTGCTGATAGACAATTCAAGAAATCAAGTAAACATTCAGATGCACAGTAGCATGTTTCTACTTACACTATCCATTGATGTAAATTTCTGAAGAAGATTGCTATGCCATTCCAAAGCATATTCAGATCTGCGAATAGTTTCTCTTTGATACTGTTCGTCGATGGCTGAGACAATAAAGAAAAAAAGGAGTAAAAATATAGTTCACCAAAGTTTTGGAGGACAGAGATTTACGAACTAAGAGAATAAACATAGTGCTAAACCATGGTGATTGTGGGGAAGTATGAAGATGGAGGAGGAGATAGGCGGGTAAAATGTTTGCCAATGGTGTCTTCGATAGGTATTGTAGCCGAGAATGTATAGGGTGTTGTCATAAACAAATATATAAGAAAAAATCATGGCTTTTAAATATTATAATATGACACGTAGTACTTATAAGCCTCCAGGTGGCATTAGCCGCCAAATACAACGTACATTTGTCATTCGATTGTTCTACCCATGCAACAAGTGTAACTATATTCCGCCGTGCTATCTATAGCTTTAAATGCCGTCCAAATATCGAGACGATTTATTAGAAAATAGTTGCGAGGATGGTAGGCCCGTGGTGAGAAGAAATAATAGTTATGCAACTGTTAGCCATATATTTTTATATACTTGCTTTATTACAAAAAAATATTATAATTATACGAGGAACAAGTTGGCACACTAGTATCATAGCATGAACTCATCAAAATATTGATTCAGGGTCATAGGTATAGTAGAAATGCCCATGACACATACAGGTCAAGGCAATGAAATTTATTTTGTAGTCCATACATGATTTTGGGCTGAACTAGATCAATTCGGGGTTGTAATAATCTATTTTAAATATTTTGTCTCTGAAGTCTAAGCTGGCCCAAAGACAGACCTATCTCTATATGTCCATTTTAGTTCAGAAACCAACCGACTTTTCTATAACCATGTGAGACTTTTGCCCAAATATAGTTTAACAAAGTATGATGAAGGTGAGACGTGCAAGCGAAAAGGTTGGCATGAACCTAGCAACTTGATATTGGCCATCTCACTATCTCCTGTATGTGGACAGGACAAAACTTCATGGAGATAAGATGGTAAGATGGCCATACCCTTCCTCTTGTATATGTTTCACTAATTGAACTGTAAATTTGCTATTGCATAATTGTCATTTTCACATGAATGGGCCCTGCTTATTGGCCAGGCTGTATCTCCAGAGGGCAACTAGACTTGGCTAGCTAATTTTATCATTCTTGATTCATTTATTTAGGTTGTGTTTGGTTCATGCCTATGTGTGTCGTGCCGCAAGTGCGGCGAGAAAATTGTTCACCACATCTTAGTCACGTTTCAGCAAGAAAATCAATAGAGATTGCATGTATATATATGCGGTGTGCCTAAGGTTCGGCTATGAACCAAACACGTCTAAGAATGTCTAATTGTCGCAGTTGTACACAATTAGTAACAAACCAAACACATTATTATTCTCCTAGATCATTCAACTCAATGCGTCTTAGAGGCGTTTGGATCAATGGGCTAATGTTTAGCCCATGTCACATAGAATGTTCAAATAATAACTAAGCGAATTAACACATGAGCTAATTATAAACTAATCATAGAAGCCCGGACTAATTCGCAAGACTAAGCTATTAAGCCTAATGAATCCGTTATTAGCAAATGGTATTGGTAGCACCTTATTGTTAAATCATGGACTAATTAGCCTTAATAAATTCATCTCAACAATTAGCCCAATAGGTGCACTTAGTTTGTAATTAATACATGCTAAATAATGTTGATTTGTAATGTGATATGGGCTAAAGTTTATCCCTAAGATCCATATGCCTTTTATTAGTAGTTGCAAAATAATATACATATGTTGGATGACTACACGGTGATATACATAAACAAGTTTTTCTTGTTATCTTGAAATATAACTTATCTATGACCCATCCAAACACCCTAGTGCTTGATTTAGCTTTTAAAATCCACAAACCAATATTCTAATAACCTCACATACCTTAGCATTTACCAGAATCTATTAAAGAGAACTACGGCGAGCAAGCTATCAATATGAACTTCATAAAGAGTGTGACAAACCACGAATTACAACAATAACTGCAAGCGTAACTCGACACAAGATAGAAAGATTGCATCATGAGTTGCGAGCACCACGCAACTAAACAGAGAAGACAATAGAAAGTAAGAGAAGGAACAACTCTTAAGTTAAGGACAAGGACCATGATTTGTAAAAGCCATAAGCGAACCACACTTCGCCACAAAGTACCGAGACAAAGTAACATACTTGCTAGCTTCACAAAGTCATTGTGCTACTCCCACCCCACGTAGCTACGCCTCACGGCTGCCACCTTTCAACACCAACAAGGGGAGGAAGCCTCGAAGGACCGAGGGACTGCCATAATGGAAAGGGGACTAAGAATGGAAACATAACGCCGACCAAAGTTTTGTCAAAATCACGTTTACCAGAATGCATAGGGTGTCTTGTGAAAATTTTCCTAGATACTAATACAATTGATCCACCCACATTCCACTCCCTGTCCATGAGGGCTCCGCAGTCAATTAGTTTTAAAAAACAGTAATTGCCCTCCAATATCTATGGACACCTGATGTCTTTTTTAAACAAAGACGCTTCATGCCTTCGGCTCTTACAATTTAAGGTTTGTTTAAAATGTAGAAATTTCACATGAATCGGTTTAATGTCACAGAAAAACACATATATCAAGAAAAAATCCCGCGTTTGGTTTAGTTGTAGACACCAGCCATAGTGCCTGGCTCAGTTGTGACAGTGCGGATTAGACACCAGTCATAGTGCCCACTGTGCAGGAATGAGAATTCCTTCCTGTGATAGTGCTTGTGAGCGTTTAGTAGCGGACGACGTGGTTTATTTCATGTCCACAAAAAGATACTACTAAAAACCTCTTGCAGTGCACCTCACATGCGTGATCCTCTCTTCCATGACTTGCTTTGCTATAATGCTATCGATGCAAGTCTATTAATGTTTTCCTTTTGTTTGTGGTCAGTTTGGGTTTGGATTCTTCCCATTTCCTCGTTATCTGCTAATCTTTCTTTCTAGCTTCGTTCGCGTTCTTTCCCACCCTATTGTGTCTAGTCACTCTGACCAAATCAAGCATAGATAAAATCAACAAAGAAGGGTGTTTGGATGGATATATCTCCGAAGCTAGCACTAGACTGGCAGCCTAACCCCCATTTTGGTTGAGATTCATGTACTCCTCCCCTCCCAAAATTCCGCATAAAAATGGACAAAGCTTGTCTTTTCAGACCGAAAGCAAACCAGTACATATCTTCTATTGCATTGTTTGCAAACCAAGTTGACGTCCCTTGCAAAAAGCCGTAGGCTAACTAGCTCTTCTCTGTTTCGTAAAAGAAAAACTAGCTCTCTTCTTGATCTAGGCAGGGGAAGAAAAAAAAAATCAGCAACGTAATAAAATGGTTGGGCAGCCAAACGGGGAAGCAGATTGGCTTCCCCTTTGATAGCTGGAGGCTTCAATGCTGTGTGTGCTCCACCACCGTGGAGCGGGATCCACTCCCCAACCATGGATGATGGAGATGCTTCCGTCCGACGTGGTCTTCTCGGACCCTTGGATATCTTCATATTTTACCCACAGACCGGCAGAATGAGGGAAGAAAAAGTTCAAAAGAAAAACTATGTGGGTCCGGCTCCAAACGACTGCACTTTTTCTCCCTGAAAATGCAACACGTCCCCGGCTTTAGCATGACTATAATCCGTAGTTCCATTCCATACTCCCCCAAGACAAGAAGTTATTCTAATAAATTAAATAACATATAAAACCATATTGCTTCTCATTAGGAGCATTTAGCAGTAACTAGTTCTTGTAGGTACATGTAGATACTAAGGGGCCTGGCCCCATAATGCTCCCCCTTAAACATAATTAGATCGGTAGAAAAAGAAGCCCAGCATAGTTAAATTTCTTTTTATCTAATCCAGATTGGACTTATGCAACTTGCATCATTGGCTGCTTTGGCCCAGTGAAAAGTGACAAAGGACCCCCTACAGGTGAGAGTGATCAGGTTGTGTAGAGAGCATAGTAGACACGAGGTGAAATTTTTTAAAGAAAGGCCTAACACTGACTGTAGTTGGTATATAAGACAATTAGATGAGTTTTGTCCTAATGTAAAATTTTGATCGTGCTTCGCTACTGCTTGTCGCCGGTTGCACCCCTTTGTTTGGTAGTTCATTAGCTGCCAGCTCCTGTATTGACAACGATAGGGGCTACGGGCATATTTGGTTTGTGCCAAGGTTTGCCCCGCCAAAAATTGGTCAGGTAATGCCAAAACTTGAGTGTAGTAGTGTTTGAATTGTGACTTTACCAATAGTTGTCAATGTTGTATATCATGTGAGTATGGCTTATGGGTTCCACATGTCATAAACCATTTTTCACGTCCTAAACCACTGTTTGGTTCCAGTTGTCTACTTGGGTAGGAGAAAGTCGTATAAGAATATGGGGTACACGGAGCCGGAGCGGTCATGACTCAGGAGGGAGGTGTGGCGGTCGGTCCCGCGTCTCGCTCGTGCTCGCTTTCATTTTCTGATATTTCTTTTGTTACATGGACATGGACGACTGGCGGTGTGTGGATCAGGATCCCATGTGGCAACCCACCTCTTCCACAGCACATCGGAAAGAAAACAAAGCAGCAGAGCGGGCCAGCAAGCGAAGAAAGAAATTATTATTACCGCAGAACAAAACAAAACAAAAGAAAGTACCCCCGCGCCTCCTTTACCACACCGTCGTCGTCTCCTCCCCCTCCTCCGTGTCTCCCTTTTCGTCCGCCTCCTTTCCCCTTCCGCCTCCCCCACCCCACCCCCGCGGCCCGCGGCGGCTGCTGCGCTAAGGATATTTGCGAATTTCCTCGGCGCCGGTCCCGATTCCAGGTCCACCTCCCGTCTCGACCCCCACCGCTCCATGCTCCCCCCCGCTCGTCGCGCCGAGATCGGATTCTTGCCGCGAGCCTCGCTGATCTCTGCCTCGATCGGGACTGGTGGTGGATCTTTCTCGCCCGCGAGGCGCGCGCGCGCCGTCGAACCCCCCTTCCTCGTCCTTCTTGTCCTCGTCCCCGCCCTCTAAACCTGGCCCATGGCCGCGCCGCTTCTTCGCTAGCTGCTGCTGCTGCCAGGCCGCCGTTCGGAGCCATGAGGCGGGGGGGCAGCAAGGATGAGGCGCCGGACAAGGTCATGGGACCTCTGTTCCCGCGCCTCCACGTCAACGACACCGTCAAGGGCGGTCCTCGCGCGCCGCCCAGGAACAAGATGGCGCTCTACGAGCAGTTCAGCGTCCCCTCCCACCGCATCAGCAGCGCCGCTGCGCCCCCCGGACCCGCGCCCGCGCCGCCGTGGCACGCCCAGCGGCCCACTGCCGGCGCGGCGACCTCCTCCGTGCCATCAACGTCGGCCAGCCAGGTCAGCAACGCCCATTTAATGATCTGCGTGTGTCTGCTTGTCTGACCAGTCTAGTCTTACCTTGCATGTTAGGTTGATTATTAGATGGGAGTAGTTTGATAGGGAGTAGTTTGATAGGGAGTAGTGAGTACAGTATGGCACGGTATGCTTGGGAGAGGAGTTTGGCCCGGAGAGAAGCAAGTTAGCAGCTACACACACGCATGACCTTTTCAGTTTTCAGCTTCCATCAGGGCTATCCCAGATTATATGAAATTGCCACATCAGCTATACGATTTGCGACCCACTTAGGATCAGTGTAATCATTCTATATTTCTATTGAAAGGGGCCGATGATGTTCCTCTCCCTATCCTGACTGAATCGAAACTGTTTCAGAAAACAGAAATGAAATCTGTGACTGATGCTACGCCTAATTGCAGAAGATTGCCTCTGTTTCTTGGTTTTCAGAAGTGTTGCCTGATGCCTGTGTACTGTTAAACCTGCCAGTGACATGTGACTGTGACGGAGATGAGCTGAGTCAAGTGATTCTATCATTTATGAAGTATTATATTTGCACACCCAAAATCAAGGCTTGTTGCTAATTAAAAAATATATTTGCGCTCTACACTTGTGTAGGCACCTGATTTTTTTTTCCCTTTGATTGGCACTCCATCCGTTCCAAAATGTAGGCTGTTTTATCCTTTTTTCCCCCCGAGGAACTCTATGTTAGGCATTAGCTGACCTGAGCATGCCATTAATCATGGGATGAACTATTACACCCAAATTTGTGAGTACAAATGGGGAAAGAGAGGGGAGAAGTATACTTTTACATGGTTAAGACGTTCGCACCATGCAGGGACGCACGCATGCACACATACAAAAATCGTGGGGGGAAGTATGATTAATGGCATGTAAGTCTTGAATTACAGATTGTAGTGCTCGATTTGCTGTCCAATATTCCTCTCTGAATGCAGCGCCATTGTGGCTCTTCTAAAAATAAATGTTTTGAACTGATTTGATGTTGTAGATTCTGATGTTTTTTTCCTTGTTAAATTGGTCAAATTTAGATAAGTTTGGCTTAGGGCAAAATTAAAACAACCTACATTTTGGAATGGAGGTAGTAGCTGAGTAAATCATTACTTGGCACAGGCTATAGTCAGAATGTAAGGGTGTAAAACCTAAATTTATAAGACCATTGGGCCAGTAAATATAAAGTATTTGTTTAGAAACTTGTTTGGTTACTTTCAGTGTCGAATCCCTAATGTTCAGTTTAAGCAGCACTTACTCCCATTCGTAGAAAGGGGATCATGGAATGAATTAGGAATACACCAGCTACTGCTATGAACTTTTCCTTCAAAGGCGGTTTGTTCTCGTTCTTGCTGCATACTCATCCGCATTTGGTGTGTAGGACTAGATGACCACCATAACTATAACAGCATTATAGTCCTCTTTTTCTTTTTTTCCCTTCCCTTTTTGGTTTCAAGTTCTTTGTGTAATTTTTTGCTGGTTGCATACTTGCATGGAGGGGGTTCTGGTGGCATATAACTTGATTAAACTTGAATTTTCATTCATACCATTATACCTGACCTGAACCTTTTCTTCTAGGCTGGCGGGAGCGATAGACCACTCTTCCCATCATTTTGTGTGCCTTCAACTGAACCTGTTTGTTCATCACATGGGCGGGCTGGGAACACTACAAGAGCAGAATCTGGGAGGCAATCCACACATCTTAACAGCAAGGATACAAATGCTGCAGGACCAACTGCGGAGCATAGTTCAAAACATAGAGAGAACGCCAATCAGAATTCTTCGGGGAAGAAATTGACCAATGATGATGATTTTACTGTTCCTTCCGTCTTATATTCCGGAATGCCTCCACATTCCACTCAAGAAAAGTTCACCCCCTTCCCTACCACAAGTCCGTATAAGAGTGTGTCTGCAGTGTCTAAATCATCTGCAAAATGTTCTAACACTGACAAGAGACACTTCGAAGGAATGAATGATTCTGATGCAAAATCAAGGGAGTCTCCAGCAATTAAGGAGAAAGAGCCAGCAAAAGTGAGGATAGATTTGGAAATCGGAGGGAGCACATCACAATTTCAAACATCAAAAGAGAAATTGGGGAGACAAGACCCAAAAGTGTCTTCTTACAGGGACAGGCTGAACAAAGATAATGTTGCTGATAGGCAACATTCTGAAATTGAGAGTTATCAGACAAGGGGACGGAAGGAAAATGCTGTTGAGACCCAGAACCCTGCAAAAGCTGAAAAGGTACCATCATCTAAGCCATATGCTGGTATGGTACAGAGTGGTGATTCTGATCTATTGGGGCGTGGCTTAAGAGTGATAGGTGAGAAGAGGAAAATGTTACATCATGGTGTGGATCAAAACGATGATTTGTCTGAATCCTCAGTGGAATCTCTACCCGAAATGGAGATTTCTCCAGATGATGTTGTCGGCGCAATTGGCCCAAAGCATTTTTGGAAAGCCAGAAGAGCCATTGTCAAGTAAGTGCCAAAAACTTGAGGCCATGTTTATACCGTTTTAGTAATATTGAATGGTTTGTAAGAACATACTGTCTTGGCCAATTTGGCCTAACAGTTTATGTCCATCATGTCTTCAGTCTGGACTCTTCAACTGCCGCCATCGAACAATTTGTCATTCCCAAGTTTTTTTTCCTGTTAACCACAAATGAAGTTGTTTTCATTAGAACCTTCCTTTATTTCAAATCTTGATTCATTTCAAATTATCTCTGGGCACATGCATTCATGAACTAGGAGTATAACTATAGGTAGACAAGAAAAAAGAGATCCCAATTGTTGTATCTTGTGTGATGTCATATAGTGAATGCTTGTGAGATGCGAATTGTTGTACCTTGTGTGTCATATAATGAATGCTTGCCTTTTTTTGTCAGACATGTGCTTCGAATATTAATTTCTTGATCGGCATTGTAAATTCCCTCTTCTTGTTGTTTACACTCGCTTTTCTTTATACTCTATACAGTCAGCAGAGGGTTTTTGCTGTCCAAGTATTCGAGCTACATAGGTTGATCAAAGTGAGTCTGCGGCAAATAAATTAACTTTTTCTGGGTCACGCTTATGGGCAGGTGAACTTAGTGGTAATTTTGAAGCTTGAAATGTGATTTAACCGTTGTTTGTGTTGACCTGCAAGCAGGTGCAGAAGTTGATCGCGGCATCACCACATCTACTTATTGAGGGGGACCCATGCCTTGGCAAAGCCTTGGTGGCGAGCAAGAAAAAGGTGGCTGGAGGAGATACCGAAAAGCAGCTTCAATCTGCTAAAAACAAGGATGATGTGCAACCAACTCTGCAGCAGCTAGAGTACTCAAAAGATGAGTACTCAAAAGATAATACCGAAGGAAACCAGCCTTCACCAACTCAAGATGATGTAGTTGGAGTCCAACATAACATTCAAGCTGCAGCAAATGGTGCCGTTAGCAGTAATCCTCCCACAATGCCTACTCCTGACAACAAGCAGAACAGTTGGTTTCCTCCCCATCCGAATCAGTGGCTTGTTCCTGTCATGTCTCCATCTGAAGGACTTGTCTACAAACCTTATACGGGGCACTGTCCTCCAGCAGGAAGTTTTTTGGCCCCATTTTATGCTAGCTGTGCTCCTGTAAGCATCCCTTCATCAGCTGGAGATTTCATGAGTTCGCCCTACGGTATTCATATGTCTCATCAGCCACAACACATGGGTGTTCCAGGTCCTCCACCCATGCAGCCGATATACCTCCCGCCCTTTAGCATGCCAGTGATGAACACAGCTGTGTCAGCCTCTGCAGTTGAGCAAGTGAGCCATATTGCAGCATCACGGCCTGATGGACACATAGAGCAGCATTCACGGAGCTCGTGTAACATTTCTAACTTGAGGAGCGAAGCACTGTCAGCTGGCATTTGGAGATTCCATGCATCAAAGGACAGTGAGGTGCAAGGAAGCAGCGCAAGCAGTCCTTTTGATAGACAGCAGGGTGAAGGAAGGGGTCCTGCACCACCCTTTCCTGCTTCTTCAGTTGGAAATGGGCAACCTCAACCTTCATCCGGGAGCAGGGAGATTCCGGGGCGAGTCATTAGGGTTGTTCCACACACTTCACGTACTGCTTCAGAGTCAGCAGCACGGATTTTCCAGTCAATACAGATGGAGAGACAACAAAATGACTCGTGACTCGCGATTGTATGCTGTATGTTTCTTGATTGGTAGAGTTATATAGTACATGTTTAGCTCAGAGCCTAGACAATTAGTGCTAGCTGATGTATTATTTTTGACCGGTAATACACTAATACTCGATACATATTATTGCCATAAATTGGCTGACCTGATGTTTTGTTCACTGTAAATCTGTAAATATGCGCACTCAGGTGTCTGTCAATGTTAGAATGAAGGCCTTGTTGTATCTGTAACCTGTATTGGTTATTAGTACAATACAATCCTCTATACAGAAACTGGAATTTTGCATATGAAACGATTCTTTTTTTTTTCAAACTTTTTGTCTTATTTAACAGGGATAGAGCCATCTCCGGTGGCAGGTGCATCATCCAACGTGGCATCATGAATTCATGTAATGATCAGCCGACGCCAAGGTCATGAATCGATTCGTGAGACAACAAGATCAGATCATTTACCGGACGAGGGCGAAAGACACATGCTCCTCTTTCGGTCCTCCCCAAGATCCTTTCCGTCTTTTTCATCGGCATGGGTTCCACTTCCACCCATGTAATGATCATCCGACGCAACCAGTAAAATCAGTAGTATTTTGGGCCAATTCATGACACACGGTGGCCATGAACCAATGCAGCCGCTGCATATGCATTTATGCTCTATTCTAAGTAATCTTCACTGGCATCCAAGTGTTGTTATATGCTTTCTGTATACGAAATTGGAATAACCTGAGGACGGAGCCACTGAAAACTCGTCTGTTTTTCTTTAACGCTCGAAATTTGCAATCGCCCAAAGCTGAGGTGGCGGAGAAGCAAAACGAGTGTTACGTTTGCTTTTGTGGCCCAATGTATTCTGGTGGACCCAATCTCATATGGGCCGATCCGACAGCCACGTAGACGGAGCCGCGCCGCGCTCACTTTTCCCCACCCCTCTCGGGCATTCCTTCTGAGTTCTGTCTTCTCTCTCACGCCCGCCTCCTCTCCCCATTCTAGAATCGAATCCCGATTTTCGAAAACCCTAGTCCCCAACCGAGAGAGAACGAGCGGAGTGGGGGCGGAGGCGAAGGAGTCGAAGAAGAGATGGTGAAGTACGCGTTGTTCATTGGCGCGGACCTCCGAGGCCTTACCGATCTGCATGCCTGCAGCCCTCCGGTGGTTGCGATGACCACATTTCACTTACTTGCTTAAGGTCCTAATCTGGCATCATCTCGGCGTCTTTGATTTCCAATCTTCACGTTTGCGTCACCTGATCTTCGCCGATCTTTCACAGGTTCGATGCGAGAGCTGCGGAGAGGAGCGTGACAAGGACATCGGCCTCCGTCTCGGCGAGATGATTCGCCTCAAGTCTCACTTGTTTCACGCGCCGGACTTCCTCAGCGCCCACCTCGACAGAAGGAGAGCACACGTCTTACTTAAGGTAGTACCTACCAGTTCCGCTGCTTCGTCTGATTGCCCCCCCCCCCCCACCCCACAAACCTACCCACCTACGCACGCAGAGATATGCAAGGAGATGATGGTTGTTCGATGATTTGAGGTCTTGATTATCTGTGCTGATCAAGAGACGGTGACCACACTGTGTTTTTGTTGCCTCTATGTTTTCTGTGACAATTGTGGGGCACCTTTCATTCATCATTTCAGCTTATTTTTTTAATATTCTGTTACCTGACAAGTAAAAGTAAATCATGTGCTCTCGCTCATTTAATCGGAACTCCACATTATATTGTCTCAGTGGGAATATTGTTTGTTTCAACCATGTTTACTGAACTTTATTCATGCACATAATTAGCAGGATATATCAGTTTGTAATTCATGATAGAAGCAAAAAAAAAAGACTTGTCAACAATATGCTCATTTGTTGGTGAAGTTGAATTTGGTTCTCTGGCTTTTATATGCTTTCCAGCTTATCTGCCTGAAATATTCATCATGTTACAAGAAAGATTTGTTTCTGTTTGGTGCTTTCCTTTTCAGTGTAAGCTTTGTGGAAATGATGCTCACATTAAGATGCTTCCTGGATATGGAGAGCCACTAACATTGGAAAAGAGTGAGAATGGCGAAAGGGCTGCTCTCATGATTCTTGAGTGCAATGGAGTTTCGCCTGTTAGCTTTTCGTTTGCTGATGAGTGGTCTGTGACTTCTGTAAGTTTTTAGTGTTCTTGTATTATTTATTTGTGTGGCATAGATTTCTGCTGTATGCTCATTACATTGGTCGTATCATTTTATTTTAGGGCGATGGTTCTGTTGTGAAGATCAACCTGTCTAAAGAGACCGTTGCTCACAATGAGGAAGGCATGCTCTGCGGATTTGTCTCAAATCCTTGTTGCACAATTAAGGAGGTAATTGGGTAGCTCTATAATTTATTTATCTTAAAAAAGGTAGAATTAGAGCATTGCACTCCAGTTTCATTAAAACAAATCTGGACTAACTTTTGGCAAAAGGTAAAGCTGGCAGAAACTAAACGCATGCCTATAACAGCCAAAATACAGTCACTGTCTCACTGACAGGTGGTTTGGCTTTCTGACAAACAATATCACACACCCCTGCTTAGTAGAGAGACACAAATAGACAGCACACAGTCACCCCCAAGCATGAACCCTGCTACATGTGTGGTTTTGTCGTCTTGAGTACCGGCTTTCTAGTCGCACCGCCTCTCTAGTCTCTTGCATCCTCTTGGATGATCACCCATTTGTAATCCAGTAACAGTTTTGTACGTCGTTCCCTTGGAACAAGCATTGTCTTTCCTTATAAAAAAACTGCAGCACTCTTTATCAATATGAGTCGTCTGTGAACCTGCTGGCATGCAGTATAATTTCATTGTCATGTTTTGTTAACTGCAGGTGGAGAGTGGAGAGCCTGTCATGCCACGCCTGGCGCAGAAGACCATAGCCCGTGTGAAACTGGCGAGGACAGTCAAAGTTACATGAGTCCACGTGTTTTGAGTTTGGATCAACATTCGGTAGGTAGACTGTAGCTCTTGTGGTGTCTTATGTCCTTGGAAGTTGGACCATGCTATTGAACCTGGTGACAAGGTGGCCGTCTCATGCCATGTTTACGTTTAGGCCGTGTTTGGTTACCAACACAGAACACACATCTCAAAAGATTCCTTTTTCACCTTTCCTATTTATCTCTCTCACAGAACACACATTCCAGAAAAAAAAGTACTTTTTCTCCCATCAACTAAACACGCCTTAGTATCCCTCTCCCACGAACCATGATATCTTTGATTAAATCAAAGATGTTTCGTATATTGTCCTTACATGTTATCGCATGGGCCTCTTGTGATCCTTTCATACTTTGGATTCAGAATTGGAATTAGTAAGAGAAAATTCCCTATTTGACACTGGGAAAGTTCCTAATTTCCTATTTGACACTCAAAACTTGAAAATTTCCTATTTGATCCGGATGCAAATTTTGCTTCCCTATATGACACTACTGTGACCTCTGTTAGTTGATTTTGTCAAGTTTGGACGATTCATTGCCAATTTTTTGCCATATGGGCGAGGGAGGCGCGGTGCGGGCGACGTGGTAGGCGTAGGTGTGGGCAGGAGCATGGAGGGCGACGCCCGCAATGGGGAGAATGTTGTACCCATCGACGGCCATGGCAGTGGGGAGAATGTTGCCCCCAAAAAAATTAACAATATGAAAGGAGAAATTTTTTGTCAATTCCTAAATGACATTATACGGACGCTAGGGAAAACGAACTTTTCATCTGCCAGTTAACACCGTCATCGTGCTCTACTCACGGTAGTATCAAATAGGGAAGCAAAATTTACATCTAGGCCAGATAGGAATTTTTAAGTTTTGAGTGTCAAATAGGAAATTAGAAACTTTCCCAGTGTCAAATAGGGAATTTTCAAATAGGGAATTTTCTCAATTAGTAATGCTTGTATGTTTGTGATCAACGATTCGGGGCTGTGCCAATTAATCGCATGGATGTTGACGATTGTTGGTTTCTGGTCAAATATTGTCTTTTATCTTTGCAACAGTCTTTTATATGATGATGTGCCTCTTTCATATATTGCATCTTCTTTCAAGGCCCACCAGAATTTGTGTCACAAACTCACAATTGATGTGTCAGCCAATAGTACAGAATTGGATATGGTAATGAGGGTAATGAGGGTAATATCTCACATGCATACATTGTTATTTTCTCTATGTGAATTGTGAAGTGGAATTGCGTGGCCAGGCTATTGTTTGTGTCCACCTGCTTGGCACTCGAATTCCTTGCATCAATACTGGAGCTTAAAGTGC
Source organism: Digitaria exilis (assembly GCA_015342445.1). Taxonomy (NCBI): domain Eukaryota; kingdom Viridiplantae; phylum Streptophyta; class Magnoliopsida; order Poales; family Poaceae; genus Digitaria; species Digitaria exilis. Next base: position 297,744 of record JACEFO010001657.1, on the reverse strand, counting down.
ATTTTTTTTTTTGTTTGTGTTGGCTAATAAAAAATGGGATACGGTAGATTGACTTTCGTTCTCCAATAGTTACTTCATGGGTACACCAGGTCGAAGCTAATGTAACCGATTAACGAGAACATATATGGCTGCATTGCATGTGCTCCATATGCATAGGGAATATTACGTTTCTAGTTGAAGATTTCGTCGTCTTCAATTGAAATGCTGCATAGCAGTTTCTGTTCCTCGTCCAGTTCGCTGGCATCCCTGGAGAAACAAAAGCACATTACAAGGTCGCAACTCGCAATGTTCATTCAACAGCTAACAGGACGGGACCTCACCTGACGAGTTGCTTCAAGGCGACACCAATATGGCGCAGCCCCGGATAGAGGCCGGCAAGAATGCTCCTCATGAGCGCACGCGCCTCTTCCTTGGTTATCGTCCTGACCACTTCGGGAAGTATCCTCGGCATGACGCCGCACGCGAGCTCGACGGCGACGTCGGTGAGGAGGCCGACGCTGTCGATGCGCACCTCGTAGGCCCAGCACACGCGCCACGTCAGCACCCGCAGCCTTGGCGCCTGCAGGTACACGGACGAGTACACGGTCGTTTGGCGCCCGAGCCAGCGGCGCCTCCAGCGTGAACGACCTGAGGGACCCCACGCCGGGCCCGTGGATGGTCGGGAGCCGGATTGCGAAGCCCGTCATGAGCAGCGTCAGCTCGGCCGTGCCAGGTGGCAACTCCAGGGACCAGTCGCCGGCGCCGCCCTCGGGGAGCTCGTCGTCGGCGCACGCGGCGTGGACCTCCAGCGCCGCCGCACCGGCGAGCCCTACGAGCCTTGCCATGCACTCGCGCTCCGCGGCCACGTCGGCGCTGTAGACGACGCGGAGCCTCCGGACGGGGCTCCGGCGGCGGCGCAGCGCGCGCTCCATGCTCTGCGCGGCGGCGGCGGCGGCGGTGCAGCGGGACACGACGTAGAGGCACACGTCGGGGGCCTGGAGGTACATGTCCTTCCACCGGCGGCAGGTCGCGGAGGCCCGCACGGCGTACTTGTGGTGGACGAGGGACAGGATGTCGTCGGGAAGCTCGCTGATGAGGTCGCCATGCCGCTGCTCGGCGGCTGCTTGTTTTTGCTGCAGCTCCTTCTTGCTGCTGCTGCTCTGCTTGCTCTTCGTCTTCCTCTTTGCTTGCCGTTTCGTCTTTGCCATCGTGTGCGTCCACTCGCCGGCTGGATGGATCCAATCGATCCACTGACGGATCTTCCTGCCGTTTGAGTTGTAGCAACACCGGACAGATTATCACGGGTTGAAGCTGAATACAACAGGGGACTCGAGAGTCCAACTCGTGTTAAAGAAACCAGGTTGGAACTTGGAAGCAATTCCGAATTTACTACGACGTTTGCAGTCAGGTTTCTCGCTATTGCTGATTGCTTCAAATCGTATTTTAATTTTTATTAAGCGAGGTGTCCCTTATTTATTTGTTAGAGCAACTCCAACAGGTTTTCTTCAAATCGCTATTGCTGATTGCTTCAAATCGTATCATCCATATTTATTTATTCGCAAATCACCCCTCCCGCCTCCCTGAGCAGTGGGCACACTCTTGTATCAACATCGTGTGGTGTAGATTGAATTTCGAAAAATCCACACCACAACCATGTGTCGCACCACAATTTATCTGCCGACGTCCACTAAGCTTTGGTATTTGTGTTGCATCTGCCTCACGCGATTCCAAGGCTGCCCGAGCCTCACGCCCGTGACTTGCCTCCCCCTCCCCCGCTGCCATGAATGTACCCATCGCCAGGACACTTTCCCCATCGCCATTGTCTCTTTCCCTCCTGCCCCCAGCTCTACTCGCCCCCTCCCCTCACCAGAAGCTTGTGTCTGTGCCGGGCTCGTCTTGCGACCTTTCCGGCGACCTTGTTTCTTCATCTTCAAAGTACTCTCCTACGAGATCAAGGTTTAGGGGGTCGGTGGTTTGGTTTCGTTTCCCTTCCCGCTCCGGTGCACTCCCCGTGGAGACTTTGGTTTAGGGTGGTTGGAGGTTTAGGTTCGAGCTTCCTTCACCATCTCCAGCCTTACAGTAATCTAGGGGTGGTAGGCCGGCCTGGCGGCGGTGCCGGGCGCGGGGGCAGGGAGGCCGGTGGCGATGGCACCGCCGGGTCGGGTCGTGGTAGATGACGGTTGGGCCTGGGTCGGGCCGGGCCGGTGAGGGCCAGGGCCACGGTAGGGGCCGTGGGGGCAGCCGCTGGCGCGACGGTGGCGGGGTGTCACATCGTAGAAATTGAAGAACAAGGCTCATTGTGGGTTGGTGGTAAGAGGTAGAAGACGACCTAGAGGTCCTGTAGGGTGGATAATAATGTAGCGTCAGGAGATACAGCAATGGCGGAGGAGACAGAGGTTGAAGACGACGGGAAAGGGATAGGTGGGAGCTTTGGCAAAAATCAATGGGTCGGTGGGCGCCCCTGACTGGTTGGAAATGAGAATCTGCCTGAGAACGCTAGGGACACCAACGCAATGCAAGGCAGCAGGTAACCGTGTTGTTGACTTGCACGAATCGCGAAGTATTGGACACGGCATGATAAGTTGTGTTGCAACACATCGTAGTGGAGAATCCGTTTTGATTGAATTTTTCGTAGTTTCCAAGGAGAGATTGATTTCCACAGGATATGCCTTAAAAGAGTCTTGAGGAAAAATAATCCTCCATTTTTTTTAAAAAAGGAAAAAATCTATTTTTCACCCTCCAACTATTACAAAAGTCTGATTTTCAACCCACAACTACAAAATCGGACACCGAAGACCCTTCAACTATCCAAACCGTGCAAAATTGGCCCTTTGGGTGGTTTTGAAGGTGGTTTTGTATTTTTAAAAAAAAATTAGAATATTATTTTATATTAAAAAATTCATAACTAATTTATTTTGAAATATAAAATATGAATCCAGTGTTAATGTTTTTCTAAAAAATGTGACCTATATATTGGTACACCATTAGAAGTTATTTGCATATTATTTATTTTTATTCTAATTATTTTTAGAAAAAACAATAAGGCACTAGTAATATCTATATCTATAGCTACTCCTAAAGCACGTAAAGTTTCTGCCCTTTTTTTTCGTTCGTCATACGGACAGGCCACCTGTCAGATCTCCCAATGACAGGAAAGGTTCGAAAAACAGAAAATAGAATAGAGAAAAGACAGCCGATCTTCATTGATACAATGTCGGATAGGATACCGAAACGAAAAGGAAGAGGATCCAGATCGATGGTCGCAAGCACAACAAAAAGGAAAATAATCCAGACTTCTACTTAGTACCGAGGCCGGATGCGGTACGACGAGGACGCTCCTGAGCGTGAGCGCTACAGGCTGTCCCGGAACCATATCCTTATAAGAATTGAAGCTCTTGTACAAGAAGCATGGAGATCGATGAGCGAGCGACGAGGTTGTAGACGTGTTGTGGGCTTGTTGGCGAGATCGAGGTTGATCCTGTTAGGAAAGGCTATAATTAGATATGTTTCCATTGATTGTAAACGTGAAACAACTAGGATGTGTATTGGCTTAGGACTCCTATAGATAGTATTGCTAATAATAGATTTCCTTGTAAAGGAGTCCTGACCAAACCTCCTGTTGTTTCACGCATATATGTAGTGCCATGCGGAGGGCTTGTTCTCCGATCATAGTAACATGCAACCGGTGCATCGACCCAAGCTAGGGCGACACTGTTCCTCCTACTGCCCTCTGATTTCTACATGGTAATCAGAGCCTTCTAGCCAAAATAGATTGCATCTCATCTCATCAATCGATTTTTCATGGCTAGCTCTTCCTCCGCCTCCAATCTTCTTCTCGACCAGCCCATTGCCGAGAAACTGACGAAGTCCAATCATGCGCTATGGAAGGCGCAAATCAGGGCTGCAGTACGGGGCGCTCGTCTTCAAGGATACCTGACTGCCTCCAAAGCACCCGCTGCAGAGATCACCATCAAGGGCGCCGATGGCAAGGAAGTCAGCGCGCCAAATCCAGCGTTGGAGGATTGGGAAGCGATGGACCAGCAGGTCCTCAGCTATCTCCTTAATTCCCTGTCCAAGGACATACTCTCGCAGGTTGCAACATGTGCAACGGCGGCTGAAGCATGGAAGATCATCGAAGACATGTTCGTGTCACAGACGCGGGCAAGAACCGTGAACACACGGATTGCATTGGCGACTACCCAAAAAGGGAGTTCGTCCGTCGCGGAGTACTTCGGGAAGATGAAGGCCCTAGGTGACGAGATGAAGGCGGCAGGAAGACCGCTAGAAGATGAAGAACTTATTGAGTACATCATCACCGGCCTTGGCGAGGACTTCAACCCGCTTGTCATGTCTCTTTGTACTAGAGTGGAGTCGATCACTCTTTGTGAGTTTTATTCACAGCTCTTCAGTTTTGAAACTCATATGGATCTTGTCTATGGAGGAAACCAGGGAGGATCGGCCAACTCAGCAAGTCGTGGACGCGGTCGTGGAAGGAACACTCGCGGGCGTGGCCAGTCTCGAGGAGGCTATATGCAGCAAGGAGGCCGCGGTAACAGTGGAAACCGTGGCAACTATGGAGGCCGTGGCAATCCTGGAGGACGCCAAGGGCGTGGTGGCGGCTACAACAATTCTAGCCGCAACTACAACAACAATCAAAGGGCTTCATCTGATGAAGAGCCCTTGTGTCAGGTATGCTTCAAGAGAAGACATACTGCTGCTGAATGTTGGCATAGGTTCGATGAAGATTATGTGCCAGATCAGAGATTGGTGGCTGCTGCTACAAACTCCTATGGGGTGGACACAAATTGGTACATGGATACTGGTGCCACCGACAACGTAACAAGTGAGTTGGAGAAGCTGACAATGAAGAACAAGTACCATGGATCAGATCATATCCACACAGCTAATGGGGCAGGTATGGATATTAGTCACATTGGCCATACTACTGTTCACACTCCTAGTCGTGATATTCATCTAAAAAATTTTCTTTATGTTCCACAAGCAAAGAAAAATCTTGTTTCAGTTCACCGTCTTGCTACTGATAACTCAGCCTTTCTTGAATTTCACCCTGACTTCTTTCTGATCAAGGATCAGGCAACGAGGAATACTCTTCTTAGGGGGACGATGTCACAAAGGCCTATACCCTCTTCCTGCATCATCAATAAAACAAGCCATGAGTGCCACCAAGCTACCTGAGTCAAGATGGCACAGTCGTCTCGGTCATCCGTCCTCTTTTATTGTTAAACAAATTATCAGTAGTAATAATCTCCCATGTTTAGGAGAATCTTCTAGTAAAACAGTGTGTGATGCATGTCAACAAGGTAAAAGCCATCAACTTCCCTACCCTGTGTCATCTAGTACTTCAAAATTTCCTTTGGAACTTGTCTTCTCTGATGTCTGGGGTGATGCGCCAGAATCCGTTGGTAGAAAAAAATATTATGTGAGCTTTATTGATGATTATAGTAAATTCACTTGGATATATCTTCTAAAATTTAAGTCAGAAGTGTTTCAGAAATTTCAAGAATTTCAAGCCTTAGTGGAACGCCTATTCAATAGAAAAATCTTGGCCATGCAAACAGATTGGGGTGGCGAATATCAAAAGCTTAATTCGTTTTTTGCTAAAGCAGGCATAATCCATCATGTCTCTTGTCCCTATGCTCACCAGCAAAATGGCTCTGCTGAAAGAAAGCATCGTTATATTGTTGAAGTAGGGCTATCTCTTCTTGCTCATGCATCGATGCCGCTTAAATTCTGGGATGAAGCGTTTCTTTCTGCAGCATATTTGATAAATCATGTTCCTAGTAGAACCATGGGATATCGCTCACCTCTCGAAATTCTTTTTCAGCACAAACCAGACTACACATCCTTGAGAGTTTTTGGTTGTGCTTGTTGGCCTAATCTTCGTCCATATAATACTCACAAGCTCCAGTTTCGGTCTAAACAATGTGTTTTTCTTGGCTATAGCACTCTTCACAAAGGATATAAGTGCTTAGATGTGTCCACAGGCCGCATCTATATTTCGAGGGATGTTGTCTTTGATGAAACGGTTTTTCCTTTTTCAAAACTTCATCCCAACGCAGGAGCTCGTCTTCGCTCCGAAATCCATTGTCTCCATCCAACTCTCTTAAATCCGACTCATGGAGACGAACATGTAGTAGGTCAATTTACTAATTATCCAGCTGATATCGCTAATGATCTTGTTGCAGTGCAACAGGGAGGAAATTCTCATTTGATTGCAGGAAACACATCGGATAACCGATGTTCACCAGGCACTGGACACGAAGCTGATGCAGTTGGTGCATCTGCGTTGGGATCAGCTACCGACCAGGTGCCTGACGCGGCTTCTGGTGCGGACAAAAATATCCCAGGCAAATCAGCGCCCGCCACCGCACCTCTGACCCCGACAACGACTCGACCAGGCAATTCTGGAGCTGCCACGTCTCCGAGTCCTGCGTGCACGGGGGGAACAAGTGGTGATGAATATTCGTTGCCGACAGGATCGGGTTCTGCTGCTGCTTCACCATTAGCACCGATGGCACCGATGGGATCGGCTGGTACAGCACCAGCAGGGGCGCCATCAGGATTTTCTGTCCCACAGCATGCTACGCAGATGCCTGACAATCCTCCTCAAAGGCCGAGAACACGATTGCAAAGTGGAATTCGCAAAGACAAGTTATATATTGATGGCACTGTTAGATACAGTTTATTTTCTTCTACTGGTGAACCAAATACTGTTGAAGAAGCTTTAAATGATTCGCACTGGAAAGCAGCTATGCAAACTGAATATGATGCCTTGATTAAAAATAAAACCTGGCACTTGGTTCCTCCTCAGAAAGGCATTAATATTATAGGATGTAAATGGGTATATAAAGTTAAACGTAAATCTGATGGCAGTTTAGACAGATATAAAGCTCGATTGGTAGCTAAAAGTTATAAGCAAAGATATGGTCTTGATTATGAGGATACTTTTAGTCCAGTGGTAAAAGCAGCTACTATTCGTACTGTCTTGTCTATTGCTGTGTCTAGAGGATGGTGTTTACGACAGCTTGATGTTCATAATGCCTTTCTGCATGGTATATTAGAAGAAGAAGTTTACATGCAACAACCTCCAGGTTTTGGGAAAAATCAAAGGAAAATTATGTGTGTAGGTTAGACAAAGCTCTATGGATTAAAACAAGCGCCAAGAGCCTGGTATTCTCGTTTGAGCAGTAAACTTATTGATCTTGGTTTTCAACCTTCAAAAGCTGATACATCGTTATTTATCTTCAACAAGGGAGGAATCTTTATGTATATTCTTGTATATGTTGATGATATTATTGTGGCTAGCTCAACAGAACAGGCTACGACAGCTTTGCTGAAGGATTTACAAAAGGATTTTGCGTTAAAAGATCTAGGCGATCTTCATTATTTCTTGGGAATAGAAGTGAACAAGGTATCGAATGATATTCTTTTGACTCAGCATAAATATGCTAATGATCTCTTGAAAAAGGTTGGAATGACATATTGCAAAGCTGTGGCTACTCCTCTATCTACCAGTGAGAAATTATCTCTACATGAAGGATCATTGTTAGGTCCGGAAGATGCTACAAAATACAGGAGTATAGTTGGAGTATTACAATATTTGACTCTCACAAGGCCGGACATTGCTTTCTCAGTAAATAAAGTATGTCAGTTTTTGCATGCACCTACCACTGTTCATTGGGCAGCTGTGAAGCGAATATTAAGGTATATTAAACAATATACTCAGCTTGGATTAAATATACATCGCTCAATGTCAACATTAGTAAGTGCATTCTCAGATGCCGACTGGGCTGGTAATATTGATGATAGAAAGTCTACAGGCGGATTTGCTGTGTTTATTGGATCAAACTTAGTATCCTGGAGTGCTCGTAAGCAAGCTACAGTATCAAGATCTAGTACAGAGTCAGAATATAAAGCTATGGCTAATGCAACTGCAGAGATTATGTGGGTACAAACTTTACTCAGAGAATTGGGAGTTAAAAGTCCACATGCTGCAAAATTATGGTGTGACAATCTTGGAGCTAAATATTTGTCAGCTAATCCAGTGTTTCATGCTAGAACCAAACATATTGAGGTTGATTTTCATTTTGTTAGAGAACGGGTAACTCAGAAACTTTTGGAGATTGAGTTCATCCCGTCTGGAGATCAAATTGCAGATGGTTTTACAAAGCCTTGATCTGTAAGATTATTTGAAAATTTCAAGACCAATCTTAACCTTAGAAGGTTATGATTGAGGGAGGCTGTTAGAAAAGGCTATAATTATTAGATATGTTTCCATTGATTGTAAACGTGAAACAACTAGGATGTGTATTGGCTTAGGACTCCTATAGATAGTATTGCTAATAATAGATTTCCTTGTAAAGGAGTCCTGACCAAACCTCCTGTTGTTTCACGCATATATGTAGTGCCATGCGGAGGGCTTGTTCTCCGATCATAGTAACATGCAACCGGTGCATCGACCCAAGCTAGGGCGACACCGTTCCTCCTACTGCCCTCTGATTTCTACAGATCCCTCTCAAGGTTGTCCGCCATGCTCTGATTGCGCACAAAATCTGCACAAGAAGATCACAGGGAGAAAAAAAAAACTCAAAGCGTTGAACAATTGCTCGATACTGCATCATGCTTATCTTTTAAAAAAAATCAAAGTGAGATGACGCAAGGCTCAGATTTGAGGGCATGCAACAAACCTGGACATCCTACCAGCATGGAGGCAACCAATCAGAAATCTCCCTTGGAGCATCATGCGAAGGGGTCTAGGCCGCCCATCCCCACTGTCCCTGAACAAGACCATGCCGTCAAGCCGATCCTCGCTACCTCAAAAAAGATCCAGGCCATGGATCAGACCATGGATGGGAGAGGATTACTCTATGGAGCCATGCGAGATCAAAGAGGGGCAAGATAGGTGAGGGGGGCTAGAGCTCAGTGACCTACACCCATGACCCATGAGAGGAGGCGAGACTTGAGAGGCCGCCTGGTCGTCGTCGCCTAGAAGCAGAGCAGCCCGATGCAGTAGCAGCCGTGAAGAAGAGGAGGGTGGTAAAATGAGCTAGGGTTTGTGGTAGTGTGGAGTTTCGATCGGATCCAACGGCCAGAATTGCTCGGCTCTAAAGGGGCATGCGGAACTGCACTTCTCTGTTGAGAAATCTATGCGCAGGCCCAGGTTACTGGGCTCAGAGCCCATATGAAGCACCCGGGTGAGTGAAAATAGGATGGGCTAAAATTTGGCCCAGATTTTAAGTTGCCAGGCTATCTCCAACAGTGGAGAGGCAAATTAGATACCCAAATAGATGGATGGGTCGCTACAGCAGCAAAGAGACAGCACCCAAAGATACCAGTCTCCAACGGAAGACCCAAATGACGAAGCTAACCAGGCAACTCCTGCTCTTCTTCTTCCTCGAAACTATGTTGCTGGCCTGGTTGGCTCTGCTACAGCCGCCACTAGCAGCATCTGAAAGCGGAGCTCGGCCGGAGAGGCAGAGCTGCTGCTCCTCCGCCTGCAGATCCATGCGGGAAGCGAGCTTGAGCAGGGAGCAGGGGAGGAGACGGTGCTGCTCGGCCTGCTGCTCCTACGCCTGCAGCTTCGCGCGGGAACCGAGCTCGAGCAGGCAGCAGGGGAGGAGGCGGCGCTGCTCGGCCTGCTGCTCCTCCGCTGCAGCTCCGTGCGGGAAGCGAGCTCGAGCACGGAGCAGGGGAGGAGGCAGCGCTGCTCGGCCTCCGTGGTGGAGGAGATCGAGAACAAGCCGCGTGGGCCGCTACTGCTCGCCATGGGTGGTGGTGGAGAGGATGGTGGATCTCGATTCGACGCCGTGGAGCTCGATTCCGCCGGTCGATTCGACGCGGTGGAGCATGATTAGACCGGTCGATTCAACGTCGTGGAGCTCGATTCGGGGGCGGAGCCCCTCTCCGTGCGATGGAGCTCTACCCGCCATGAAGAGCCTGTTCGCCGTCGTCGTCCGCAGGGTCGCCTCGCCGTCGTTGTCCACGGTCCACGGAGCCGGCTGCTCGCTCTGTCGCGCTCCCGCCTCGCACCGCACCTGTCGTGGGCCCACCACCACGGTCGCCAGAGTAATGGGTTGCGGTGGGAGCGAGAGGCAACTTTGCGTCGCCTGCGATGCGCGACGCAAAATGCGTCCCGCCTTTGGGTCATTCGTTGGAGGGTGAAATGGACACCTAAATCTACTGTGATGACGTATTTTTGGGTTTAGGTTGCGGTTTGGGTCGTTTGTTGGAGACAGCCTCACGGTGAAGACCTTTTATATACGTTTATTATTTCTCAAAAAACAAAATATACGTTTATTATTACATTTAGATTTGGTTCTCGTTCTCCATTCTCACCACTCAACATTTATATGTCGCAAGTTAATAAAATTTAAATATAGTTATTATTATTTTACATGTCTGGTTATTCGTTAAAAAGTGATCCATATAGATATAGTGACGTAACATAGTGTAGTGATATATCTATAACTTTATCCCGTAGCAACGCACGTGCATGCGTGCTAGTAAACATATAATATCCAAATAACATTAAATAGTGTGTCAATAGGTTGGTTACATTTTAAGTGAACTTTTGGCACCAATTTCATATTTTTTGGGTCCAAAATAAATTAGTTATGATTTTTTAAAGTTTAAATAATATTTTTGGTATTTCTGTAAAATCCAAAACCACCCACAAAACCACCCAAAGGGCCATTTTTGCATAGTTTGGATAGTTGGATGACCTTTAGTATCCGGTTTTGTAGTTTGAGGTTGAAAATTAGACTTTTGTAACCGTTGAAGGGTGAAAAATAGACTTATCCCTTTAAAAAAAAGGAAAATTAAACTGAAGCTGAGAATTACTGAACACCTTTCTTCCAAGTTCATTATATTCCCAAACGTTCAGTTCAGTGTGAATTATTTACAACGACTACACAACAGAGCTGAAAGTATATCCACATCTTGGTGCGGCACATGGCAGATCGATGGCTGAAACGTGTGTAGTGTGTACGCACGCGGCACGCACAGTGCCACTGTGAAAAAGTAGCCGGCCATCAACGGGCGACGGCGGCGCACGCCTGGGACGCCACCTTGGCCATGGCCTCCTCCCTGACGCCGGCGTTGCAGATGTTGGCGAAGGAGCGCATGTGCTTCATCCCGTACTGCGCCAGCGAGCCGCACTGCGCCTCGTACGCGCGCACCATGGACTTGAGGCAGTCCCAGTCGTCGGCCAGCGGCTGCCCCGCCGGCCGCACGGCGCCGAGGACCTTCGAGCCCTCGTCGGAGCCGAACAGGAGGCTTCCGATCAGCTCCATGCTGCTGTCCACGTGCGACCGCCGCGACATCACCTCCAGCAGCCGCTTCCGCGCCTGCACTTTCTCCGGCGTCCCCTCCACCGATTTCTTGTACTGCATTTAGTACGTTCCATAAAAAAAAAATGCAATGATAAACATCATGTTCACACTGTGACCAGTTTTCAGTTTCGGCCACTAAGCTCATCTATGAATTTGATGTGTATATATACGGTGAAGAATGGAACAGATCAACTGACCTTCTGCCAGAAGTAGACGAGGTCGGCGTCGCGCTGGTTGACGGCGGCGCTGCCGGAGAAGCGGCGGCGGAGGAGGGAGTTGTCTTGGGCGAACGTGGCGTTGTCGTTGGCAGGGTCGGTGCCGATGAAATTGTACATGCTCTGGCCGTCGAGGCTCCTGTCGCCGTACTGCATGACGTGTGATCCGACGTTGTAGCTTCCATTCGCCGACGTCCTGTCCTTGACCAACTCGTACTGCTGCTTGAGGGACTCGGTGCGCAGGTTGTGCACGTCGCTGTCCTCCATCCAGGCGACGCTGTAGAGGTCGCCGAGGCAGGTGTCGTACTCGGGCGGCGCGGGGTGGTCGTCGTCGCCGGGGCAGTAGGTGCCCCAGCTGCTCTCGTCGGCGTTGGCCGCCGTGGTGGCGTACACACCCACGTCCTCTGGGAGGAGGCCCTCGAAGATGCTCCCGGACTCGCACGCCTCGAGGTAGAAGACGAGGCTCTTGTAGCCCCCCGCGGCGTGCTTCGCCTTGAGTGCACCGACCAGGTCCTTGGCGTAGAGGTAGCCGTCGCCGTCGTCGGAGGGCATGCCGAGGACGCCGGGCCCACCGTGGTCGCTGTAGTAGACGAACACGTGGTCGTCGGCGCCGCTGGCGATGACCTTGCCGCTGCCGCCGCCGCCGGTGATGGCGGACTTGTTGCCGAGCAGCGCGGCGAGGAAGTTGTTGACTTTCACGTCCTTGCCCGTGTAGTCCTTGGGCACCCCGGCGTAGACGTCGCCGCCGGACGGGTGGTTGATGATGACGCCCGGCCGGGGGTTCTCGGGGTTGCTGGCGATGTCGTCGTACATGAAGACGACGATGTTCTCGTCCTTGAGCCCGCCCTTCCTCATGATCTGGTACGCGTGGCACACGTCCGCCTGCAGCACACCGGTGGTTAATGAGACCATGGAGATGATGCACACAGGAATTGAATTGCATGTGCATCTCCAATTCTCCGTACGTGGCAGATGGATGTAGACATGCAGTCGTAGTGCAGCAGCAAACGGATCGAGATTATTTTAGATTACTCCATTGCATTAATGCAGTTCGAATTAAGCTAGTTCACAAATTATTTTAGATTACTCCTATGGCAGTGACAATCAAGCTATAGCTCACAGCATGGCATGGAGTAGGCAGTGCGTCCCCGCTTGATATGAATGCCAATCGAATCGAATCAACACGTCGCCGTGACATCCCGCCCGAATTGGATCCATCGCGTGCAGAATTGGATAAATATATAATAAACAATTGTAAAACAATGCAAAGCAATCGTGAATTCCCAATACGGTTGCTGCAGATGGAGATCGAAGCAGAGATACATCTCCTAGCTACCATAGGCCATAGCAGACGCAGAGCAGGAATTGGCAGATATTAGCTTGCCTGGTGGCGGTAGTTGTAGTATCCGTTGGAGCCGGCGATGAGGAGCGCCCAACGGGTCCCGGCGGCGGCGCCGTCGCCTTCCGACGGCAAGCGGAGGAAGTCCTGCCACCGGGCGCCAGCGGCCGGAGAGAGCAGCAGCAGGAGCTGCACCAGGAGGAGGAGGAGGAAGCGGGGGCGAGCCATCGTCCCCATGGAGGCCTGCGTGCGTGCGTGCGTGCGTGCTGGTTGGAATCAGAAAGAAAGCCGAGAAGACAAGGCAACGCGAAGGGAGGGCGGTTGAGTTCGATGTGCGCAAGCCTAGTCTGGGAGTTGTATCACCAGGCCGCAGCTCGCGCTTCCTTTTATACGTGTCCTACGCGCCTCTAGCTGGTGTTGTATACCAAACTGCTACTAGTCGGTTCCCTGTTGCCGTGCGTGATACAGTCATCTGGTTAAGCCGTGCCTGTCTCTTTGTTAATAAAAAGTTCAGATTTTTTTTTACTCTAATCATTGCTATGACTTTATTTTCCAGCGAAGATTGATAATATAATATTATTCTTAGATATTACACTGACAGACTGACTCATTGTGAATATCTAGTTACCAGCATTGAAACTTTCTGTGTTTTTTGATAGAAATTATTGGTCAAAATTTCGCCTCGTTTCCTCGCAAAAAAGGGGAAAAAAAAGAGAAACCAGCTAATGTGGTATACTAGGCTAGTACACCATGACATTGTCTCATTGAGTCATTGTCCTAAACGGCATATGTTTTGAACCGGATGAAATACGGATCAACAGGGGAGGCTAACACACGACGGGTTGCGCGACCCGCCGCCACATCGTCTTCGGCTCCCCACCTCGTCCGCCTCCGTCGTGTTCACGCACGGTAGTCACCCCGTTTCTCTCCCCTGCCTCCGCCGGGCTGCTCCGGCTGGTCTCGCGCGTTAAACCTTGCGCCTGTACATGCAGTCTCGTTGCTGTTGCGTGCAGCGTGGAAACAATCCAATTGGCTGCCCCCCACCTGGCGTGTAGTGTAATCTTGAGTGACAGTGAGTGCCATGGCCTCCCACAGCGATCCAATGTGCATGCTTAGACGCAAGCAAGTGAAGGGTCGATGGACACTTGTTGTTCATGTACTATTGTAATTCCTCCGTTCTGGAATGCTGATCGTTTTGGCTTTTCTAGACGTTACGTTGAGATTTAAGCACCAGTCTTTGCTTTACTTTTGCTGCCTCTTCCACAGGAAGGAAGGGATCCGGAAGGGATTGTGGGAACAGATAAAGTAGGCAGCTAACTTATGTCAGTCATTGGCTCACTGCCCATCATCATCGACTATCGTCTTGTTTTTTTTGAGACGAAAAAAAAAACTCAGCTGATCATCGACGGGCTTTAGCTTTTGGGCTCTTGAGCACAGCCCACATCATACAGCCCAGCGCAGCGCAGCCCAACAGAAAGAAGGGAAATGGCAGCAACGCCAATACGCCACTGCTGTCACATTTCAGTAAGCACCAGGCGAAATTCAAATGTTACCACCAAAAAACACCAAAGACCACCGATCTCCAAACAGGAAGGCTCAGAGCAGTAGAGCACCCGCTCAAAGTACAGCACAGCGATGCATCACCAACACTAGAAGCAGGTTTCCAAACAAGAAAGGAACTACACTAGTTATTTGCTTCCACCGTTAGATCATGTGCCCATCATCAAATGTTGTTTTAAGCTGGCCAGGGTGCTTCAGCACAGCCTTTCTACTACCTCTAATGTGATGTGGCTCAAAGCACACCCACATGATACATCCATCACCATGCTACTGGGCCATACTGAGCGTTCTCCCAACGCTACGGCTGCAACAGGTATGCATACAACACCACCACACCTACTACCAGAGGCCTCCAACTGCTGCCCCCAACTCCCCAAGCAGGCAAGGGCTCATTTAACTGGGAAGGTTAGGGCTTCGTTGATCCTACTGAAAACAACTCGGAGCGGGATGCACGCGATGGTTGCTCCAGACACTTTCCCCACTGCCGACTTCCTGTTGTCGCCATCAAGCTGACCCAAAGCAAAAGAGGAAATCCTCCGCATCTTTCTTGACGAGGACGCTGGCTTCTTCGTATGCGGCTGCCACAACTTGTCAATGTCTTTCTCCAAGGGCTTTCTGCTGCGGCTTTTGGGTTTTGCGCGGCATACCTGTGGTGATGATGGCACAACACGTTGCAGGCCCTGAGTTTTGTCCCTCTTCGGTATTATTCCACCCTCATTGTTTGTTGCTGGATGCGGCTCATCTCTACTTGATACAGGAAGGCCAAAAACATCATCAAGAATCTCAACGGAGACTGGATACCCCACAACAGGCTTACGATTCCACGTACTCATTAGAGAAACAAGGGGAACACGGCGCCCCTTGTTGCTGCTCCCCAGCACACTCAACTTCACATCATAAAGGGTTGAATTCAAATGCAGTGTCTTGATTGGTTTCACTGCATGGCATCTTTCAAGATCAAATGCTTTCTTTTGGGGCGGCAATACTTGTAAAGGGATCTCAAAACCCAGAGATGATACTGAACCACTATCCCAATTGGAAGGGTTGCTCATGGTTTCTGATGACTCTTCAGGATCACGCTTGATTTTAGAGTGTTGCTGCTCAGCTGCACCAACATGACCCAAATCTGTTGGAATTACGGCAAGATGCATTTTAACATCACCTCCAGACGGTTTGTGCAAAGAATGCTTGTCCAGCCTTTTCTCTAAAAGGACATCCTCATCTTTTGGTGCTTTCTGCTTTACTGTCCTTGCTTTGTGATGTTCTTGCTTATCAGAGTCTCTTGTCCTGTTGTTGCCTTCCTGATCAACAGAGCTTATGGTTCTCATCTTAATTTTTTTGCGATCACATTTCACAGTTTTGCTGCAGTCATTAGCTTGCTTATGATGTTTCGAGGTACCGTGCTTTGCCGACCCACAAGGTTGATATTTCTGCAAATGATCTGGTGAAAACTCGTTCATAAGTATTGTATTCTCTAGAAGTTCTTAAACAGGAAGAAAAATATTGCATATGCTAGGAACTAAGAAGATATGATGTCAAGATACCACAGTGCATCTTTTTTTTTTTTTGACACGTACGGGGGTGCATATAAGTAAGAACAGATAAGGCATAGCATCAACTATATTATGTAATGAGCAATCAATAAAATAATATACTATTCCACAAATGTTGAATTAGTTTTATACATTACAGTATATCAATATTCCATAGCAGAGAGCAGTATTATGATTAAGGTCAACAATATTTAGGCAGCTTCAGGCAATGATCTCTAATTAGTAGTGTAACTATATAATTATACAATTGATATGTGCATCTTCCAGAAACCATTGAAATTAAACAACTAGTCACCTATGCTTACGCATCTAGCTAGCCAACCTAAATGACACTTGCCGCAATTTGATGACATGGTATTACCATTGAAGAATTCACTACCAGAAAATAATAACATAGATGGGTTACCTGGTTCCAAGACACTTCTTCCAGCAAGGGGAGTTTCAACAAAATCACCCCCATGACAAGAATCATCAGTGAGTAGCCGGGTCACGCAGGATATCTCAGTGCCCTTTGCTTGATCTGTTTTGAATGTGACGTGACGATGACAGCTGGTTGTGTCCAATGAAGAATCCAAGGTCGAAGTGCCAGAGGAGCTGCTTGAACAAGTAGCCACACCAACGATATGTTCATTGGACTTGTGGCCATTTGATCTGGAACCATTCCACATGTCTCCATTGCAGAGCTCTGACAGCGGACGAGACCTATCCTTCTTCCTGGGGTTTCCGCAGGGTTGGTCCTGGGGTGCAGCAGCATGCTTCCTCTTTGTGGAGGCATGAGACGGCACACTTGTTTTCACTTGGCCAACATTGGGCAGATCATCATACTTGGGAACAGAGATTGTGCCGGCATGGGGGACGTCCATTGGGGGAACAGCCTTGGACCCGATATCCCTGAGGTCCCTCATACGGCGGGACCCTTTGGGTGCATCTTCCTCAGAGTCATAGGGCGTCTTGTGCTTCCTCCTCTTGGGTGGCGGCGACGGCGATTGGATGGCGGTTGACGGGTCCTTTGCTGCAGCATCTTTGACTAGCCCGTTGGGCATATCAATTTTGGGGTTGGGCGAGCAGGTGCCCCCATGAAGGTAGGCCTTGCTTGCTGGCTCCACTGCGCGCTCCCTCTCAATGTCGAGGGCCTGGAGAATGGCGTCCTCCATGCGGGCGTTCCTGCCCTTGTTGTAGTTCCAGGCGGTCTGGTTGGTGGCGGCAGAGAGGGCCAACGCGTTGGTGATGCGCTGCTCGAAATCGAGCTCCCCGCAGCGGAAGGGCTTGACGCGCTTGCACCGCTCGATGTTACACCAGTCGCTGTGGCAACAGATATTATCCCCTTTGTTAATTGCCTTGTTAATTTCACTTAAGCGGTAAAGGTGAGGATGACACACACTGATGCTCCTACAGTCCTACCAGGTGGGGAAGGAGGGAGAGGATAGGGGAGAGCGTACACGAAGGTCGAGCCCTCGGGGCGGCGTCCGAGGAGCATGATGGGGGTCGCGCAGCGTGGGCGTGTCGGAGAGACCGCGCCGCCGGGAACGTCTTGCGGCGAGATGACGATGCTGGGCCACCAGGAGCCGTTGGGGCGGCGCAGCCAGACCAGGGTCCCCTCCGCGAAGACATCGACCGCCGGAGCACCTTCCGTCGCGGAGGCATCCTCCTCCTTGGGCAGGCCCCCCATCTGCGCTTGTGCTCCTACTATCTCCCCTCCTCTCGGGCAATCTGATCTCCTCTCCTCGGCGCAGAGAGCCGGGCAGGACGGCGCGCCGAGCCGCGGCGGGAGTGCATCTGCGGCCCCGGCGGGGCGGAGGCACAAGCCACCGGCCCCGGCGGTGGAGGTGGAGAGCAGTGGGTGGAGTAGTCGGGTAAGGGAAGAAGAGGGAAGGAAGGTGGGAGTGGCCGAGTGGGAGACGCAGAGTAGAGACGAGGAAGAGCAGGGCAGGAGAGGGCAGCCAAGGGACCGACGGAAATGGACCCTGGCTGACATGGGCTGTCTATACATGGGCCTTCGAAGCCCACTCCCGGGATCTTTTTTGTGGGCTCGGCCGCCGACTGGGTCCAACAAGGCCCATGACAACCTCTCCTGTCCAAAGCGGAATACTATATAAAGTTGCGCCGCTCTTGGGTGAGAGAGATTCTCCACCGCGGCGTCGTTGAAACCTCCGGCCCTCCCAAATCGAGGAAACCCTAGCCCCCACTCTCCAAATCTCATACCGCAACAAGCAGCAGCTGGTACTCGACCCTATCCTCTTTGCCGAGGCATCGCCTCGCATCCTTCCCCCACCACCCCAAAACCCAGAACCCTCCTCTAATCCGATTCTTTCTTGCAGTCACCGCCGCCGCTACAATCCCCTCTGTTTCCCGAGCTCCGCTCGCTAGATCCATACATGTGAGTAGCAGATTCTCTCACCTTTGTCGTTTGAATGTGACCTTTACCGTGCCTGCGAACCGCGAGATCTGTTCGGAGTTTAGGGTTTGCCGTGCTGATTCTTTGCTTCTGATGGTCAGGATGGGAGAGGCCAAGGAGAACGACGTTTACGAGGAGGAGCTCCTGGACTACGAGGAGGACGACGACAAGGCTGTCGATGGCTCCGCCGCCAAGCCCAGCGGAGAGGTCGCGAAGAAGTAGGGCATCTCTCTTATGCCCGCTCGGGCTCTGTTTTCTGTTTTATTTCATTCCATTCGGCTGCTTAACTTGATCTCTACTCGCACATGTTACTCACACTTGTTGTTGCGTTCGAACAATTAGGGGCTACGTCGGCATCCACAGTTCCGGGTTCAGAGACTTCCTTCTCAAGCCAGAGCTGCTTCGGGCTATCCAGGACTGTGGTTTTGAGCATCCATCCGAAGGCAAGCCTCTAACTTTCATCTAAGTATTGTTTAACCGTTGACTTCTATGTACCTAGCATATCTTGCTACCTTGCTTGAGAACCATCAAATTGGTCATGGCCCATGTTTTTCTAGATTTGACACTGTTTGTTAAGCAGAAATTTTGTGAAGATAAAATTTAGAAAAGTTTATGTATCCGTATAGCTTATATGCCGTGCTGTGGTTACAACTTGTGGTGGAGTATCAAGATAGCAGTAAATTAACTCCTGGTTAGGAGGGTAAACTTCTTATGAACAAGAACTAAGTACTTCTTTGGTTTCCTGCTAGACAACGGCCAAGGGGTTGTAAAATATTAGCAAAGCATGGCTTTAGTTTCTCTGGTGTATGTTTTTTCAGACATCACCATTTACTATCTCCGGTTTACCTACGTTTTTCTGTTGCTGCTCTGCACTGCCGTCTTAGCCTAGTTAGATAGAGCAATAATTCCAGTTCCAGTTCTGTCTTTGCTGTTACATGCCCCTGAAAAAGTGCTTTTGAGTTTTGACCACAAGGTTGGCAAGACTTTAAAAATCTGAAAAAAAAAGTAGTAGTAATATTGGCACTGATACTCCTTGCCCTCTTGACTACTCTGTAGCAAATAGAATAATACAAATTTGAAGTCCCTTTGGTCAACACCTTTCATTATGTGTCCTTTTGCTTGTGTTGAATAAAATATATTTAATATTTTTACAATCCCTTTGTAATTTCATGTCTTAAGGTTTGCTATTAAATAAAAATGTTGCAGAAGATATTAGTCGTTGGATCTCCATTTTTTTGTTGACGCGTAAGTTTCCATACTGGTATTCGTGCAATGCTTTCGTGGTGCTGCCATGGCATTTTGTGCCTGATGTGTTTGTTGTAGTGGTATGCTAGGTGAATAATAGGAATTACTATGCATTTGGTTTCAATCTGTTCCGATTTTCTTATTCACTGAGTGGTTTGTAACATTTTCTTGTCACTGTACAGGTACAGTTTCTTCTGATACTCCATGTTGGAGTAGAATATGGTAACACTTTCCATTAACATGGACCCAGAAGGTTACACTTTACTCACTGGGGCGCTGCTTCAATTTCTTTTGGTTCCACATCAGTGCAACACGAGTGCATCCCTCAAGCAATTCTTGGAATGGATGTTATATGCCAAGCAAAATCTGGGATGGGGAAGACCGCAGTTTTTGTCCTTTCATCCCTCCAACAAATTGACCCTGTTGCGGGTCAGGTAGCAGCACTTGTATTGTGCCACACAAGGGAACTGGCGTACCAGGTTTGTAGCTACAGATATAGCATTGTCAGTTTTCTGTATAGATCTGCTTTTGATTTTAAATTATTAACTATTTGCTGTCCTTGTCTTCTGTAGATATGCCATGAGTTTGAGAGGTTCAGCAAATATCTGCCCGAAGTTAAAGTTGCTGTCTTCTATGGAGGAGTTCACATCAGGAAGCATAAAGATTTACTGAAGAACGAATGTCCTCATATTGTGGTCGGCACACCTGGCAGGATACTTGCTCTTGCCAGAGAGAAGGATCTCTCCCTCAAGAATGTGCGCCATTTCATCCTTGATGAATGCGACAAGATGCTTGAGTCTCTTGGTAATTTTGCAACCCCTGTTAACCCATTTAATTGTTGGTGACTTATTTTATTGCTTACGATGTCCCTTACAAGTATATGCATTAATTATTATGCAGATATGCGAAGAGATGTCCAGGAGATCTTCAAAATGACTCCTCATGACAAGCAGGTCATGATGTTTTCTGCAACACTCAGCAAGGAGATCCGTCCTGTATGCAAGAAATTTATGCAAGATGTAATGTTCTGCAGCCTTCCCCAGCTCTCCTTTCCACAGTCGTCATATTTATTTCCCATGCTCCCGTCGTGGTCATCGTAGCTGCTACTAGTTTACCAGCATGAGAGTTGTAGTTGTGTTGTCTCCCTTCTCTAGGTGAAGGCATTACTCGTTTCAATTCTCCATCTGTAGTGTGTAGCATGTTGTCAGTCATGTTCTTTCCTTTCAAATTAACAACCACCAGTACAGTAGAAGGTGTAGAGAGGTTTCTAGTCATTGTCAGAATTTTGGCATTGTGTTGGCAACTGTGGGGAAGATGAGTACAGTAGGTGTGGAGAGGTTTCTAGTCCTAGAGTCAACATTTTGTCAATGTGGTGGTAACTGGGGCAGATGAGGTTGCTTGCTTCCTGTTCTGAAGATGCAATCACGTACTCCTGGACAGCATTTCTCCAATTTGCTACACACTCCATGCTTGGTTTGACTTCATTGGGCATGACTCTTTCTGGTTCTGGTCCTCCATCTCTCTTGGGCTGCTGGATAAAAGCTTTATTTTGTTGGAATCTTATTGAGAAGCACTGTTGCAAAACTTAAAGCAGAGTTGGAGAGGTTCTAGTGAGCAACAGTGCATAACTCAACTACCATGTGGAGGCTGCATATTCGGCAGAGGAATTAATATACCATTCTTCTGGTATATACTGCAAGGTTGATGCTGGAATGCTAATTTCTTTCATCTATCATTTGTTCCCTTACAGCCGATGGAAATTTATGTTGATGATGAGGCAAAATTGACCCTCCACGGTCTTGTACAGGTAACATTGGAGCCTTTGCTCCTTGTGATCCATGCACACCTTTTGCTTTATTTGATGTAGCTCTTAATAATCCAATTATTATTTTTGCAGCACTACATAAAACTTACTGAGGCAGAGAAGAACAGGAAATTGAATGACCTGTTGGATGCTCTTGATTTCAACCAAGTTGTGATATTTGTGAAGAGTGTTAGCAGAGCTGCAGAACTGAATAAGTTGCTTTGTGAGTGCAACTTCCCTTCAATTTGCATCCATTCTGGAATGACCCAGGAAGAACGGTACTTGCTCACTTCCCTTTCATTCATTTATCGGTGTCTTGAGTGGGCTAGTTCGTTGCTTAGATATGTGCAGTCGACCTAAGAAGTTGCTGTTAACGGTCTTCTAAAAATAGTTGCTGTTAATGGTGATCCTACTCCATTCAACCATCAGGGCCGGCCCTGTAGTGTTAGCAGGCGGCCTGATCATATATGCATATAGTAGATATACTAAGGCCCAAACTAAAAAAAATACAATCAGCCTATTGGCACCCTTAACCCTTGGATGTTTATTTTAGATGATTCCGAAATCTCCACGCCCTCTGTGTAGGATGGTTTCTATAGCATTGAAT
This sequence comes from Digitaria exilis, assembly GCA_015342445.1. NCBI lineage: Eukaryota > Viridiplantae > Streptophyta > Magnoliopsida > Poales > Poaceae > Digitaria > Digitaria exilis. The sequence continues at coordinate 275,696 of JACEFO010001657.1, read as the reverse complement.
ATAGAGGCACATAAGACTATTAGGCTATGAGGCACTATACTTGACGCGAGAAAATGGAGAAAGAAAGAAACTGGATCTCATGCAAGACCCAATTTCAACTCGACTACCTATGTCCTAGATGTTATCAATTTTTGTGTTGCAGAACTATGTCTTTAAAATAAATGGATAACAAATATGGTAGGGCGAAGAGGAGGGGGATTAAATTTTAGTAAAGTAAAGACCCATGTCTAACAACCTTGGGTTGTAGGGATAGTTTCTAAAGATGGTGTCTATGACATGGCAACATAGACATCATCTACGGACATCATGGGTCGGGCTGGCCTTAGGAATAATTCTTTATCTGCCGTTAAACCCATAATCTCTCAGCTACCACTGGCTGTAACGGGTAATCAGACAATTCAATGACATAAGTGGGATTATAAATTTCCTTGGCAAAATAAGAAAATTATGTTTATTAGGGGCCTCCGGTTTCGGTTTTTCCCTCGGCCCGAAAAACACAGGGCCGGCCCTGCCTACCATGTTGTTGTGTTTGCAATTTGTTGTTTCTTTGTACTGCAATCCTTCCTGGTTGACTTTTGTACTCCATTCCTGTCTTCCTTTATGAGGGGATTTCCTTTATTATTTTGGAGCTTTTGCTTATGATCTCTGGATTTTGTTGCTTTCGTAAGTTTTTCTATTTATTTGGTAGTTTATGATGTATGGATTGCCAGAATTCAATTGTTCAGCCTTAGTGAATTGGTATATTTTTATTTGGCAGTTTAACCCGGTACAAGAACTTCAAGGAAGGGCACAAGAGAATTCTTGTGGCTACAGATTTAGTTGGCAGGGGCATTGATATTGAGCGTGTCAACATCGTCATAAACTATGACATGCCAGACTCAGCCGATACATATTTGCACAGGGTAATCATTGTTTGATATACATTTGTAAATTCTCTAATGTGCTTTGTTACTGATGGTTTGCCTCCTTATGCAGGTTGGAAGGGCTGGTCGTTTTGGCACAAAGGGACTTGCAATTACCTTTGTTTCCTCTGCCTCGGATTCTGATGTTCTTAACCAAGTACGTGTCTGAGTGCTCTTCATACCTTCCTGTCTGTCGTTGAATTTGGCCTAACAATGGTTTCCTATATTTTAAAGGTGCAAGAAAGGTTTGAGGTGGACATAAAGGAGCTTCCTGAGCAAATTGACACTTCCACATACAGTAAGTGAAGCCATCTTGATCATGATTAGGACATGTTATAGTCTGCTGTTTGCTATGTTTGTAATGTATGTGTCCTGATATGTTCTTGTGATTGCCAGTGCCATCATAAGCAAAACATGTTGCTGCTGCTGTGCACTTCAACGGAAGGATAGAGCTGGAGAGGAGAGTGCGCAGCCTGTATCGCCGCTACGCCACTTTTGAATTAATGTGTCATGGAGGAATTTGTTTTGCCTCCTGTACTTGAAAAGGCAGTCGGGATGCTGATCTGTATCTTTAAGAGTCTACTATAAGTTTGGGTGCTTGTAGGGGGGCCTATCTTTTGCCGTTCTGTTATGTTAGGATTTTGCTTTGTCCAATGTTAATCCCCTGTATCAATCCGTGAGCTGTTGTCTGTTGGATCCAGTTCGTGCTTATTTGTTTTAGTGCAAGCGGTATCCATGCTTGGGATGCTACTCTAATTTAAACTTAGATGCTGTATGTCGCTAATGAAAGTTTACCTGATAGCTGATACTATTCTCGGAGGATGAATGGGGTTTAGAGGTCTTCCTCACTGCCTTGCCCAGAGTTAATCCTCACTATTCTCGGAGGATGGATGGGGTTAGGAAGACTGATACGGTTGGAAGCAGTGTTATATGGACAACAGTGTCCAATTTTTTTGCCGAGTCTGATACCCTGTACCTGTGTCGGATTCTAAGTGTTATTTGCCGTGTCCCTAAAAATTCTATCGAATCGGACACCTGCACCTGAGTCGGACACCTTCACCCGTGTCCATGTAACACTGGTTGGAGGTAGGCATGTGTCGGAATGTTAATCTGTATCTTGAGTTTGTTTGGGTGCTTGTAGGGGACCTTTCTTTAGCCGCTCTGTTGTGTTAGGATTTTGTTGTCCAATATTGATTGTCTTTGTATCAGTTAGCTGTTTCATCTGGTGATTCTTGTTTTTTGGGGTCCTGGGTAAAAAAAGAAAAATTTGCTTGGGACGTTGTTATGCTATGTTGTTGTTGGTCTTGGGGGAAAGCGCATGCCTGGCTTACATTTGTTATGCTATGTTGTTGTTGGTCTTGGGGGAAAGCGCAGGCCTGGCTTACATTTATGATTTGGATGCTGGATGTCGCTGATAGTTATCTAAGGCTAATCCCAATGGTAGTTTCGTAGGAGTTGTTTTATAGGAGTTTTATGCATATTTAATAGGGTGTCAGATAGGCCGTTTGGATGATATGGCATAGTTTTAAAGAAGAGAGAAGGAATGAGTTTTATCTAGATGAAATTATGTCTACACTGTTTCTAAGTCACATTGTGTCTTACAAAAATGCATTGAGCACATAGGCAACATCAAAACTGAAATCATATATTGTAGGGGTGGTTTTATCTATAATTTCATTATAACCAAGATGATGTGACTATATATTACAAAAAGTATAATGAAACTCAACATTGGGGATGGCCTAATGCTATTCTGGATGAAAGATGGGATTGAGCGGTCGTCTGCATCGTTGCCTTTCAGATCGTCCGTTACGTTATTTATCCGAGTATCTTGCGTATGTTTTCTTCTACAGACTACAGAGTGGACGACAGTAGATCCTGATTGGAAGATGGCTTGGTTCCCGAAACATCGGATCCGGTATGTTTTTTCTGAAAATGATACTACAGGGAGGGGCGGCATGTCATCACCGCCCTAAACTGTGCGATACAAGGGGGCACATTGCTCCTCAAAAGGCAAGCCCAGTGGGCAATGCTCTAGTATAACTTATACTAGACAATCAGATGCTGCTAACCAGCATGGTGCTAACAATATACACATTATTATGTATTTATGTTGATCTTGCACTAGTCTTATTCCTTCCTCTGCGATCTCAGGATGCAAATACACGCATACATACGGGGGGTATATGTATACTGTACTCTCCATTCATGGTCAGCTGTAGCTCATCATGCTCAAAACTCAGGCAAAAACCTTCTCGGCGAAGATATCGAGCAGCGATAGCGCCTGCAGCCACATAAAAAACCTAAGTTAGCCCTTGCTGTTCTTCTCTCATCTCCTCGGCCACCTGTGTTAATGCAAAGATCGATTGGGAAACAGAGTATCAAGTGAGTTAAGGAGAGACGAACCTCGGGGACACTGAGCTCCAGCCTGAACTTGGGGCCGTCATAGTGGTGGAGGATGGGGCGGAAGGCGTCCTCCTCTAGCGGGTCGCAGATCTTCCTGGTTGCAACCCTCACCTGTTCAGACCCACACACGGGTTAGATTAGGCTGTACAGTAGCGTTAGTCGTTAGACTGATTCCACACGGTGATCAGATCGAGACAGAGACCGACAACCAGATGACGGAAAGCTTAAGGCACTGTTTTTATTTTCTTTTTCGCCTTGTTGTGTTTGGCTTTAGTGTGTGCACGACGAGACTAGGCCAGTAAAGCAAAGCTTTACAAGGTCGCGTTCAACCAACCGATCCAACTTGATTGATTGATAAGGTCGGCCAACCACCTTGACAATTAGGAATTTATTACTTTTCTGTGCGTCTAAGCTAAACTCGCCTCTTTTTTTAGCTGGCTGTGCCTCAGCAAATATTTGTCTAAAGATCAACTAGTGATCGTTTTTCTTTGCTTTTGACAACTATTAGGCCAGCTGTCTTTTATAAAAGAAGATTAGCCCACCTTGACAGTATCACATCAAGCTGTCTTCTTTTATTGTGATGTAAGCTAGTATAAATCTGTATTTATTTGAGTTACAAGAATTACTCCTGTACAGGCTAGAGCTATAAAGAGGATGGGCAATATATGTTGATTTCGATTGTTGAGGATGATTGGGTTGATACCTGAGCGGGGAAACGGGACTCTCCCGGGCACTTCTTGTCCTCCCAAGCTGTTGGATCGATGTTGGATCCGCCGAAGCTTGCGGCCTGCGTCGCGATGAGATTTCAGTAACTAATCCTGAAGTGATGAGTATATGCTTTGATACTCTGATGCCTAATAAAGTAGAGAACTGGACCTCAAAGATGCCGTGGAGCTGATGGGTGGAGTAGTTGTAGAGGAAGAGGGGCAGGCCTGGCCTGATGGCCCTCACTGAGTCCCTGTACCTGGACGGCAGCCCTGCAATAAGCAAAAGCAATCCATCGATTTGATTTAATCTATCTTCTCCTTCATATCCCGATCGAACAATAAAATTGGAAGCCTGAATTTGTTCTTGGATTCGATTCAGGATTCGATGCTGGAATCGCTCCAATCTGAGCACAAACAAGAGACGTACCGAAGAGCTGCCTCTTAAGGTTCTCCTCCATGGTGTCGTTGTTGCAGACGAAGATGTACCCGCCGATGGCCTCGCCCCTGGGCAGCGCCTCCGACGCCGGCAGGCTCTTGAACCTCTTGTCGACGCCGGCGCCGTTGCCGTTCCCGGCGCCCTTCTTCTTGTCGTGGACGGCGGCGCTCTTCTTCCCGACGCCGAAGCTGCTGCTGTTGTTATTGTTGTTGTTGTTGTTATTAGCCTGCCTGCCGACAGACTTGTTGAGGTAGCTCTTGATGACGTCGCCGCCAGCGTTGGTGTTGGCGGCGCTCTTGCTGAAGTAGTAGTCGTTGCCGAGGGCGGCGGGGCTGTTGATGTTCTTGTTAAAGGCGGCGAGGCCGCCGGAGTTGTTGCTGTTAGTCTTGGCGTCGAGATTAGCGGCGCCGCCGGCGTTGGCGGGGAAGTAGTTGTAGCGGTCGGCGTTAGTGGTGGTGGCGTTGCCGAAGGCGAGCTTACCGCCGGCCGAGCCGATGAGGCCGGGGCCGCCGCCGTTGGTGCCGGCGGCGACGCCCTGGTCGGGCAAGGCGGAGGCGGAGGACCAGATGGAGTCGGCGATGGAGAGGTTGGAGAAGTTGTTCTGCAGGCGCAGCTGGTCGCTGAACTGCCAGAACTCGCGGTCGTAGCCCTCCATGGTGCTCGGGTGTCAGCGATTCCTCCTCGTCGGAGGCAGTGAAGGCTGCCGGATCTGACGAGGAGGATGGTGAATTGGGGGGAGACGACGCGTGATGAATTGGAGATGGAAGAAATTGGGGGAGCGGCTTTTGGAGCGTTTTATATGGACGGGGTCATGGTGGTGGGGCGGGACACGCGGTGGGACGTGATTGGCCGGCTGCAGGTGGGCCCCGCCCACTACTTGGTGCTTGTGACCACGTAACCGGGTCCGCAGGCGGGCACGAGGAAATTTCCTGGGAGACGAAAAGGCATTTTGGATTAGCGGGCTGGGCTGGGCTTGGAACGCGTCGTCGGCCCGCTTCTAGAACGATCAGGCAGCCAACAACCGATGTGTCAGACTGCGACGACGACTTCACTGCACCGACCGACGACGAACAAATTTCCCTCCATCTCTTGCTTTTCTTTACTTTGGTTTGACTGCAGGTGATTTGCGCGATGAACGGTACTGATAAAACTTGATTGCATGGTGAAGGAGAGACGGAGAGAGAGACTGAGGATTCTTCAGATATTCAGTGGATCCGAAGCGACCGGTCCGACGCATTTCATGGAGACTGTTCCCGCTCCGCCAACCTCCTCGGATCGATCCTTCGCTGTCTAGCTTTGAACGTATTGCACGTACTCCCTCCGAGTCGGTAAAGGTAAAGGACGACGTTTAGGACATTGACACGGTCTCCAAACCATAACTTTGACTAATACATTTTAGTATAAAATATTTATAAAATATATTTTAAAAGTACTTTTCTGAAACTATATTTCAATACAAATCTACTCATATTATTTTTATATTTCTAAACTTAATACTTAAAAAATTATTTACAGTCAAAGTTTACAGAGTTTGATATAGGACAATCTCAAAATATTATTCTTTACCAAAATGGAGGGAGTATGTTGTTTTATCATTCACCGCTCTTAGCTCTATATCCTAGAGTCTTACAGTTATTCCCCATGTATTCTATGTATACCTCATCTATCGACCATACGTCCATGCTCCGTCGATCCCTTCATTGCAATCCTTTGCTAAATTGCTATTTCGTCGATCGAGCCTTGACGTATTCTCGTTGACATCCCACATCATCGCTCCTTGCATTGCCGGCCAGCGGTACCGCATATCTCTCATACACGCATTGCGTATCTGACGACGGTTTTCTTAATTTGCCACGTCGATGTCCCGGCGTATTTTCGCGAGGCGGGCACCGAGCACCGCCCCTCGATCGATTTTGTCAGTCATGGACTCTTAACTGTAAACAGTGGCTTTGATGGACATTACCATTTTATTATATCATCACACACCTGCTTGGAAAATAATGCTATGATATACAAACAAAACGGAAAGACAAGTGGCAAAGCTAGAGAAGAGAGGTCGCATGTGCGAGTGCTTCATCGGGCACATTTTCTTGGTACGTTGATGGCACTTTTGTTTGCTGTCTGCGTGTCGATGCCAATCAAAGGTATTATCTAGCTATCACCTGATCATGAGGTAGAACATGTGATTGTCTCTGAGCCGTGAGCTAGAATGATTGTCCCTGAACCGTGAATCCGTGATGGCTACGGCCAGTCGCGAGGGCAGAGCGCACCAACGAACGAACTAGCTGTCCAGGTGTCACGCGCGTACGTCGACACCGCTGGGCAAATGAGACAAAGCTAGCTAGCTAGGTTACTTTACTTTATGCTTTGCTTAGCTTAGTGAAGAAGGTACAAGGTTAGAGAGGGACGGGCAGTGTTACGTTGTGCGGCCATGGATGACGACTCTTCACCAGCTAGTCACCACCCACCCAGCATCCTCGCCGCCATCTCTGATCCACATATATGTGTTCACAGCTCAGTAATGATATGATATAGTATATATGCAATAGCTAAGAGGAAAAAAAAGCTCTCTCCTTTCTTATACCACGGGCACGTGTCTAAAGATAATGGACAATATATGTTATGAGCAGCCCCCTCGATCGTCTTGTACTACATCTCTGGTGGCCATGGGCACGGCCATGATCCATCGCCTCAGCGCGGCATACCACGATATGTTAAGGTCAGCCTCATCAACACCAACCAGGCAATCACGTCTCGTGTGATGGTGCCAACACCGAGTTCTTCAATCACTGATTAATAACACCAGCCTTAATCATTACCTTCCACATTGTGTGTACTTTTGCCTAAGGATACGGCCATGCGGTTTTTTTTGTTCATTATTCTTTGTCCTTCTGATTCATGCTCCCTCTTTTGCTTGCTACCACTACTGTATTATAAGTTTTTCTTTAAGCTTCTACCATAGATGCCTAAAACTGCCAGTTAAGTGCTACTCCATGTATGTTGGCCGCACTCCACACACTTACCGAGCAAGCTAATTAGTGCCGGCTACCGTACATTGTTACGCACGCACCACGCAGAACTGACCATTTCGGCGAGACGGGGCGTGTTTTTCTATGGTGAGGGGAATATGCTCTGTGACAGAAATGAATAGGAAAGTTGAAAGTAATTAGAGAGGAACTTTTCTGGAAGCATATTTTCTGAGAGAGAGAAATAGTACTTCTTACCTAAACACAGAGGTTTGCATGTCAGATGAATAGTCTATATATATCCCAGTACTTGAAAATGCTGAGATCTTGGCATGTCCGGTAGGTTCTCTAGAAGCGAGCAGCCGTCGCCATTGACCGGCGGCGTGCTCTAGGGCACAAAGGGCCGGACGCGAACGTGCTACCATGACTTGGAATCCGTCACAAATCAGGTAAAAATCGGCGATGAGCCGAAAAAAAAAAGGCCCAGTCAGAAGGAAAGCGCAGGTAGGTGCAAAAGCCCCAGCAGAGCAGGCTGTGCGTTGGATTTGACTGAACATGCCGAATCCTCGTATTTTCTTTCAGCAGTCAGCCACTTGAATGAATGTTCTTTATTCTGCAGCTGTTCGTCAGTATCAGTCAATGGTGCAGGCTAGGGTTTCATGCTGTACGTTGCCCTCCCAAAAACGCAGCAGCATTTTGGCGACTACATACGATATACTCAGTGTCACCTCAGGGCACAGATACATTAATAAGTTCTATGTTAGGCTTGCCCTTGAAATTGAATCCACAATCTGCAAATCCAAATTAAACTGCACGTTCCTCTTCATCAGATAGTACATGAGGGTTTAACTATACATACACTCTTTCTTCTTCATGGACAGCGTACTTGATACATCCAGTTTTGATTGCTTCCGTCCCTTGATCATGTCCTAAAAAATTAATACACATAATGGCACCTTTTGCCTTGGTTGGAAGCAAGAACAACAATGATCTACACTCGTCTCTATAATATATATCTTAACTTCAGTTATAGTATATGTACCTAACCATTCCCTTAATTGCTTTTGCAGTGTTTCTTTTTTCTTTGGCACATTGGTTATCTGCATGGCCAGCAACAGGAAAACACCCCTTTCATACATGTAACCTACTTCAGTCAGACTTCCCACCCAGGTTCCCTCCAGTGCTCCATGCAAAATTACAAATGAAGGCCACGCCATCCACCCCAAAACAACATGGGAAATGCAGTCAGACTTGTCAACTAAGGCACCCTAAATCCTCCATGTGTTGCTTGCTACACCCAGATTGGCACCGTCGTTATCATCATCTAGCATCACAATGTATTAACAAAATTATTTAACAAACATCAAACAGTTATGAATTATGGTTGAAATTACTCAGACTAGAAGAAATGCATACTTCCACGCTGTCTCAAAACAAAAAAGCATATGGCAATGACAATGTAGCAAAATAGAAGCAGCAGTCCCTTCAAATAATGCGATGATCCATCCTGCAAAACACATAAATATGTTGCCTTTTAATGCTGCTAAGTGCTACCTCAATATCGGCAGTAGTTCTATGGCAGTCAACAAACAATGGGCAATGGCTCGACCGCTCGATTGCTGGAGAAAAGGATTGTTGTGTTACTATAAAGAAAGATACACCATAACCATACCAACTACTGCTCATGGCTCCTGGGTGTTCTGCTCAAGGAAATTTTGTTCTGTACCCTTTTTATTTTCTCCAGGATCATTAGATTAGTACATATAAGTAACCACTCGCGAATCATGCTATCATGGTCAAGATACATGCAAAAGAAGGAAAGAAACCTTACCTGGAGGGTAAAGGTGGTTACTAATACAGCAAGAAACAAAGAACCAGTCTCAATCAAGTTGAAATCAAGATCCATTGGGACTCCCATGATCCAAGCCACAAGGACACTCAGTGGCACCTAACACATTTTGATTCCATAATTCAAAGTCAGTGCAAACAGAAAATGGAAAGTCAGTGCAAACAGAAAATGGAGCTATCTCTAGAGATTTGGTTTAATACCCACCACAAACATAGAAATCTGCGTGGCGGAACCCAAAGATACCCCGAGGGTGATATCCTGTTGCAATCAACAATTTTCTATTAGTTGAGCTATTACCTCAACATTGCAATGTGTTCAAGAGTTCCTGAAGTACCCTACCAGTTTGTTCTTAAAAGCAAATATGACTGCACCAGCATGCTCTGTCGCATTACCAACTATTGGAATCAAGATGATGCTAATGAAACTCACAGATAGTTCCCATGATTTTGATGCTGCCTGTTGATACCACTTTCTCTGTTAGCACTTCGCTAGATGTACTATAGCTTAAAATATAGACATGGCATCATACTGCATACCTCAATTGTGCTCACAACAAACTCCGACAATACTGCTGTCATCAAAGTCATTATTCCAAGCCAAATTATTGCACTAGGAAATCCCAGGACTGCCTCATCTTGGGTGACCGAATCATCACCATCATCTTCGTCCTATTCATTTGTTGGAGTTGGATCATGTACTCATATTTAGCAGGTCCTGCTGCCTAGTAGTAGTACTAATTAGCGTAGTGTAACGTACACACCTCTTGGGGCTCAAAGAGTTGTCGATGGGTCTTCAATTGGAAGAAAAGGTAGGCTACATAGGCCAGGAGCATGACAATGCTGCATGCTCGAGACAGCTCCAATCCTGAATCCCAAGAGGCCGCCACATGTTCCCCGGAACTCGCAGCATACCTCAACAACAGTGGCAGAGAGTGGCATAGCACGCCAAGAATCAGAAGTCCTGTGCTGACATCTGCTTGCATCTGTACAGAACAATACCAGATGCTTCTTTTAGTAACACACCAGAAATGTCTCGATAACAGCCTAATAAGTAGGAAATAGCTGAGTTGGTTACTCTGTCGTAAGGTTGCTCAGTTCCAAGGTTAGCCAGGCCACCTAGGAAAAGGGAGGTTCCAAGGACCAGCAACAAGTTGGACAAGACTGAGCCAAGCAGGGAGCATTTCACCACCACCACCTTGCCTTCATATAGGGCAAAGATTGCGATGATGACCTCTGTTACATTCCCAAATGTTGCATTCAACAGACCACCCACTGCAATATACTCAGGCAGGTTAAGCTACATATAAAGATTGTGGGCAGTATTACAGGATCGAGCTTGATGTCATTTTCTTACCAGTAGGTCCTGTATAAAATGCAACCTGCCTGCAACACATTAACACATAACAGAAACATGTTAATCACAAAATGGATAACACGAACAAAAAATTATATGATGTTGAATGAAATAAACTTACTCCGTCAGAAAGCTTAGTCGCTCAGCAAGAGGAATGAGACCAATTAAGCTAAGGATAAATACCCACTCCTGTTTAAATTTCAAGAACAAAGCGTATATTTAGAGAAAAAAAAAGGGAAGGCATAATCATACATTGGCTGCAAAGAATTACAGCATTACTTCCTTGAGATGTAGGTTTGATGGAATGCACTACTGAGGGATAATCCTAGAGTTTTTCCAATTAACATATCATGAAGACGTTGCATCTCTTCTCATACTAAAACTAAGAACATAATGGCGAACTGGGTGGGAATGGAACAAGAGGGAGCCTTGCGTGCAACAGCCATTCACTGATGAAAACATTTTGTTTGTATGTCATGTGTTTGGACGAGGACAAATAAGAACATCAGAAGCGTGCAAGCTACTTCACATGTCGAACAGGACCACAGGACCGTGGTAATTGACAAGAAAGATAACCTCACCCTTCAAAATTCTACCATTGTTGGAGGAATTGTATATAGGTGTTAAACCTTGTGACAGTAAAAATCTGTTGAGCTGAAGCAAAAAGGTGAATCCAACCTGTTATGTTGGCAACATCTTACATGGTCAACTGGGAAGTAATTAGTGGCCAGTGGCTACTTTTTGAACTCAAATTAAAGGGAGAAAATGGCGATAGATTAAGAGTAAGCAGGTTGTTAGATGCGTGCTGGAAGTGGGAAAACCATGCATGTGAGTCCAGGATTAGTTTAGTTGGTGCTATTTCGTCCCCATGATCCCATCTCTGTGAGATTGAATAGAATTTGGCAGAAACAGGCTAGCCCACATGGTCACCTGTAAATACTTACTGTAAATCTTATCGTCACCGGAGTGTTCTGCTCTCCTCCACGTTGTGTGCTGTTGTATTTTCTTTGACTCGGATGGGTAGTTCATGCAACAAAGAGAGCAGCTTTCCTTTTTTTTTTTTACTGCTGAAGACAAAGGTTCTATGTGCTTGAGAAGTGGCAGGTAGATATTCCTAGTGACGGGAGAACCGAGATGCAGAGCTAGCGGTCAATGGGCGGCACATGAAGCGGTGCAGCCTTGTCTCCTGGCCCTGGCTGGCTCGCGCGATCAAAATACAGCCTTTTCTTTTCGTATCGCTCCTATTTTTTTTGGTCCGCCAATGCTTGTTGATTGATGGTAAAGAAACGGATCGAAGAACAAGGGTAAACTGAGGCATCTCAGTTGGTTAACTTGGCTGAAGTTGAAGGAAGGAGCGAGGAACTGAAACAACAAATAAAATGCAATAACATGAGGCAGCAGAGACTGTAGCACTTGCCTGCCCGAATCGGAAGAAGCGCGCGGCGAGCGCGAGGATGACGGCGGGGAAGAGGAGGACGAGCTTGGTGGCGAGCAGGACCTGCTGGAGGTTGTCGAGGAGGCGTCGGAGCGGCCCGCAGGGGACCTTGCGGAGGAGGGCGAGGTCGGACTTCTTGCGCAGCGAGGAGGAGGACAAGTTGTGGGCGGTTCGGCCGAGGTGTCGGGCCGCCAGCTCCTTGGCGCCATGCTCCAGGAGGCCCGCGGCGGCGGAAGCGGAGGCGGACTCCATGCCGAGCCGCCACCTGTGCTCTTCCCGGCCGATGGCGGCGGCTCCGCCCCAGTACGGCAGCGGGGGGTCGAGCGCGTTGGGGCTGGAGCTGGCGTCTGCGGCTGCCGCGGGCATGTGGGTGCCCTTCGGGTTGCCTTTGTTTGCTTGATTGGTTGGGTGCTCACTGACGGTGGGCCTACCTTGTCAGAAAGAGAGATCCTTCGGTCCAAAGGGTCCTCGTCCTTCCCTGTTATACATGGCCAAACGGGCCGTGCCGGCACGGCACGGCACTAGCACTACGCGGCACGGCACTACGCGGCACTAGCACTACACGGCACTAGTGCCAGCCGTGCCGTGCCTCGTAGGGCCGTCGTGCCGAGGACGAGGCACTAGCACGGCCCTACGAGGGATTCATCGTGCCGTGCCGTGCCGACGGCACTATGAGGCACTATCGTGCTAAAGAAGAGGATGGATCGAATCAAGATGCAAATGTCAAAGAAAACATCATACAAATCACCAAATCGATTACAAATCCAACAAAAACACCATCTCGGCGGTGGACGGCAGCCGCTGGTGGTGACGCTCAACTGCCTCGAGGACCCGTCCCTGGAGCAGGACGCGCTGTCCGGCGCCGCCGCCGTGGAGCACGCGCCGCTCTCGGCGCTCTCCGCGGGCCGCGTCGAGGCCGCCGCCGCCGTCCTGGTCCCCTCGCTCGCCTTCCTCCCGCGTGCCGCGCAGCGCAGGCTCAGGCCCTGGCAGCTCCTGCTCTGCCTCGGCTCCCCGGACCGCGCCGCGGACGCCGCCGCCGCCGCCGAGCTCGGCCTCCGCCTCGTCCACGTCGACGCCAACCGCGCCGAGGAGGGCAGCCGCAGATAGGGGGTGCGAGCGGCGGCTAGCAGGGAGGAATAGGGAAAGGGAGTGGAAGGGGATTAGGGTTTGTAGGTTTATATATATGATGTTGTTAAATGGGCCATTATCGGGCCGCAGTCGTGCCAAGGCCGTGCCGGCCCATTTTCGTGCCGTGCCCGTGCTAGTGCCGCGGGCCGAGGAGGCGGCCCAGGCACGGCACTGGGCCAGGCACTAGCACGGCACTGGCACTATTGCCATCGGGCCGGACCGTGCTAGGGCCGTGCCTTTTAGGGTTGTGCTAGTGCCGGCCCAACGGGCCTGGCCCGTTTGGCCACCTATATTCCCTGTGGTATACTGGAGTATGTGATGTTCTTCACCGTCCCGGCCTCTTCTGTCCTCTCTCTCACCGCAATCTTGCCTGCCGACACGCCTCGCGGCGTTGAACAGAACCACCAGGAGCACCGATGGGAATGGGAATAATGTGGAACTCGATGCTCAGAGCAATGGCGATGCGGACGAAGGAAGGAGAAGAAAGGCGATGTTGATGGTGGAGGGAACGGACACGAGACACGCACATGGACAAGGTATATATGGGCGTGATTGGTTTTCGTACGAGGAAAAGCCTGGCTCTACATGCAGGCCCACGTTGGTCAGGCATGATAGGTGCAATGCAACAGACTCTTTGGTTGCTTACCTGCATCGAGACGGCCATGCCAGATGGAGAGCTTGGTTGGTTGCACGGGCGTAGCTGAAAGCCAGACTAGTTTCCCTCACTGTCACTCAACACTTGGCCCGGCGTGGTTTCCTACATCGCGTGAGACAGGCTCACAGGGAAGGGCCGCTCGTCACGTATCTAGCGAGCCAGAGCATATGCGGCCATGCGGGCAACCAATAATCAGCCCCATAGCGCAGCGCATGGTGTTCGCGTCGTGCTCCTTTTTTTCCTCTTTTTGATGAGGGAGAGAGAGATCATGATGCACGCCGGAAAGGAATGGAATCACGTACGCCGGTCGGAGAGATGAGCTGTGTACTAGATGTGAAAAAAAAACTAAGGATGATCTAGGCCTGCGGGCCTGCCTCCGCGCCAAGCACAAGTGCACAACTGCCCAGCCTGCCCGCCAGCCCTCCTCTCCCGACAGCTAACTCATTGTTTCTCACCGGAAGAAAAGATATTAGGAAAAATTCTGTTATACACCTTTCACTAAAGTCTGATTTTGAACCCACAATCACAAAACTAGACATTAAAGGCTTGCTTGGTTGAGTGCCAAAGTGTGCCAAGCCAAAACTAGGACATGCCAATTTTTTTAAGTCAAAGTTGAGGCAAGAATGAATGATAAAGTTAGTTCTCGGTTCAAACCAATAACCAATTAGATGCCAAAGTTTTATAAGCCATGTCTTGATTTTTGCTTGACACATATGGCCACTCAACAAGCAATCCCTAAAGACCATCCAACTAACGAAATTTACCTCTTTGTGTGGTTTTAAAAGCGGGTTTTCATTTTTATTGAAATACAAACAATATTATTTAAACTTAAAAAATTATAACTAATTTATTTTAAATAAAAAATAGAATCAGTTCCAAAAAATTATAAAAATGTAACATAACTATTGGTGCTCTATTTAAAGTTATATAAGTACATTCCTAGTGTTTTTTGTTTATTCCAAAAATACTAGGAATATAAATAAACATGATGCAGATAATTTCAACTGGTGCGCCAACATATATGTTACATTTTTAGAAAAAAATGGTATTAGTTTCATAATTTTTATAATTTAAATAAAGTTAGTTATAATTTTTGGATAATCATATATTTATTTCTCAAATTAAATTAGTTATAAATTGTTTTTAGAATTTGTCTTGTTTGCACAATCGAATTTGACTTTCCCCCAAAAAAATCATCATCTACTCTATATTTGCATCCTAAAATAAAAAGATCGACTCACTAGTTGAAATTCATAGACGTTGTGAACAGACAACATACAAGTTGAAGCAGAGCAATTCATTTCCATTTTCCCGCGCTTCCCTGCCCTGAAGCTACGGCTCACCTGTTGCTGTTGGAGAAGATGGCCTCCAGGTCATTGTAAAGCCCCCTCGACTTGGACTTCCACTCCCCACTCCTCGCCTTGGTGCCACTGGTGGACGCCTCCTCTCCACCCGCATCGCCGCCGCCGCCGCCGGCCTCCTTGCTGAAGCTCGCCTTGGCCATCTCCCTCAGCTGCCGAAGCCACCACCGCTCGTTGGATGATCCCCTCGACCCCTCGCTCTCGCCTTTTCCCCCTTCGTCCGGTGTCGACGCCGACACGCTCTCCCCGGCTCCGTCACCGCCATCCGGAGGCGGCGGGTCCTGCCGGTGGTGGCGGTGGTTCACCGCCACCCGGTCGCCGAGCACCGACGATGGCAGCAGCAGCAGCAGCAGCCCTAGGCACGCCGTCTTTGCACCGTCCAGCAGCGAGCTCCGGTCCGCGCTCAGCTGCCGCACCTGCCGGAGCAGCGCTTCCCACTCGCTGCACGCCTGCGCCGCGAACCCCGCCGCGAAGGCGCCCAGCATCGCCACCCCCACGCCGCGCGCCTCGCCGTCGCCGGTGAGCGCCACGCACGCCGCGAGCACCAACACCTCGCTGGCCACCGACAGGGTCTCGACCAGCTGCACACGCCTCCTGACGAAGGGCCTGCCGAGCGCCACGAACACGAGCTGCAGCGACGCGATCGACAGCACGGCCGCGGCGTGCGCGCGTGGCGAGGACGACGACGATGACGACGCCGCGTGCGCGCCGGCGACGAGCCCCACCGCCACGCGCTTCACCGACTCCAGCGGCGTGTAGTAGACCCGGAGCACGCCGGAGACCTTCTCGATCAAGGGAGCCGCCGCTTCCTCGTGCTCCGACCCGATGATCCCCTCCCCTCCACCGGCTCCCGCGGCGGCGCCGCGCTTGCCGCCGGCGCCGATCGGCGTGTACTTGGGCGGCGAGCCGCGCAGGTCCTCGAAGAGCGGGCCAAGCATGGCGAGGGTGGCGGCGCGGCGCGGGTCCTTCTTCCACGACCACTGCCCGCGCTTGCCGGAGCCCAGCGTGCAGCGGAGGAGCTCCTGGCACCAATGGTGCTCCTCCTGCCGCCCTTCGTCCTGGTGCACCACCTCCTTATACTGCAGCAGCCTGCCCATGGTGATGCCCAGCGACAGGAACAGGAGCAGGACGAGCAGGAGCGCCGTGAGGACGCCGATCAGCGCGACCCCCGCCGCCAGGCCGCCGGCGGCGCCGCCGCTGATGGCCGCCGCGGCCGCCTGGGCGACGCATGGCGCCGCGAGGATGGCGAGCATGATCTCCAGCCTGGGGAGCACCAGCGCGCCGAGGCCATGCCGCCCCTCCCTGCCTCTGTACCTCAGCTTGAAGTAGAGGAGGGTGAGGAGATGCAGGAGGATGAGGCCGCCGCCGATCACGCCCAGCCAGAACATGTTCCTGGCGAAGTACTTCCACCTGCATATGTGCATGTTTCCAGTCACTGAATTGCAAAGGAACTCCAATGAATATTACAAAGAAGCGTTGGTAGTGTAGCGCCACATACCCATCCAAATCTTGAAGCTTCATGATAATCTGTGCTTCAGGCTTCATGTCCGGGTTCTGCAAGTGCAATGCTTTGCTTTATTCAGCCTCCATCAGAGCTTACAAGTGATGGTAAGTGATCAAAATTCAAACCACAGAAACTAGCAACCAATGTACCTCAAAGAACGATCGGTACTCCATTGCAGTCAATGGCGTCCCATCCAGTGGAACTTGCATTGGCATCACCGGTGGTGGCGCGCCTCCTGGAGTTTGCATCGGCATTACCGGGCTCCCATCTCCCGGGAGTTCCGTTGGGAATACCGGATCCGACAGGATTGTCGCTGGCATCACCGGCTGGCCTTGTGCTCGAGGATAGGAGATGCCAGTAGCTCCCACGGCAGTCCTGTCAAGCAGCTCCGATAATGCAATGGCAAGCATTGTGGAGTAGCCCAGAAATGGATCTGCACTAGGACCTTCCCATGGAAGGCGCATGTAGGGGATTGTCCATTCTATCCCCTTTGCGAACTCGTAGTACTCGATCGGTAGATTAACTGACAGCCATCTCGACAGAGCAAAGATTTGGATGTGGCACGCCATTCTCTGAATTTTTTCACCATATCAAATGGATCAGCATGCTGTTGCAAGGTTGGTTGATTGCATGTTCTGTGACCATGAAAAGTTCGTGTCAACGGTGTACATACCAACAGATTTCTTGATGGCTCTGCGATCATGTAGGATGATGGTCTTGGGATAGCTCCTGATGCGAGGAGCGATGATGTTGAGACAGTTAGCAGTGTGGAGACAACAGCTGTTGCCACGAAGATGATAGTGGTGATTCCTGCAACCGATGATGATGACACAGGCACAGAATCTGCAGATACATTGGTACCAATTATACTGCTAATGAGTCTGTAAATCAAGATTCATTGTTGTGTGTCTCATGATTAACTATGGAGCAAAGCAAATGTTCATACAGTGCCTCACTTGAAGACTGTCTGATGCTAGGCTGGGGTTTCCGGCCACGTCCTGGGCTGCATTTTCAGAGACCTGGACAGACACCAGTTTCTCAGCCGCCTGTATCCGCAGTGTGTATATTCTCTTACTAGCTTCATGAAAGCTGAAAGCAAAATGAACCATGAGACAGTGAGCTTCTAGGCGAAGAAGAGCGTCAATTATTTAAGATTCTATCGGGGTCGTCTTATCTTGCCTCAACACATTGCCCCCATAAACCTGCACTGCTGAGGAGCTGAAGTTGAACACAGGCTTTGCAAACTTTATGAGCACCGGGATGTCGCGAGAACTAGTCCTCCAGGTCGATGTGCTGAGTTTAACAGAAGGTCTTTTTGTGTCTATATAAAAGGGACAACGAGCAGACAAAAAAGAGAGGGAAAACATTAATTTAACCATGGAAACCCCATTTCAAATTTTACAGTTACAAAAAGCATGCGAAAAATACTGAATCTGTTGTATGTTGTGCGAGAAACGGCAACTGGCTAACCATAAAGAAACGTGAATGGCTCTGCTGATTTAACAGGAGTCCCCTGCCTGCTGATTATCGAGCTTGTATCGCAGGTAAGAGTTACAATAGCACTGTCTGATATCTTGTTCACCTAGACAGATACCGATTCGGAGATATTTTTTTTAATCAGGCACCAGTAGTCAAGAAATATGGACCAAACAAATGAAGACGAAGAAGCTGTGACTGAAGAACCTGAACTTACAAAATAGCCAAACCGGCGATTCCCCAGGGTGCTTCTGTTGGTGGGCGACAGCACGGCATCAGTCGCCGTGAGCGCCTTCAGAATCTCTGAAGACGAGTTGAGCACCGGCTGCGCGAAGGTGAGGTATATCCTCAGGTCCTTCTCATCGTTGGTCGCTTGGACCAGCCTTGTGACGCCCTGTATCTGCAGCATCTTCTCAGGGACGGTGGCTGCGATGCTCATCGAGTCCTCCCTTCGATCTGAAATGTTCCAAAGATTATATATAAACACACCATGAGCCTTAATTAGCATGCGGTAACCTCGTGGGCGTTTTTTTTTTTTTTACCGAAATGCAGGGTGAAGGTGGAGTTGGGCGTTCTAGTGAACGGGTGGCCGGCGGCGTCGGTACAGAAGCACTTGCCCATAAAGAGGATGACGCGGCCGTACTGCGTGTCCGGCGAGATGGAGACGGCGACGGAGTAGAGCAGGCCGGGGCGGAGCTCATGGAGGGTCGACGGCTCCACGCGACCGGGGCCGTAGACGATGAGCTGCAGCGAGAATGAAGGTGCATGGAGAGTTTCAGGAGGAATCGATCAAGGCAGTTAGTTAATCTGATCACCAATCAATAAGCTTTTGGCCGTGATTACATTGCAGTAGGTGTCGTTGCAGACGAAGCCACCGCCGCCGGGGCAGGGCTCGGAGAAGGAGACGAGTGCCGACACGTTGGGGGCGCTCGTGAACGCCGGACCCGCCGTGACGGATGCCGTCGGGGGGACAGTGTCTGCACGGGGCAGGTACGCATCGGGTCACTCATGCATGTCCACGGCCATTCACTTGGAGCATCTTTTTTTTCTTTAATCTTTCGTAACAGTAATTGTTGGTAGCAAAATGACGTACTAGTACAGATAAAAACTCTGGTACGAATGACCATGGACGCTAATGGACGTGTCTGAACAAGAACTGAAAGTACTGGTGGTGGTGGTTTGCATTGCACGCGATATTCTTCAGATGCAAGCATGAAGCATGTCGTAATAAGCAGTAAGTGTGTCTAACATTCGAATAGAAGATGGTGAAATGGAGGTCCATTTCACTCCACTGTGGGTAAGAGGAGAAGATGTGAGAGGGGAGGCTGTGTTACTCAACCAACATCCCAGGCGTAGGTGGCGCAGGTCGGGCTCTGATCTCCTCCGCTTCCTCGTCTGCTGGCGCACACTGCCAAGGTGTGGCTCCCGTCGGCGAGCCCTGCATACCTCACCGTCGTCTCCGTTCCGTTGTTGCCGCCGCAGGCCGACGCCCTTCCGCCGTCCAACTGCGTGCCATGCAATGCAACAAAAAAAAAAATCTTAATTAGCATTCCTTCGATCCCCACCGGAGAGTAAGACACATTGTTAGCTAATTGATTGCTCTGTTCAGGTACGCAATCAAGAGACCCACCCAAATCACATCAGACTACACTTTGTCCTTTTTTTTCAGCAAAAGTGTTTCACAAAGAGGAATCACTTCAATTCAAACATTAATGCTATGCACAAGCTCGTGTGTGACTATGACCAAGCTGGAATTTGCAAATGCGGTAGCAGGCCACGCATAGGTGTTCGGAGAAAGGCGAAATCCGAGCATGCACTGGCTGGCTAGGTAGCTGCTATTACTACTACTAACCTGGCAGGTGACGGTGCAGTCGCCGCAAGGCCCCCCGGCGCCGGTGGTCAGAGTGACGCGGAAGGCGAAGGTGGCGGACGGCGACCCGGAGACGCGGCGCGGGGCGGCGGCGAAGATGACGGCGACGTCGCCGGCGCCGGAGCAGAGCGGCGCCGCGGCGAGGAGGAGAAGGGCGATGGCGGGCAGCAGCGGGGCGCGGGCGCCGCCCCAGCTCTTCCACACCATCTGCCCCCTGGCGTTCGGCTCCCCCTTCTCGTTATGTACCACCCCGCTAAGCTTGTTATCAGAGGAGGACGAGCTCGTACTGATGCTGCACTGCAGCAGCAACAGCAGCAGGAGGAGGAGGAGCCGAGGAGAGCAGCAGCACAGTAGCTGCTTGCTAGTAGATGCTACTCGCAGCTAGCAAGTGAACCATGCATGCGTGCTCTGCTTGCTTGGCCTTCCCCAGGGCCAAGGAACCAGAGCAGTGAGCAATGGAGGTCCAAGAAGTAGGTAGGTCAGGTCAGGTCATGATACTCAGGTGAAAGTTTATTAGGTTAAACGACACCGACCGCAGTAGACCAGTAGTAACTAGTAAGCGTACGTGGGGGGAGGAAGGAGATGTGGCAGCTAGGCCGGCCGAGCAAGGTGAGGGAGGGAGAGAAGAGAATGGCGATGGCATGTGACGAGCAGAGCTTGGCTGGCTGTGGTCTCGCCTTGTGCTGGAGTGGGGAGGGAGATGATGACCCCTAGTACGAGCACTAGAGAGCCAAACTGTCTCCCTTCCCTCTCGATCTGGCCGTTTTTGCTCCTCCTCTTCGTCTCCCCTCGCTTTCGTCATTGTGACCGTCTCAGCGTCTCTCTCCTTGCTGCTTTCACCGTCACCAATCGCATAATGCGTAACCGGACCGCCGGACAAGAGCGAGAGAACAATCTGAATGGAGATGCTGCCTGTCCTGGACAAATCGTACGGAGTATGCCTGTATGGTAGAGTAATCCAATGATCCAATCCCATGAATGATTGAGCTTGCTGCCGCTAATGCTCCAACACACGCATCATCCCAGCCTTGACAATGTTACTAGATGCTCGAAAATCTTGCACCTGAACTCTGCGCAGCCATTCATTCAGGGTGTGTTTGGTTGAGCTGTGGCTGTGAGAAAAGCTGTTGTGGGCTGTGAGCTGTGGGAAAAGCTGTTGTGGCCTGTTAGCTGTGAGAAAAGCAGAAAGTCGTTTGGTTGAAGCAGCTGTGAGCTGTAGACTTGATCTGAAATGTATGTAATGCCCCTGAAAGCCTCTGAAAGGCTGAATGACAATTTGAATGTAAATTAAACATATTTATATGTAAAAATAATTTCATCATTGCATTTTAGTTTACAATTTCAATGTATATTGAACATTTAATAAGAAGTAATACTTATTTAATTTATCTTAGTTTTTCATTGAGCATTAATATATGTTCTACATTCATATAAGAGTAGCATTTTACAAAAGACATGGTTCGTACAATGATTCTATCAGTGAACATAATTATCTCCCTCTTGGACTAACCAAAGCATCAGCTATCCTATCACGAATAGTATTCATGGAATCATCATTGATCTCCTCATCTGGAATTTGATGTCCTTGTGATTGGGCCACGGCAGTTGGTAGTAGATACTCCTCATCCGCATCACATCTATCGAACTCCTTATCTGCTAATTTACTATCACGAATGAAATTATGTAATGCCATACAAGCTAGAATGATATGCTTCTGAGTACGAGTAGGATAACTTGGTATGCCCTTCTTCAAAATACGCCACTTCTGCTTTAAGACCGCGAAAGCCCGCTCAATAATAGTTCGAAGGGATGAATGCAAGTAATTAAACATTTCATACTTCCCTTGAGGAGGACGCCCAGAACTATGACGAAATTCAGGCATATGGTATGCACTTCCTTTGAAAGGGGCAAGATATCCAATTCGATTTGGATATCCAGAGTCCACGAGATAATATTTTCCTATAACACATAGGGTAAGTGGAATGACAAAACAAGTAAGAGACGAAAAAGAAGTGAAGACTCATGTGTCTACATGTTGGGGGCACGGGAAAAGAAGGAAAATTTGCTAATGCATGATTGAGGATCCTTGTGTCATGGGCAGAGCCTGGCCAACCAGCAACTACAAAGGTGAACCTCATATCAAAGTCACAAATAGCCATCACGTTTTGAGTTGTATATCCATGTCGACATGTGTGATTAACCACTTCATCCGGTGGCACTTCAACTTCAACATGAGTACCATCTATAGCTCCAATAGCTCCTTTGAAATAGGGCCAGAAACGGTCCTATCTGACCTTCTCATGCTCAATAGAGAAAGTAGGATCTGTTGGTCTGATATTGTCTTTTGCTAATTTGCGCAAGCATTTTAGCACTTCATAAAACTTCATGTGAACTGTCCATAATGACCTTGTGAAAATATTTTCAGCTTGTGAAAATGATTGGGGTCCTCCAACAATCCACAAGAACATGGCCAACGACTCTATTGATGAAACATTTTGCGTGGATTTCAAACCGTAGTTCGACACCAGCAAGTCATGAAGTTGCATGAAAACATCGGGACTCATTCGAAACATCTTATAGAAGTACCTAGGACGAGAGAAGTTGCGCATAACAATTTGAAGTCCAATTTCTCCTGGTACCCTGTATTCTCCTTTCTGACAATACTTCTCATGGTACAAGTTGCCCATACTTCCAAGAATGGCGGCCTGCTGAGACAATTCAGTAAGAAGTAGTAATCCATTCTGTCCTTTTTTGATCAATTCTTCCCTGTTGGGATCCATCTGTGCAAGATAGAAGTGTATCAATAATTTTTGACAAGAATATGGCAACATAATATGATGCAAATAATATTGCACAGCACATACAGACATACATATGTTCGCAACATAAATAGTTTCTCAACAACCAGCTACAAATAAATAGGTTCTGAACATAAATGGTTCTCAACTAGCAGCAACAAATAAATTGATCTCACAACATAACAATTGAAATAAAATAACACAAAGCCTCTACATGCGCCTTGTCAACTCCTTTGCATGCTCCCTCTCAATCCAGTCCAACCTTCCTTCTTTTGTTTCCAGCGTGCTTAAAATCTCTCTAAATTCAGGCTTTATAATTAGAAGGGTTGATGTATGCATTAGAGCCGTTTTCTCTTGCACCCCACAATCTTTCACCATTTTCATGGCCTCTGCAATGCTAGGGACTTGGCTGCTTGGAGGTGCCGACGAAGCTTCAACACTTGTGAAGATCTTTTCTGCTGCAGTTCCTATCTTCAAGCATGTGTTCTTATACAATCGAAAAAATGGGCTCTTCTCATCCTTCTCCTCAGTAGCAATAGAGGACTCCTTGCGTTTCTTTTTTCCTGCTTTAGATTTTTTCAGAGCAGCCAACTTCACATCATCTTCCTCAAGCCTTCTTTGTTTCTCACCCGCATCCTCATCGCTTGCATCATCGGAGGAAACATCTGCAGCACTGGATGCAGTGGCCCCTGTAACATGTGTCTTATCAAACAAAAAATGTAGGTCTTCAAGGTGTTATGGTCCTTGTTTTCTGAACTTGACATGCTTGCATTTGTTACCCTTTTCGGCGCCTAATTGGTTGCATCTCTGCAAATTAAATAGATACAATCACCAAGTCAGACCACCATATAAACAAATGACAGGTAAGAAATGAAAGAAAAAAGACTGTCACTAGTGCTTACAGCTATGTGTTCATCCCACCATTCCTTGGAGCATTCAACTGTTTGTTTTGCCTCATTCCACCCAATACCAGTGGCTGCATTTTTTAACTCCATAAACCATGTATAGTCTTTTTTCATATTGTCCAACTTGTTCTTCAATTGCTCCTTTGCATGCTTCAGCCCAGTTTTTTCTTCATATTTGGTTATAAGATTTTTCCATCCAGTACTAGTGAACAAACCCATTGACCTGTTACCAGCTTCTATCTCTCCTTTGCATATATCAATGAAATGCCTCACATTGGCATCACTCCAATCAGCAACATCACCCATTCTTCATTTAAAGAAAAAGCATTCAATTTGGCTATAATAAGCAATAGAATCCAATTTGGCTATAAAAAGCATCTCCAATTTGGTTATAATGTATCAATTTTGGACATAGAATGTATATATATTTCACTGTTACTACAATTCTCTAAACAACTCATGCGAAAATCATATAAACAAAAAATCTTGACTTGAAATTGTAGAAACCATCACCAATCATCATTGTTTTGGTTATAATGCATCAATTTTGGACAGATCTGAGCAAAAGAAAGAGGAAGGGAATGGAGCTAACTGTACAGAGGAGAGGGACAGCAAGGGGCGCTGCAGCCTGGTGTGGGGAAGAGCGCTGCAGCCCTGCTGTCGCGCTGGCGTGGTGGGGAGGAGCGGCGCCGACGTGGTGGGGCGGAGCACCGCCGGCGTGTTGGGGGAGGAGCGCCGAGCTGTGGGGAGGAGGGCCACCGCCGCCGGCGTCGTGGAGGGGAGCGGCGATGGTGGGGCCGACCGCCGGTGCTGGGGAAGACCGCCGGTGGTGAGGAGGAGGGCCGGTGGTGGGGAGGAGGGCCGCCGCCGCCGCCCGCCACACAACCCTAGCGCGGGCGTGCGCTCCTGGGTCGGGCGTCGCTGGAGCCTCGATGAAGGAAAGAAGGGGGAAAAAAGAAGCGAACCGGTATCTTTACCAGTGGCAGGCGGGTAAATAAGTTGAAGTTGCAGATTTGGTTCGCCCCACAGTCAGAGAAAGCAGGCTTCCACCAGCTGTGCGATTTCTACTACGGAGACAGCCAGATTTTGCCAACAGCTGCTCCATGCGTGATGGCCTTTGGTTCAGTTGTCAACTTTTCAAGGAAGCTAGAGCCGAAAAAATCTAAACCAAAGGCACCCTCGGGATAACACATTAACACTGCGTATGCAGCAACAACAAAACCGGGAGTCCGGGCCCGTCTCCAACAGGCAAACTCTGACTGATTCTTGTAAACCAACAGCATCACCGACAAGCAACGTAACGGGACCAACGCAGTCATTCATGGCATCAAGGCAAATCCTGTGTGCATGCAACTGTCTTTTACAGCTGCTTTCATGTTGCTGGTTGCCCAGTCTTCCTTGAATCACACCCAAAAGACAGATACACGGTCCCGTACGAATTGCAAGCTGGGGCCCGTACATGTCTGCTTCTTTGAGCAAAGTGTTTTTTTTATATAGGAGTAGAAAATGTACGTTTACTGAAGAATCAAATCTGAGCTGAGCTGATCTAGCTGCTCCTGCCTCTGGACAGCGAGTGACATGAATGCACATGCGCAGGCACAAGCCGCCGCCGCCACATTGCAGGTCAGCTGAGCTGATTTCCATTTTTATATCCTTCACTGCTGCCGTGCCAACAACTATTCGCCTATTTTATACTGATGTATTACCCCCCAAAAATATTACATTTCTACTGATACGATTGCTGCAGTCATAGAGCCGACACATCACACATGGCGTGATGTCGGACGGCCACGAGGAAACTGCTGATGATCACAGAACATTTGCTCCTTCAGGTTTTCAAGGCAATTGGGAGTGGTCGACATCACACAACACAACACTGTACAGAGTATTTCGAGTCCACATCGTTTCAGGAAGTCGTCAATTTCTTCAAGCAAGTCGTCAATTTCTTGACGGGGCTGAGGGCAGCTAGAACTTTTATACTACCACTACCAAATGGCATTGTCGATAAACGTAGGCACAACATCGAAAAAAATACTGGGACCAAAACGCTCCTCTTGATTTACCACTAAGAAGGAATAATAGAACATTTCAAACTAATATGCAGGGTTGATAGTGTGAGCCCTGTGGCCGCAGATAGCCAAACAGGGTAGAGTGCTAAGAGGAGACAAATGTAGAAAGGCGCTCTTAAACTAAAATAGCAGCCTGCTTATTATACGGCAATATGTCCTAGAACTAGAACTAGAACTAAAGAACAATGACACAAAATCACAATAGCACCTTCTGCTGGATAGTGGATAAAGGCCATTTTGTAATGCAACATATCAAATTGTTTCATCTCCAAACTACATAATCAGGACTGCCTCTAGCAATCGCGCCTTCTGGTTCTAGTAACAGAAGCCTTTACCCTCGCAGTGACAATCAGAGGCATCAGCTGCTTCCAGATCGGACCAGTGACTGTGAAAATGACGCAGGCGGTGGAGGCCGCCGAACTTCAGCGCTTCCTTCTATCATCTGAACAACGCTCTTCATTGTGGGCCGTGTCACTGGCTGATCCTGCGTGCACCAAATGCCAACCCTCACAATCCGCTCCAGTTCCACCTCGTTGATACATTCCCCAGCCACCACTTTCTTCAGGTCACTGGATATCAAATACTCATAGGCCCACTCAGAAATGTTGCATTCCTCACCGGCCAGCTTCAGTTCCATGCTCTTCTTGCACCTTATCATCTCAAGGAGCATGACACCATAGCTGTAAACGTCCACCTTTACAGTGATTGCCGTGTTCTTGCTCCACTCAGGTGCAAGATATCCACGCGTGCCTCGCACGCCCGTGAAGGTCTGTGTCTGGTTCCCTATTAGCAGTTTTGCCAGGCCAAAGTCTGCTATCTTCGCCACCCCCCTGCTGTCGATGAGTATGTTCTCTGGCTTAATATCACAGTGAATTATAGGGCCCTCTATCTCTTCATGAAGGTATTGTAATCCACTTGCAACATCCAGCGCAACGGCAACCCTATTACTCCAACTAGGCACTGCATCTGACCTGAAGAGGAGGTCCGCAAGGGAGCCATTTGGCAAATACTCATACACGAGCAAGCGGTGGATGCCTTCATTGCAGAATCCGAGCAAGCGCACTAGGTTACGGTGATGCGTTTGTGCAATTGCACGTACTTCCCGCTGGAACTCTCTCTCACTATTTTCCACCATCCTCTCAAGCCTCTTCACTGCAATGTCCTTGTTACCATTGGTCAAGACACCTTTAAACACAGTACCATAAGCACCCCTTCCTAGCTCCTCAGCAAATCCATCTGTGGACAATTCCAGATCCTGGAAAGAATAGGACCGAATAGCTATGCTCTCATCATAAAATTCTAAGTCTTGCTGTTGTGGAGCTCTCATGTACCGCGTTGACAGTCGATGCTTGCAGAGTAGTGTGGATACTAGGAGCACTAGAAGTGAGAAAACAGCCAATGCAGCACCTGATATCAATATGGCAACCGAGCCAGACCTCGTCTTTCTCGGAGAACCTTTAGATTCATAGGTGTAGACCTTCACAAATAGTGTAGTGTTGCTACCAGGAAACATCTTGCCATACCTCATAGGAAGCATCTGCTTTGAGCAGTAGGAGTCAAACCTTGCGATTTCACAGGCACAGTCAGCGAGACAGAGATCCTTGCAAGCTTCAATGCTTGTTGTTGGTGGTGAAACAGCATACGAGAAATCTGACCAGCTAGTGTTCTTCAACTCAACCATTGTTGCTACCAGTCTGATGTCATCATTTGAGTTATTCCCTGTGCAACCACCAGTCTGCATTCTCCAGCAACCTTGCATGCTTTGGTTAGCACTTGAGAATTCAAAACCCGGGAGGCAAGAGCAGCTAGTTTTCCCATTAGAACTCGCATGACAGAAGCTATTCGGACCACAAACGCCTTTCACATTGCAGCGATCACTGCTAGGCTGCAGCCATACAATTTTTGTCACGGGCGCTCTCCCCTGCCTAAAGAACACATGGGAGTAAAGTCGTAATATACCATCTGCGTCCAATGTCAGACGGAAATAGACATCTGTGTCTGAGGAAGCTTTGGAAGATTGGTTTGTGAGGAACAACACATTTGTAACTGCTGCCTTTTGATCTAACATCCACAGTGTGCCATTGGGATCCAAAAAAACTGTAAATAGGTAGTTATTGCCAAAAGTCCCGGTATTCCAGTATGAGCTATCAGGGTCGACTGCATCAACAGGATACATCACAAGGTTGCCATCTAGCTGGTTGGAAAGGCGATACTTCCCCGTGGCATGGTTAGTGTCAGATACACTTGAGAACAGCTGGCTACCAGGAAGTAGGTTCTGACCTGGTAATAAGGTGTCTGTCGGAGATGCAAAGGTGGACAAAAGGACCTGTTTTTTGATGTCATACAACACAAAATTGCCGGTGTCCATCATCGCAGCAGAGGCCGGCTGAGTAGAGGTGGCGAATATGAACTTCCCCTGGCTGCCTGCATTAGCCGGAATCCATTGAAGACCACCATAGGTTAACTGAATTGAGCCGCCAGAAACCGGGGGATCATCCCGGTTGGCAGTCCACACGATATTTCTGGATTCGCCGATGATAAGCCAGACTCCGATAGAGAAGCCTTCACCGTCAGGATAGAAGCCAAAAGCAAAGTGCCCAGAAGGTGAGACCCAACTTTGCACACCACTTGCGTCAATTTTGGATCCCAAAGGAATTTCAGTCTCGTTGGCTTGAGCAGCCATGGAAGGAATAGCTGGGCTGGTGAATAGAATCAGAGACAAATAAACAATATAAGCGGGCATTTTTTGGGGGCAGAGGAGTATTGTCGCTTGGGCTCTGCAAGATGAACTGACTGATTTGCAAAGGAGAAGTTGCAGCTGGTTCTCAAAGGAGAAGTTGCAGCTGGTTCTCAAAGGAGAAGTTGCAGTTGCAGCGCACTCAAGGTGTTTATGATTTACAAGTCAAGACAGTGCTAGACAAATAAAATAAGTTGACCTGGTCCTAGTCGAAAGTGTGAATTTAGTCCAGAAAAAAGAAGGGAAAGCAAGAGGCCCAGTTTTCTGGGGTTATGAACATCAGATGTTTTTATAACAGTGGCAACTCTAACTGGTAGTTTCTTCATGACCAACTGTGGTTGGGTGCCACAATTGCAATTGGACGAAACCATGTCAATTGGAAACAGGGCCTGTGGAATTTGAAGGTGATATCATTACAGTCTGGGGACAAAGAAGCTCTTTGAACAAGGAATTTTGCCATGTCCAGCCAGATCAATCTTAACGATCAAGAATCATAAAGCATTAAAGCAAGACAATCTTCTTACCTCAATTATTGATGAGGTAACACAATCAGTAAGGAAAAAAAATCTAAAAGCATAAAACCAAGTCATGCAACTTAGTCGTGCAGAAGCCCGCCAAAGACCGAGTCAACCACAAGTCCACAGCCCACACGTGGTTCAAAACTTTATGGTAGACAAAGACAAGGCAGGTGCAGGTTGAGTTGCCATCTTACCAAACATGAATTAAAATATCGCCCGGCTTTTGTGTGACCTATCCGTGTCTGATATTTGAATATTTGTATCGAGGTCGCCCAAATCCGAGTGAAGTGCTGCATAAGGAAGAAAAGAATTTGAAATGGAGACCACGCCATGCGAATTTACAGCCTAGATAAGTTGCTGGACACTTGACAGTACATCAATAGCGTTGGTAAAAGGCACGTATGATGCGAGTATGCGACGCTGCCAAGGCATAGTTGGATCTGATACCTTTAGCTGAAATCTTATAGACTAGAATTTTGTCAGGTGATTAATCAACCTTCGATTGAGGAGCAGTATCGACTATCGTGTACTAGGAACATGGCCATTCATCTGTACTAGTCAAGTCAGTCAATACACGGCACCCAGGCACCCAGCTATCGTAGCGCAAATAAGGGACGCTGATCCGAAAGCAAACCAGGAACAGTTAAGATCTTGCTATGTACCTGAAGCAATGGAGGACCTCAAATGTCGTTTGAAATCTGATGGGTCCATGTCCACTAATCGCCGCGCTGTGTCGTCCCAACCCAGTGATCTGGGGTCGAAACGCGGTTGAAGAGACAAGTTCAGGCAGCGGCCTCGGCACCGGCTAACCGGGCCCAGGAGGCCGCGCTTCCCTCCGCAGCGCCACCTCCCACGGCGGCGCGCGGGGGGTCATGGCGCCGGAGACAGAAGAGAAAATAGTATGGTGGCGAGTGGAGTGGGCGGAGGAGGAAGACGGAACTCGGCGGCCGTGCGGTTTCCGCCGGGGACCGCCGTCGTCTGCGTGCCACCGTTGCGGCCCACTAGTGAGTGATGGGCCAGGCCCTTCTCATGGGCCGATTCAACAGGGGCGCAAGCCCAGCGCGTGATGACCGCGGCGCAGCGCGCCCGTTCCCCAGGAATAAGTTTGTTGTGTACTGGTATAGACGTATAGTAGTGTAGTACATCTTTTTTTTTTTTGCGCAAATCTTAGTACTCCGTACATCTTTTCGTGTGTACACTACCGGAAAAAAAAAAAGAAAAAATCCGGGCGGGCTGAGGAGGTAAAAACGGATAACAAGATTACATGTGGTGGATTGAGTTGACTACGTGTCCTGAACGCAATTTTGACTGGCTGGCCTCCATGCCGTACTACGAGCTAGAGTTAGCGTTGGTGGGTGGTAGGTCGTACAAAGCCTTCTCTCGACCCTCTCCTATCTCCTCACACTCACTTTTATCTATCATCACAAGATTTGAACAGACTAATTAAACAATAATTACCACCAGATCTTTTTCCACTTTGACGTGGATTTTTTTCTAGTATTTTTTCTTTTCCATGGCTGACGGAGACATAGGATCGCCGGCTTCTTGATACGGACGGGCGTGGACACTATCGGACGTGTGCGCATTCTAGCGAGCAGAACCCTCCACGTGCCAGCCCATGTGGCGGATATTAAGCCCTGCCTGCCTTCGCTTTCATCCTCGGCATCCGCTTTGTGGACTCCTGTGAGCTTGCTCGTGTGCCGACGATGAAGAAGAGGCTGGCGGTTGGGCCCCACGGCAGCCCAGCCCATCAGGTGGGCCGCATGGAAGCGTGTAGACGCATCGGCTGCCGTCCATCGCCGCTTTTCCCCTTCCTTTCCCATCCTGTGCGCCTACCGTTGCCGCAACGCTGTGGCTTAGGTCTGGTTCGCGTCCGCACTTCGCCACGCCAGAGGTTCAGCGTGCCGTAGATGCTTGGGCTGCTGTTTGCTTCGACGCCGTGGCACGCCGCAATCGCGACCGCAGCTGCGTAGCTGATTTTCACGCCGATACTCGCCTAACTCGCGGCGCCGAATTCGTTAGTCTAACGTCTGGCGTGGCTACACGTCCGGCACGGCGAAGTGCACAGGCCTGAATCGTCCATCGTGTGTGGTGGTGGTGACAGCCAGTAGGGGAGGAGCTCGGGAAGCAGCGAAGCGAAGCCACACGAGGAGTTGTTTCCTTCTCCCCCTCGCCCAGGTGACCGTTGCGCCTCCCCCGACCCACCGCCCCCATTTTTTATTGTCCCCCCGCCCGAGAGGAGAAGGAGATAGATAAAAGATTGGCGGCAGCAAGATCGGTTTCACAAGGCAGCAGCCAGCCAACGGGCCGGAGGCGT
The DNA here is from genome assembly GCA_015342445.1 of Digitaria exilis. Lineage (NCBI taxonomy): Eukaryota > Viridiplantae > Streptophyta > Magnoliopsida > Poales > Poaceae > Digitaria > Digitaria exilis. The sequence goes on along the minus strand of JACEFO010001657.1, from coordinate 244,304 downwards.
GTGCCAAGCCGGGACGCCGGATTCCTTCCGCCACATCCTTCCTACCGAGCCCAAGCAAGACCAATCACACAGATTGCAAGGCAAGGCAAGCCGCCGCCGGCGGGGTTTCCTTCTTCAGTTCTTCCTTCCCTATTGGCTAGGGAGATCGTCCGGCCCGGTCGATCCGGCGCCGCCGCCACGGACAGCGCAGGGCAGGTGATGCACAGATTGCCTTCTCCTCTCTACCTCTTCTCTTCGAATGCTGCATCCATCTATCAGCAATCCTTGCTGCTTGCTCTGCTTTCCACAGTTCCACTACCTGCTCCGTTCCGCACCGTCCTTGCGGTTGCGGAGTCCATGCATGTACTGTGTTCTCTTCGCTGTTTCTCCGCCTTCATAGGTTTCCCGTTTTGGTTTTGGATCGGATGAGCGCGTCTTTCCCTTTCCTTTTTCTTTTCCTGCTTATTAATTCGCCCAACCCATACCCAAAGATGGAAGTGATTTGTTCTGCTTTCTAGTTTGCTTTAGCTGCTCCCCTCTTCTCATCTAAAAAGCCTGATGCGGATGCCTCCGATTCGCATAAAATCCGCTCTTGCATGTGCAGGTTAGCAACCTTAGTGGTTAAGTTACGCCCTTTCTGGTGACGCCTTTCTAATAATATGGTCTGAAAAAAAAAAGCTAATTCTTGTGCGCAATACGGCTTCATTCGACCCAATAATACGGTACCGACATCATGATCTAGTTTAAAAATCATGATTTAGGTTTCTTCTATTTACTCTACTATAAGAAGTTATCATATCTCTTACAAGCATGTCGGCACGCAAATTTTTCCCTTTGGTCCTATCCGCGCCTCCAACGCTTGGGGATGGCCGGAATAAGGATAAAGCTAACCGCTTTCCAGCATTCACATGCTTAGTGTGGGCGGTGGTTCCATCTCATACAGCAGCTGGCCTGGCCTCACACTTCGTTATATGTTCCTTTCTATGTGCTGGTGATGGGTCATGAGTAGGATTGCAATCGCCATCACCATCCATTCATTGATGGCTGTCACCTTCTCCCCTGTGGCATTCAACACAGTGTCAACGTCACCAAGCGAACTTGATTGATCATCAAATGCTAATGCATTGTATCATAGACTCGGGTAGCAGATCCTTGCCCCACAAGCTTACAATTTGTTATAATTGGTTATGTTTCAACTGAATGTGGGCATGCAAGCAAGAAAAAATCCACGTGGCTGTGTTCCATTGTTTCTCTCACAAATATGCCTTCCCTTGAGGCATTATGTTTCTATGGCATTATATGGTTCATGCCATCCTTACATTGTACGAATGTTTATAGTGCAGGAGGGTAGAGGCCAATCATGGCTACACTCGGTGATATAGGCGTCTCTGCGGCTTTCAACGTGCTGACTGCCATTGCATTCTTGCTGGCATTTGCATTCCTACGGTTGCAGCCCATCAACGACAGGGTCTACTTTCCCAAATGGTACCTCAGGGGCATGAGAGACAACCCAATCACGTCTGGTGCAGCTGTGCAGAAGTTTGTCAATTTAGATGCCAGATCGTACTTGAAATTTTTAAACTGGATGCCGGCTGCTCTCAAGATGCCCCAGGATGAACTCATTAACCATGCAGGCCTTGATTCAGTGGTCTATCTACGGATATACCTAATAGGGTACGCCAGTTGCCTTTTTCAAACATAGCGCTATCTGTGGTACATAGCTGAGCAACTTCGATAGGGATATAATTTAACCTGCATCTGCTTAATGATATTCATCACTACTCCTATCGTTTGATGTCTCTGTACTGATAGAATTTTTGTACACTGCAGGCTCAAGATATTTGTTCCAATTACGGTTCTGGCTTTTGCTGTTCTGGTTCCAGTGAACTGGACCAATAATGCCCTAGAAGGCACTACCGTAGTCCACAGTAATATTGACAATCTCTCAATATCTAATGTACCTTATGGATCAAAGAGGTGAGCAACAGATCATAAACTTCTTGTTTTTTAGGAGACATGGTTGCAAATTAATACTCGTGTTTTTTACAGGTTTATAGCTCACGTGGCCATGGCTTATGCCATCACATTTTGGACCTGCTATGTATTGTTGAAGGAGTATCAAATTATTGCCAAATTGAGGTTGCGCTTTCTTGCTTCGGAGAAACGCCGCCCAGATCAGTTCACTGTATGATCTTTTGACTCTGCTGATCTTTCCCTGTTTAGTAGGTTTGCATCAATATCTTTACTTTTTTGTTGCATATTACATTGAATAATTGAGCAAGTAGATATGCTGTCTCAGAAATTTTCAGTTAATATTTTTTTCCAACTCTGCACACACAAACTTGGAGTTCTCTGTCATCATGTAACAGACCCTATTCGAGTTCAGGCCATATTTTTTGCTTGTCCTAGATATATTATTAGACCCTTTGCCCACATGTTTATTTAGTTTATTTCCCTGAAAATAAAACATTTTCAGATTAGGAGCTATCTTTACAGAATTATCTTGATAAGGTGGTGTGCCTTCGAGTTTGTTAATGTAAATTACTAAATTGTCAATTTGTTTTAGGTCCTTGTGCGGAATATACCGCAAGATCCTGATGAATCAATCAGTGAGCTTACGGAACATTTCTTCCTTGTCAATCATCCTGATCATTATCTGAGACATCAGGTAAATTGCGGATATGGTTACTGGCATCTGCATTTGTATGACTTTGCTCTTTGTAGTTTCTTTCAACTGATTATCAACATGATTCATTGGCTTTGTAGTTAGCATAATGAAAATATAATTGCTCTTTATTACTATGGTCCATGTTTCTGCAAATAAGAAGTGATTTAAAAAGGAACGTCTATTAGCGTGTCCCCAATAAAATTGCTAATTTTATTAGAACTCTTGTTTCTGCCTGTTACTAATGATTTGGAAAAGAATTGGTGAACATAGATAATATGATGTGAACAAGCATGTCATCTGATGAGATTGAGTTGACCAGATGTAGAATGGCATATCCGTTAGACAGTTCTCTTTTGCTCCTTCATGGATCATGCATCTTCTTTTTCACCCAGAGTTAGAAGTAGAGCCTTCTCTAAATTAATAATGGCTTATATTAGGAGGAAAATATTAATATGTCCTGTTTATCTGTAGGTGGTTTACAATGCAAATAAACTTTCTGATCTGGTTGAAAAGAAGAAGAAAATGCAAAATTGGCTTGATTATTATCGACTCAAGTTTGAAAGAAATCCATCAGAGAGGCCTACCACCAAGGTTAGTCTGCAAGAACAATTAGATGACCATTTTTTCTTAATTTTGCTTGTCTAACTTGTTTTGATCATCTTTAAACGAAAATGTTGTTTAGTTAGTATCTTTAGTTTTAGTTCAATGCCCTCACCTGAACTTTGTTGCAGACTGGCTTTCTTGGCTGTTTTGGCTCCAAGGTTGATGCTATTGACTACTACAAATCAGAGATTGAAAAGATAGGGAAGGAAGTAAGTTGTAACCGCTGCCCTTGCTTTAGATACTTCATGGATGATCTTGTCAATAGGATTATAACATGCCAAGTTTTTATTCTTCTTTTGTTCATATTTTATTTGACCTGATGAATTACTTTAAAGTTGAGAAGATAGGAGATTAAATTGTATTATTGTAGCGTGGAAGATAGGAGATTAAATTGTACAGTATTATTGTAGCGTGGAAATGGAATCTTACTATCATAGGACGGCCTTCCTCTAAATGTTTTTCGGACCATATCTACTAGATTATTAACCCTTTCATCTATATGCTTTAGCTGTATACTTCTTAATGTATCTTCTTACTTGATTTATATGTCCCTAGTTCTGATTTCTTTTTAGGTGCATCAGATTTTGTTTACAGTTGATATGCAGAATAACTTAAAATTAATGCTTCATCATACACAGGAAGCTGAAGAGCGTAAAAAGGTTATGAAGGACCCAAAGTCAGTTGTGCCAGCAGCCTTTGTTTCATTTCGCTCCCGTTGGGGTGCCGCAGTCTGTGCTCAGACTCAACAAACCAGCAATCCAACAGTCTGGTTGACTGAATGGGCTCCAGAACCTCGTGATGTTTACTGGAATAATCTGTCCATCCCGTTTGTTTCCCTCACAGTTAGGAGGCTGATAATTGCTGTGGCTTTCTTCTTCCTCAACTTCTTTTATGTCATTCCAATAGCATTCGTACAATCTCTCGCAAACCTTGAAGGAATAGAGAAAGCACTTCCATTTCTAAAGCCCTTGGTTGAATTGTAAGTCTACCTATGTCGGCTCCTTGACTTTTCAGCATAACCGTAGTTTGATATTTTATATAGCAATTTTGCATGTTCCTTTGATGGGCACGCCCTGATTTCTGCTTGTGAACTTTATTATGCAGACCACTGATTAAATCATTCATCCAAGGGTTTCTTCCTGGGATTGCTTTAAAGATCTTCCTTATAGTGCTTCCAATGATACTGATGTTTATGTCTAAGTTTGAAGGACTCATATCACACTCATCTCTGGAGCGGCGATCTGCATCTAAGTATTATATATTCTTGTTCTTCAATGTATTTTTGGGGAGCGTAATTACAGGATCTGCGTTGGAGCAGCTTAAAACATACATCCATACGTCAGCAAATGAGTATGTTCTGTGCCTCCACAGTTGATTTATCACTTTTTTCTATATATATATAGAAGTAGTTTTGGTTGTCTACTAGGGTTATATCTGTGTCAATTATAATTCTACTTTACTAATTGATCTTTGGGATGGGCGATGAGAACATACATCCATAGTCCTAGTCAGGGGCGTGTTCGCTCCACAAATCAACCAATGGTGGGTGGTAGTACATAGTAGCACCGTGCCTTCTAATAGGAATCAAGAATTCCCAAGTCTAGGCATTTGGTACTCAATAAATTTGGCAGTAAGATCAAATTCCTCAACTAGAATGGAACATTGTTAGGATTACATACTAATTCCGGAGCCTCTCTGGTTCATGTTGGAGTATTCTGCTTATATTTGTTTCATTGTTTGCGTTACCTTGTACCGATGTCCTTTCATTCTCTTGCTGTAACTAAATGATGATGATGGTTTCCGTAGTGTGACAGTGTTTTGCTTCTTCTGCAGGATACCAAAGATCATTGGTATGTCCATTCCAATGAAGGCAACATTTTTCATAACATACGTAATGGTTGATGGTTGGACTGGTATAGCTGGTGAAATATTGAGAGTGAAGCCTCTGATATTCTACCATATAAAGAACTTTTTCTTGGTTAAAACTGAAAAGGACAGAGAAGAGGCAATGGATCCTGGCAGTATCTGCTTTGACTCATGCGAACCTAGAATACAGCTATACTTCTTGCTTGGCCTTGTTTACGCTGCAGTGACACCATTCCTGCTTCCTTTTATATTGGTATTCTTTGGGTTCGCTTATGTTGTCTACCGCCATCAGGTACTGCACTTTTATTAGAGTTTATAATAGATTGCCCAACCTGCTGAAGGATATTTAAATTTTAATTTTTTTTTCTTATCTGCTTGGCTTGTTGCAACGTGGTAGATAATAAATGTGTACAACCAGCAATATGAGAGTGGGGCACAGTTCTGGCCAAGTGTTCATGGGCGTATAATTACTGCATTGATCATATCACAACTGCTCCTCCTGGGACTGCTGAGCACAAAAGGTTTCGAGGAGTCGACGCCTGTGCTACTTGTTCTTCCTGTGCTGACCTTTTGGTTCTTCAAGTACTGCAAGAACCGCTACGAGCCTGCGTTCGTGAGGAACCCACTGCAGGTATTCCTCGCCCAGTAACATCTTATACTGCATTGGGCGTGCTTTGTTACTCATGGCGTAATACTCATGAATGAACTGAAATTGCAACACAGGAGGCGATGCGGAAGGACACCCTGGAACGCGCTCGGGAGCCCAACTTCGACCTGAAGACATACCTGGCCGGCTCTTACCTGCACCCGGTGTTCAAGGCCAGCGACGACGACGACAAGTACTCAGCGATGGACGACGATGGGTGGATGGATGAGGAGGTGATCGTGCCGACCAAGCGCCATTCCAGGAGGACGACGCCCGCGCAGAGCAAGTACGACGGGTCGGATGGCCTGTCGTCTGTGCCCGAAAAATCATAGTATGCGCATATGCATATGCTACATGCTTTGTGCATTGTGTACACGATGTCATCTCAAAAGTCTACTAGCCTCGGTTGTAGTTAGTCTGTACAGAATGAGAGAGGGAGATATTGTCATCGCTTGGTTGTTTACTGCTCAACCAAGCTGCGCGAGGAGGAGTCTTAAGCAAAAGGAAGAAAAAGCTGGGCAAGAAAATGTTGGGTTTACTGGAAAACAATATCAACACTCAAATGCTTATAATCACAGTCAGTATCTATCTGAATTAGAATCAGCCTCTATATGCATACACATCTGTTCTCCTACCTTGCCCGCTACCATTCTGGTAATCAGGAACCCATAAACGAAAGGAAAAAGGAAACAGTTGAGAGAACAGGCATATGTGCCTCCCAAGAAAAACAAAGAGAGCTCAAAATCCTTTTCCAGTCATGGAACAACTCTAATATCTTGTGTGATTGATCATCAGTCATGCCATCTGAGAAGCATCACGACGCATCGCATGACGATGTACGCCCGGGACCTCTGCTCCTTGAGGGATCTGCTGAACCCTCCAGCCGCAGATGCCTGCCTTCCTCTCTGCTGCCGGATCCCAACCTTCGTCTTCATTCTCAGCTTTTCTTCTGCGACAAAACAATGGAGGACGGAGCACAGCAACTGTATGTGTGTGACTTGCTTAGCTTGCAACTAAACTGGGGGGCGCGATTGCCTTGCTGGTTCCGATGGCCTTTATATAGCGAGCTTGGTTTAAGCAGACGCAGATCTCAGAGATAAGGCTCCCAGCAAAAATATTAGTTGCATAATGCAGAAGAGAGCCACTTGCAGGAGCCCTCATGGCATCACTGGCAACCCACGCCTGGTTGCTGCTTCACCATCAGACATGGCAGTGAAAACTAGCGCTTCTTTGTATAGTATATTACTGTCTGTCTCCATGGCCCGATTCCTCTTGTCGCCCTCATCATCAACCTCTCATAATGCACTCATCGAGCTGCTCATCATCGCATTAGATTGCTATAGTCTAATCAAAGTCTGGCTCCTCCTCGCATGCATCAGACACTCTGCCGATGAAAAGGGCCATGTGCCCGTTCATGGCGTTGCAGGGGGGGACGCCGAGGCCTTGCGTGGCCCTGCCGGCCACATTCTGGTCAGGCTCCGGCACAAGAGCTCTGCAGATCACACGAGAGATACCCTGCTTGGTGACCCGCCCGCGGCGAATATTTCTGCTTGATCTACTGCTGGAAGCGTACCACACCATTAGGTTACAGCAAGTTGGAGACACCACACCGTGGCCTGTAACTGCAGGAGCAGACAAGGGGAAGCTGCGTGTGAATTGCATACATACTTTTATCACGGCATCACGCACGGTGAATGGTTGATGGTGATGTAAAATTAGCTTCGCTGGCTGGCTATCGTTGGTTAAAGAGCTAAGCGCGCCTGCAATGCATGCCTGGTGCAGTGGTGCTGGTGGTTTCCCTGTTGCAGCCTCAAACTTGTCATTAGAGAAGAAGTAACAAATGGTAAATATTATAGGCAGTATAGATTAACTGTTGGAAGCAGCCAGATTTGATTTAAAGTCATCAGCATTACATGAATTTATCAAGATCTCCAAACAACCCAAGTTATTAGTGCAAACATTAAGACTAGGAACTCAAATTTCGCAGAAACGACTGATGGAGACCTGAAACTGTTACATCGGAAGCTATTAGCAGGCTTGATTCCCACCTCTCAGCTGTGCTGAATTGAGGACCCCATCTGCGGATAAGCTGAAGCCACTGCATACAGACTGCCTTGATTAGTTTGTAGATACCAAGATCTCCAATTTTTTTCAACCCTTCACTATTGAGCTCTTTTACGGTGCCTCTATTCCAGTTCTTATTAGCTTACTGAAGGAGTTGAAGTACATGGACACGGACAAGTTGAGAGGAAAGAAGATAATGCGTGCATGAAGATGCCATAGTTTGCGGAGCAGGTGAGAATATATCAGAGAATGAAGCTACTGTTGAGTATTGGTGTGCTTGTTGTCAAATTCTGAAGCAACAAAGCAAAGTCTGACATATACTTCCGCTGGATATATGTGCGAGATGCAGTGATGCAGCTTATGTGCATGAAGAATGAGCAATTGCACATCACCTGCTCCTGCTTGCAGCCCGTTGGAGACTTCCTGCCGGCCTTCGCTTAGCTAGAGTATTTCCATCACACTGCACGGTGCTTGCACAGTTTTCGCCATTGATGCATCTCCTTTGCTCTTCTAGATACTGCCCAGTCACTTAGACAGCCGTCGATCTGTAGACAGCAGCCAGCAGGCATCGTTGTCTACATTGGGCTGAGGAAAGGAAGAAAGGAAGGAAGGGTTTGCAGGCGGTACTTATTACTGGAGCAGATTGCAGCTCCAAGTGCATTGGCTGTTCCCTCTCCTCTCCTCGGCTGTCTATAGTCGCCACTCAGCACATCACGGGGCTTGGGAATGGCAACATGCATGCATGAGGCGGCCGGAGGGAGACAGCGGGCGGCGGGGCGGAGAGATCCGTCCGACACGGCCTGCGTGGCCGACAAACTTAGCAGATGCCGAGCCTCCTGCTGCTGTTGCCTGTCTGTTGTCGTCTTTGTTTCAGAATTCAGACTTCAGGCTTAGCGAGCGAGAGAGATCTGAGACTGGCTGGGCCTCGGTGGGCAATGAGAGTCAGGAGGCCCACTCACCTGTAGCCCACATCACAGCTACAAGAAGACGTCCAGGCCCATCGGGCTGCGGCCTAACGACCTGCTCGAGAAACAGTAGGCCGAGCCCAGGAAAATAGAACCACAGCCCGTGTCACTTGTTTGCTGATATGCTGCTGGTGTGTGGTGGGCTGGGACGCCTGAGCAGCAGCACGTAACTTAAAAATGACGACGATTGATTCCATGGACAAGTGCTAATGACTCTTCGTCAGCTCATCCAGGATCCGAAGCTGCTATCATTATCCATGCGTCGATTCATAGGTATAACCGTCACAGCCCCACGCACCACCTTCCTCCAGCTCCACCTGGTCTAGAGGGACCAAACTGTTTTGTAAATAGGAACCAAAATCTAGAACAAAAAGATAAAGCCACCCACCGTCCATATACGGTTCACGGCCATTATATCCCCTTTATCAATAAAATAGACAGTCTCATGCCGATTCGTTCAAAAATAAGACAACTAATATAATATAATACAATGGCCGCTCGAATAAGCTAAGGCCTCTTCATGGATGGCAGTTGACTGCCATCAGGCACCAGCCCACCAGCCCAAAAGCTTACATTGTCAAGTAGGAGCGCCAGTTGACTGCCATCAGGCACTAGCCCACCAGCCCAAAAGCTTACATTGTCAAGTAGGAGCGCGTACGAAGAGTGTGTTGAGCTCATGAATTAATTGGAGTTTTGAGTAATAAAAAAGTACTCTTCCCCTCAAAGAAATTAAGGTGCCCATGCAGCGACGACGGTCTCCAATGGCATAGCGTCCCAATACGGCAAAAGCCCATGAATATCAAACAAGGTTCAAGGATGTTGTTCACCCCAAAAAAATCCTGACGACCACCAGTTTAACCTAGATAGCCTACTTATAAATCTAAATCCACATTATATGTAATTCCCTCATAATCATTCGATTTCATTATACGTATACATTGGCCGCCATAAATAAAGTATAAATCCAGATTCCAATTCATAGCTAAATATTCCGCCCCAATGGCGTAGCAATAACCTTCAACTCTACGTTTTAATTTAGATGCCAAACAATTTTTTTTAACGATATGCTAGTGAATGGAATTGGCTGTTGGGATCGAGTGGACCCGGCTCGCCCAACTTCCTCAGTAATACATGTAAAAGAAAGAAAACCTAGTAGCTAGGTAGCCTCCTGTAGTCCTGTGTACCGAAGGCATTGTTTGCTGCTGATTAAACAAGGACTAGCCAGCAGGTAATTACGTCGTCCCAAGCATGAGAGTATCTATCTGACGGGTAGATAAAACTAGTAGTAGGCTCCGAGGTAGATGAGTTCGCAGCGCCATGGCACAAAGAAGAATACTCGGGTGAAAAAAAAAAAGAAAAACCGAAGAATCAGCAGAGTCCAAGAAGCAAAGGACGCGAAACGTGTGACCCGGCACACCGCGTCAGCGCACGGGATGGATGGAATCACATGTGGGGACAGACAGTGGAGTGGAGGGAAAAAAAAAGAAAAGGCAGGCGGGGGCGGGGCGAAAACCAACGGCGAGGTCAGCATCGCCAAAACCTAAACCGGCCGTGGTTTTCCGCGAGCCCTGCCCACAGATGCGGAGAGGAAGAGGACAGGGACAGCAGGGACACGCCAAGATGGGGTTGGCCGTTGGCTGGGGCGCCCCAAGAAACCGGGGCAGGCAGGGTGGATTACTGGATGGATTGGGATGGATGATTGGACCAGGCACACGCCACTGCCCACCCACAGACCACACCTGTGTGTGCTCTCCCGGCTTTGGTTTCCAGAAAACCGGGAGCGGGGCCAACCGAAACAAACCATCCGTCCGTCCTCATCGACTCGGCCTCCTGATGCCGATGGATTCTTCCTGGGTCCTGGCTCATGACGTGTGTGACTGACTGGTGTATCGCTCGGGGGAGACGAGACGAGAGGAGAGGAGAGGAGAGGAGAGGAGGATTCCAACGTTGGATATGATGATGATGATCCGGCCGCGAGCAGAGCACTCGCTTTCCCGCCGGCTCCCACACGAGGTCACGTGGCGATCTGCTGCCGCCGCCCCCTGAAGGATGATGCTTTATGCCGGTACGGTGTGTTCCGGGTGTTGTACAGTGACAGTGGTATCACGGTTTCCTCGGAAGCAAACCAGAGTGGTTTCTTGTTTAAGTATATATACAGTGACCTTTCTGCGTTAAGTAGTAAACAGTCCGCCCTATTGAGAACAATACGCCTCCGAGCGTGCTCTCTCTTTTTTTAAAAAAAAAAAAAGAAAAAAACTTTTGGATCCATCAAATCTATGGGTTTCGGAAGGTTCAAATCTAGTGCTAAAAATCTTTAAAGTTTTGGCTGTAGATGAGCACGAATGTGACTACGGCGACTCGTCAGAGAACCAAACCACGCGCTAAAGTATATAATACAACAACTGAAAGTTAAATAGACGACAAGTTGGATTACTCAAATCTGTTTATAAAGAACTCCACGCAATTTGTAAAAGAAAAACTAGCAAAAAAAAAGTTGAGACACGCATAATTATTAGGGAAATCAATAATCAGCGTCGGCGTCTAAGCTAGTGGGACGGGGGGAGGGGGCGTTTTTGTCATGTGGCTTAACATTACTTGGGGCATACACCACTCGACTTTGCCACGGCGGCCGCGGGGTGGGGTGGGGGAGTTGAAAACCAGACTCGGCGGGATCCAAATCCGCGGGAGGCCGCCCCCTGTATTGCCGAGGTGCATGCATCCGCCCCCAGCCGCTGGGATTAAACAAAGACAACAACCCGCAGCCCGCGGCTTCTCCTCCCCCATCCCACCAATTCAAAAGCGGGCAAGGGAAGGGAAGGGAGCATCCAACAAATCCTCGGACCAGCGCACGCGGCTTCCCCCTTCCAGCCTTCCCCTTCCCCAGCTTCCGGTACCGAGCTAAACCACTGGCGCCGCGCCGCGCCACCACCACCCTCGCGTGGCTGCGTGTCCGCCCCCTCCTCCCCGGGGGATATAGATAGCATCCTCCTCCTCCCCCCGATCTCCAACCTCCATTGCCCCCCGAGCTCTCTCATCGATCACCACCACCCACCGCCCACCGACACACACACACTTGCCTCCTCCAGAGAAGCGATTAAGCGAAGCAGCGGACGAGCAGCAATGAGGCTGAGCTGCAACGGGTGCAGGGTCCTGCGCAAGGGGTGCACGGAGGCGTGCACGATCCGGCCGTGCCTGCAGTGGATCAAGGCGCCGGACGCGCAGGCGAACGCCACCGTCTTCCTCGCCAAGTTCTACGGCCGGGCGGGGCTGCTCAACCTCATCGACGCGGCGCCCGACGACGCCGTGCGCCCCGCCGTGTTCCGCTCCCTCCTCTACGAGGCGTGCGGCCGCATCGTGAACCCGGTGTACGGCTCCGTGGGGCTGCTCTGGTCGGGGAGCTGGCACCTCTGCCAGGCCGCCGTCGAGGCCGTCCTCAAGGGCGCACCCATCGTCCAGATCTCCTCCGAGGACCCCGCCGCCGCCGGCCCGCCGCACCTCCACAAGGCCTGCAGCTACGACATCCGCCACGTCGCCGCCAAGGCCAGGCCGACGACGCCTCCTGCTCCTGCTGCCGCGGCGGCTGCTGATGCTGCTGCGGTGTCGTCTTCTCCGGCCGACGACGCCCAGAGCGGCGGCAAAGGCGCACTTCTCCACAAGGTCGCCAAGTCCGGCCGCACCCGGTTCAAGCGCGCGTCGTCTTCGTCGTCTCCGCCGGCGTCGAAGAAGCAGGCGCGCGGCAAGGCTTCTGATGACGCTACAGCGGAGGACCACGACCTGGTGGTGGTGGACGAACACCATGGCCACGACGAGCTGGCGTCAGACCACGAGCTCCACCCCAGCCGCGCCTCGTCCGAGGACACCCACCACCAGGAGGCCTCGGCGGCGTCGCTGGACACGGACGCCTCGCACGTCAGCCAGGTGGAACAGGCGGCCGCGGCGGAAGAAGAGGGCCACCACCAAGAGCAGCAGCAGCAGCAGCAGCCGGGCCTCGACCTGACGCTTGGGTTTGGACTGTTCGCTCCCATGGCCGCCGCGCGCCCGCCGACTCCTCCGGCGGACGCCGGATGCAGCCACGGAGGGTGGAGCGCCGCCGTCGCCGCCGAGCCCGGCGTCGTGGGCTTCCGGTTCCTCTAGGCTCTAGCAAGCGCAAAGCGGCACACTCGTCTCTTCTTGTAGAGGTCTGACAGACACAGACGAGTGATAGAAGCCGCATAGTTTCCTTCTTGCGTTGGGAACAAAGGTTTTCCCCTTAGATTTAGACCCAAAGAGATGTACAACTCCTTACTTGTTAAGATTAAGCTTCTATTCCTTTGTTTTCTTTCTTCGATTGAAGTATGGGTTGAACCATGACACCGTTTTCTGTTTTCTTGTGAATGAAGAAGACGAACAAGCAATCTGAAACATGCCATTTTTTTTTACTTCACCTCCTCTGATGTTTGTACCATGTCTAGTTCTGCGATGCAAGATCGATCATCCAGATAGGACTGACTCTGACCACCTACTGTCTGACTAGTTCCCTCTTCCCATCTGTATACTCTGAGCCCAGAAACGGGTGTGATATCTGTATTGATTGTCGTTCTCGCTTCCAGAGAAAAACAGTATATTTCAACATTAACCAATTATATATAAAACAATATTAATATTTATAATACATCATTAGTATCATTATAGATATTTGAATCTAGTTTTTTATCAAATTTATTAGAGATATAAATATTACACGTGTTCTTCTACAAATCGAGTCAAAGTTGTTCTTCTACAAATCGAGTCAAAATTAGAAAATAACACGTACACGCATCCGATACCGTCATCTATTATGGGAACGTGCTGCTCTCTTTTTTGTCAGTGAAGCATACCTGCAGGGCACACACTTTGCTGACAAACCGGTGAACCTGTGCATATCCCCTATATACGCACGCATTGCAGGAGCCGGGACGATCACATTAATCGTCGGTTGCCACCAAATCGTTGAGGTGGGAAAAAGTAATTTTTCTTGGAATACGTGTCATGTGAGGGAGATAAATAGGAAAGGTAAAAAAGAAATTTTTAGAAATGCGTGTTCTGTGAGGGAGATGAATAGGAAGTAAAAAGGACATGTAGGAACTAAACACGCCCTGAACCTTCTCCCCAGGAACGATACGGACATGACATTCGATGCGAGGGAACGCCCTGCGACGGCAGCCGGCCGGCATGGCTCAAGAGCTGCCAAGGTGCCCAGCAAACGTTGCATTGCACAGACAAGTTAGCAAGAGCCAGGAACTTGCAAACATTTCTGGCTCAAATCTTAACGCGATACAAGCGATCGATTTCCATTGTGATAGATCGGGGACAGAGATCCACGTTCCGGATGCAATCGTGAAACCTCGTTTGGTAGAAGAGGCAAGACCAAAGCAATAATACTCAAACGTACTAGCTAAGAGAGGGGAAATCATTTTTGTTACCCCAAATAATCCTGTTGCCTCGTACTAGTTCACAGAAAAGTCCTAAATTCATCTAGATAGTTACTCTGTAGTATGCCAAAATACCACGAGCGTTTCATGCAAAAAACAACACCTGTCGCACATAGAGAACTAAATTCGTATTCGTTTCACAGGCACGATCAACTCTCGTCCATGGGATCGTTTCCACCGCCTCGCTTGGGCTCTGAATCCTTGTCTCCAGCCGACGAGGAGCCTGCTTTCGCAACCGAGTCTTCCAAAGCCTCCAGGAATGAAACCACCGTGAAATTATCTACACCACGCACAAAAAGAGAAGGGATTTTCAGATACCAAAAATGATGCATAGCGCAAAATTTGACAAAGTTCACCAAAAAATATCGTGGGCTATGCTCATTGATCAGACCTTTAATGTCAACATCACAAGCAAGCTACATATAATCTATCAAGCACAGCGAATCTGTGAAAGGGAAAGAAAAGGCTTTACTCACATTTACTAGGGTCAACACCAAATTGGGCGAGATCTATTTGCCCAGTCCTTAGCACCTGCCAAATAGCCAAACACCAAAATTAGGACACCACTGGGAACTAATGACACCACCGCATAGCATAGCACAAGTAAATGGTAATGCTGATAGGATGAGTGGCTAACATGGGTGAATGCATCTAATTGTTGACGCAAAGGAGGGCTTTGGAGAAGCTCAAGAATACCACTGGGAGTCCATGAGCCCTGGAATTGAGCAATTACCATAAAAATGAGTACGATGATAAGTTCAACTGAAAGCGAGGATAACATCATAACAATACAGACCTCTGGAAGATGTGATGCCAATTGTTCAATGGGCAGGTTCTCAATTAATGGCAAGACTAAGTCAGGCTTCAAGATGTCTCCTAGTCCTAGTCCTACAACACCAACCAAACAATTATAGAGAAATTTGGGTAACAAAAGTGCAGCAGTTTACTATGGCACTTACCAGCATCAGGATCAGCTGCAGCAACACCTGATATACCAAGAGAATGTAAGTTGCAGAGAAGTATATAGAACGGAAGAACTCAAAGGGAAAAGTTTCCAGTTGGCACCTGATGGCTGTATTGCACTCAGTATCCTCTGCAGGTCCTCCATGCGGACAGGTCCAGCAGCAGATGTCACTTCACCAGCCAAATCAGCAGTCATGCTCTGATCAACTAAATTCCCAGCTCTGAGGAAGACATGAAGGAAAGTACAAGTGATCAAACAAGATGGTAGAACAACAATTACCATACAGAATATACAAATGTAATGATTTCATCCATGTAGTTGCAAAAAATAACGTGCTAATCGAAAGCAGCAAAGAAAATCACATTCTCAGAAAAAAAAACCCGTTCATATAACCACAAAAAATATTCATCATACAAACAAGGCCAATGAAACCAATGGACAACAATATTCCGAGATAAAGGATGCTAAAATTGCTTTTCACACCGCATGTGTATTAATACATGCAGTTTCTATTGCCAGGTACACACAGGTTGGTAGGATGTTAACGCAACAATGGATTCACATACCTGGAAGAGATATCATCATCAGCTGTATCTTCAGACATTTCTGCTTCGATAGGCACTGCAAGATCCGCCTCAGCATCTGCAAAGCAATACGGCTTAAGACCATGATCGTGAACCGAGCTAAGTGCTGAGACTCCGAGCATTCAGAGGCATACCTAATGGTCGATTTATGTATGCGTTAACTTGGATGCTAATCTGGGAGTCCCTATCAGCATTTGGTTCCTGAAATAATAACGCCACAATGCTAATCAACCATTGAATGTCGAAAGCGTTACAGCTTTTAAAAAAATACAGTTTCACACATAACTGACCTGCATCCAGAAGAAGAATTTTCTGTTGTCGTGCTTGAACTTCAAGATGTAAACCCTTCCAGAAGACTCTGTTACCTAATGATGTGAACCAGGGATGATCAATGAAGCATAAAAGTTCAATATTAATGAAACTGGAAAACATTCAAACTTGGCCTAACATTACTCCATACCTTCTCGAAGACAGCCTCATCAGGAAAGATAATTTGATCCTTTGAAAGATGGAATCAAGGACAGACAAAACTACAGTAATGTTCTGTACGAAAAAAGCAGGAAAAAGTGGAGGCATTTCCAAGTTCAAACATTTATAACAGGCAGTTTCTGCAAATTAGGTTTCTAGAAAATGAAGAATTTCTTTGAAGCATTCCAATAAACTGAGAAAATCAGAATAGAGCAAGAAGCCGAGAGCTGCCTACAAAAAATTATAACTGCAAGAGGATACATCTTCGACTATGTTCTGTCCACGATCAAGCCACTGAAAATGAACTAAACCTTCTTCACCCTACAACGAGGTTATATTATAAACAGTTGTGGTGAAATTCCAAGAAACAGATGATGTAGCTAGCTTATAGGTTTACTAAAATTTGAAAGTAAGCTTAGTATAAGTTTGAGTATCCATACCCTACCAACACGGACAAGCCCCTTGCGTGTGTCTGGAACCACTCGTGTTCCCTCAAGAGACATCTTACCAGCACGAAACTCACACATGATATCCTGACAAAAATGTTAAATAAATAAATTAATCTACATAAATTTATCAGCTTGTTATGTAGCAATAAAGCAATGGGACAGAAAATTTTAAACACCAAGAGCATTCATATTCTGACAACTGAATAAAATTTATGTGCTCTTTCATTGAATGTAAAACTCTTGGCACTATCTATGAAGTGAAAAAAAAATTGAACAAACGCAGATACACCCAGCTTGTGTAAGCTAAGCATTGTAAATTTTCCACATTTGTCCTTTAACATTTTAATTCATTATAAGCAGTCTTAAATGAAAGCAACCATCACGTGCAATGTATTCACATGTTTACGGACACTATGCAGCAGCAGCAGCAGCTGTAGCTTCTAAATTTGCATATATGTAGTACAGTGTCGGTAACAATTCTACTTGTACCGATCACAAGCGCTTGTACCTGTTGCTTGGGCTATGCGGGGCTTGTGGACCCTAGAGCTCATATGTAATAAGCATAAATATACTCCATAGCATAGCGATGATGTAGGACAATCAAGATACCGTACACCAAAAGACCTATAGAACTTGAATGGGGGACAACATGGTTGCTCTTCTGATAGGAAAGCAATGAACTCGCCACAAGTAGGTATTTAATAAATTACAGCAGATAGGAATGCAAGTGAAAATATTGCGCGTATCCTTTCTCCGGAGAGAACTTGTTAAAAAAACGACTGTTAAGTGGAAATCGCCAAAGTAAACAGGAACAAAAGAACACAAGTGTTCATAACAAAAAAACATCTGCATAGAGCTGAGTACTAGAAGATCACAGAAACAGTCTGCCAACATGCAAGTACCAAATCTAGAGTGCTAAGGCCGTTGTTTTATGACATGAACCACATAGTTGTCACTCCAGATAGAGCAAAATATACGGAAATCCTTTCGAGTTTAATCTGAAGCCTTTGCTAAATAATCATGACAATAGGACAGGTGGCATTAGAAAGCCACTATGTACAGAAGCACCGCGAGGAAAAGAGGCACATTTACCTGTAGAGGTTCACTGCTCTCCATCGACAAAAAGGGAACCCCACAAAGTATTAGCCCTACAAGACGCAAAGGATTAATACAGATGAGTAGAATCTTAGGTGGTCAACTAGATAAGTTGAAAGTAGCACAAAATATTAGGATTCCGGGTCTGAGGCTGAGGAGCATTTGTTTCCTGCCTCACGGTTACAATAAATGAATGACATGTAAAACAAATGGGGAGTAAATGCAAATAAAACTCTATGCATATCCAATAGAAGCAGTTTGTGCGTGCGTATCAGCATATGTGGTTCCCTTCCCGGAATGCAGAAATGGGCACTTCTCTTATGCGATAGAAATATGCACCTCCGCTAATGAATCTATGGTTCTCATTATCAATTCCCTGGTAACCAAAGTATCTAGTCATCTAGACTCTAGAGACTCCCCAGCATGTCCCCTGTAGGGATATCCAGGACCATAGAAATCGGCATTGCGTAGCAAGCTTGCGAATCAGGCTAGGACACGCAGGGACTGGGTTGTTTTAAGCTCGGGAGGAAACAAACAAGATGCGCTTGCTTCGGCGGCGGCAGAATAAACCGAAATCATATTGTGCATGACATGAGATGCTAGCCTCTTTGAACGCAACATGAAAAATCCGCAGTAAACTTGGACGGATGGAGCATCCGACCGAGAAAATTCTCGATTTGTCGAAGAAGGGGGAAGAGTCGCTAGGGCTCGCTTCGCTTACCAAGAGTTTCCTCTGCCAAAAGCCCGGCCGGATCAGAAGTCCGCTCCGCACCAGCCCAGCTCCGCTTCAGCAGAGGGGGAGAGAGTGAGGAGGCGGCGGCGGCGGGTCGGCTTGCGGGTTGCGGCCTTGCCTGTCGCCTTGGTCGGCTCTCGGCTGGTCCTGAGGTGGGGGACGAGACGGTGGGGGTGGCTGGGTGTGAATCAGGACGGAGCGAAGGAAGAAGCCAGCCAGCTGTGTGTTTTGAGATGGGCCGGGCCCGTTTTCACAAGCCCATCACACGGCCCACATCCACCTCTCGCTTATTCGCTTCCACGCCGCCTCCCCCTCCGCCGCCGCCATTCTCTTTTGTTGGTCATCATCGGCAAGCAGCTCGTCTGGTCTCGGCGGCGCCGCCCTCCTCCTCGTCCTCCTTCCCACCCTCTACTGGTACTAACTTGCAGCTCGTCTGGTTCCTTCGCTGAGAAAATCTAGTCTAATCTATCTTTCTTTGTTTCCCCGCTCGTTGTGTTCATTCAGTAAACAGGACTCAGGGTTCAGGTGAATTTCGTCGGATTGGATGGATAGCCAAGCCACTCCAGCTGCCGATGCCAACACCAGCGTCATGTGCCAGCTGGTCAGCCCGGAAGGAGACCATCTCGGTGCAGCGCTCTATCTGCCGCAGAACGTCGGCCCCCCGCAGCTCCAGGAGATTGTCAACCACCTCCTCCACAATGTATGCTTTCGTTTTGCCCAGTACTCCCTCAGTCCCCCTCTTCTTTATCCCGCTTACCTGAACCCAGACATCATATTGCTAATGCTTTCAGGAGGACAAGTTGCCCTATGCATTTTACATTGGAGATGAAGAGCTCTCTGTCCAGCTAGGCGCTTACATGCAGCAAAAGAATGGTGAGATGATATCCCTCAGCAGTTCACCTGCGCCTTCCCTTTGGTCTTGTGGTCATCTTGCTGTCGTCTAATTCCTATTCCCTTTCTTAAATTCCAGCCAATGTTGAGGTTACTCTGCGCATAATATATCAACCACAAGCAGTTTTCCGGATCAGGCCAGTTAACCGCTGCTCTGCTACTATTGCCGGTATGTTTACCTGGTATTCTGCTAATCAAAGCTTTTGCCGTCCAAAAGCGAAAATGGCGTCCAATAATCTGTTTCTGCTGTCCAATTAGTTCAATAATCTCTTGTATAATCTCATGTTTCGTTGGATGATACGTGCATGATCTTGTCTTTCTGCAGGCCACACAGAAGCTGTACTTGCTGTTTCTTTTAGCCCAGATGGAAAATGTTTAGCTAGTGGTTCAGGTGATACAAGTGTTCGCTTTTGGGACCTTAATACACAGACTCCATTGTTCACATGCAAAGGTGAGTGCTCCGCATCCTATCCTTGCTCATTGGTGATTTGCTGCATGCCATGTTGCTCATACCTTAAATTTTGGTCCTTGGGTAGATTGCCTACAACCAAGTTGGTCTATTTAATCTTCTTGGTTGCACAGAAAACCTCCAGAATGCCTTTGGAACTAACCTTTTTATATTAGCGGAGTAAATGGACAACCTGAAGATTAGTATATGTAATACACTGGTTATCATTTTACACCACTTGCCTTGACAAACATGTGAATTGGAAGCCTTGAACTGAAGGATGGAGGCCTCCAGTTTCTTGTAATGACAAGAAACTTATTTTTGACCTATAGTGAAGATTCAAACCCTTTGTTTTCAAGTGAACACACTGCATTGACCATTCCCTACAAATCACATTACGTTTTTTTTACCTACGGACTACAGTTATGGTTCAAACCCACTCACTACAAATGAACACACTCCTTGAACCATTTTTTTTAAAAAAATTTTAAGCTTGTATGGCCTTCTCGATGTTTGAAGGATATCATATATATACATAATTTCTGTTGTTATACCCTTAAATCTTTGGGAACTAGTGTAGCCTAGAACTTTCTGTTGGCACACTGATGAAATTTGTGTTGTTCCTGTGTTCTTTCATTGCCTCATAACTTATGAGATTTTTCGGTAGTTTTATGTCTGCAAAGTGTGTTTTTGCTATGTTTGTGACCCTTCATATTCCAGGGCACAAAAATTGGGTTCTCTGCATTGCATGGTCGCCTGACGGAAAACATCTTGTTAGTGGAAGCAAGTCAGGAGAACTTATATTATGGGACCCAAAAACTGGGAAGCAACTGGGCTCTCCACTTATGGTAAGTCATGCATTATTTTAGTATGTTGGCTTCTAGGCCTGATAACAATGATTTTAGAATTATGCTAGCTTTTTCTGTATTATTAGGCGAGTCCCTTGTGTGTCTATTACCTGGCATGAATTTGTAGGAAGTAGATGATAATAAAAAATAACTGCGACAAATTTATTCTTTCTTAGTTAGTTCAATTTTTATTGGCAGGTTAGGGAAGGAAAAAAAGAAATGTATTCTTAGTTTCTTACCATACTTTGCATCTTTCAGAAGTTTCTTTTTTTTTTAATAATGTCCTCATTTAGTGTGTCCTGTTATAAAATAGGGACACAGGAAATGGATTACTGCGGTATCTTGGGAGCCAGCGCATTTACAAGTTCCATGCCGCCGCTTTGTAAGTGCAAGCAAGGATGGTGATGCTCGCATTTGGGATATCACCACAAGGAAATGTGTTATTTCACTTACAGGTCATACTAATTCAGTGACCTGTGTGAAGTGGGGTGGTGATGGTTTGATTTATACAGGGTAAGACTGTTGAGTCGTCAGGCCTATCCTTTTTGGGAAAAAATATTAATGCTTTTCCTCTTATGTTCCATACTTGTTCACTCACTGCTGTGTCCATACTTGTTCACTCACTGCTGTGAGACATAATTCGTTTATAACTGCAGTTCTGAAGACTGTTTGATCAAAGTATGGGAAACAACTCAGGGGAAGTTGGTGAAAACATTGCAGGTAAATACATCAATCCATTGAATACATGTGAACTTATGCTCTGATGCTCATGTGCTTGAATACTGCACTTGATTGTTGTTTTGCTTATTTTCAGAGTTTTTGTAACATGTGGTTGACTTAATTGTATCATGAAGTCATGTACCTACAAAATCACTGTTGTTTAATTTTTATTTCTAAAGGTAATCGTTCTTTGCATATTCAGGGCCATGGGCATTGGGTGAATTCACTTGCCTTGAGCACGGAATATGTTCTCCGCACTGGAGCATATGACCATACTGGCAAGACATATTCAACTGCAGAGGAAATGAAAGAGGTATCTTGATGGCGCCTAGTGCTCGTAGTTTCTTTTAATATGTCGCCTATCCTATTAGTAAATTAGTTTTGGTTTAAGATACAATGTCACCCTTGTTATGATAACTATAATATTTGGAAATGTTTCGTTTTTTCTGATATGGCAACCTTTTTATATTTAGGCAGCTCTTGCGAGATATAAGAAGATGAGGGGTAATGCTCCTGAGAGACTAGTTTCTGGTTCTGATGATTTCACGATGTTTCTTTGGGAACCAACAATTAGTAAACAACCTAAAGCTCGCATGACTGGTCATCAGAAGGTATATTATCTTATCTTATTGGTTCCAGATAACACCCTTGTGTTTGTATATATATGTATCACTTCGTACATGCATTTCTTGATACCTGCTGTCTTAGTGTGGATAGATAATATTTTTTATGCTTACTTTGTCATTAGCTTGACAGTTGACACTCATGATGAATCACCTCCACACGGAATTTGGAGTAGTTCTGAAACAGTAGGGACTTTGTGAAGTTGTCCATAGTTATCCGACGGCTTGATCTTTTTCAAAAAGATTGTGTACTGAAACAAACTGTAGTTAAGTTTTATTTACATGCACTGGTAGTTATCCTTTTATCTGTATTTCTATTTGCAGCTTGTGAACCATGTGTACTTTTCCCCTGATGGTCAATGGTTGGCAAGTGCCTCCTTTGATAAATCAGTCAAGTTGTGGAACGGTATCACTGGAAAGTTTGTTGCAGCTTTCAGAGGGCATGTTGCCGATGTCTACCAGATCAGGTGATTTTTTTTTGTTTTTTAAGTTAAACGATATTTCCAGTTTCCAGTGAGTCCATGCTTGACAAAATTAGTTCTCTGCAGCTGGTCTGCCGACAGTAGGCTTCTGCTAAGTGGAAGCAAGGATTCCACCCTAAAGGTATATATTCTTCAACTTTAGCTTCATATTTCTCTATTTGACACCTTTTTTATTCACTTGTGTATTGCATTCTCAACTGATCCATAGCTTTAAACGCATTCCATGTTTTCATTTTATAACTAAAGAAATTTTTTAGGTGTAATTGTCTTGCTTGGGCAGTAATCGAGTCTATTTCATCAAATGTGAATATTAGTTGCAGTTGGTAACCATTGGATCCCATAGTTTCTGTAGGCATACCTTGAGCTGCTGTATGCCACCTCTTTACTGAAAATTCCTTGCATGAGGATAGAGGAATGGAGGACATACCTCTTGTTCGTGTCAGTATCTGTTGCTTGCTAATGCATCCTGTGTGTTGTGTCCAATTTAGGTTTGGGATATTCGAACACACAAGTTGAAACAGGACCTTCCGGGCCACGCAGATGAGGTATCTATTTGCTTCGATGAACTTGAGTTTGTTGATTTATTACTGTTATAGAGAATTGAAATGATGGTGCTAGTGAATATTCGTAAGGTGTACGCGGTGGATTGGAGCCCAGATGGTGAAAAGGTGGCATCTGGTGGGAAGGATCGAGTCCTCAAGCTTTGGATGAACTGACGGAGGAAAGGGAAAGCTATTTTGGATTGGAGTCTGCATACCTACAAGAATGATAGAGCTCATGTAACGAAAACAATTTTGGTGATGGCATTGAGGAATCTTGTACCGTGGATGATATATTTTTAGCGAATTTGTGATTCAAGTTATTTCTGTCTATATATGTTTGTAGGGTAGCTGGAGCCGTTACCAGACACATCCATCCATTCAAAGACCATGCCCGTTTGGATCCCTGGGATTAAAATTCATTATATCAGATTCTAGAAATTAGATTCAACTGGAAATCGATTGCACAATATTTGGTTCAATTTTTTAATTGTTTGGAATCATTTTCCAAGTATAAGATTCTATATTTTGTTTTTTTAGCAACATATTTTGTTTAAAATATTTTTAATTTTTTAGATCAGTTTGGAATGTTTTTAATGTATTTTCATGGGGGCACCGAGCACGTTTGAAAGCCTGCTGCGAAGAAGTTTTCGGCCCAGAGCCCAATTTCCACGTGGAACTGGTAGGCCAACACAAGTTCTTATGGCCCATTAGTAGTTGCCTTAGCCCATCGCAGCCCACCACGATCCGCAGGTTCCTATAGCAGAAGAAGAAGAAACAAACAAAGAAAAAGGAAGGAGAAGAGGGGCTAGGGTTTTGGCGTCCGAAATCGCAGCCATCGACGCCGCCGCATCCAACTCCGGCGAGAAAGAGGATTCCGGCTCGGAGGTAGCAGGCGGCGGTCCCTAATCCCCTCTATCGGCAGCGAAGATGGCGTCCGGCGGCCCGGCGCTCGAGTCGCTCGTCGACCGTGAGCACCCCTCAAGCGACCTACCATGATTTCTTCCTTCCTGATGCCCTCCTTATCACTGACGTTCTACTCCTGCTTCTGCAGAGGTCATCTCCGTCATCACCAACGATGGCCGCAACATCGTGGTAAGCAAGCGAGCTCCCAATTAGCTCCCGTCTCATGCTGCTTTGCCATGTGCTGCTTACAGCTAGTTAATTCTTCTTCTTGCTGCTGCAGGGCACGCTCAGAGGATTTGACCAGGCCACCAACATTATCCTCGACGAGTCTCACGAGAGGGTCTATTCTACAAAGGTTAGCGTTACTGTGCTTGACCAATCAATTCGGACCTAATTTGTTCTACGAACGCACTCACCTTAACACATATGCTCCCTGTAAAATGGAAACCCAAAGTTATGCAATTCAGAACTTGTAGCAAACCCACTCGTTATTCTACACCAGAATGCTCGGTTTAAGTGGTTGTTTCAAGTTTCAACATTTCCAATTATTGCCAACATAAAAGGTTACCTTGAGCTGAATTTTACTAGATGACCTTTTCCTGCTGTCTTATAGTCTGAATAAGTTATGCTGGCCCATAATCCTTTGATGATTCAATCAGCCATCTCAACTTAAGGTGCCAATTAGAGCTAAGTTCTCACCCGCACTGATTAGAGCTAGGCATTCAGCAAATTTTACCCCCTTTGCAGTCTGTGTCGCATTGATGCTCTGTTTTTTTGGTGCTCTATTCTACTTCATTTGCTGTAAGAATTGAACATGTTGTTAGGACGGCTTGCAAATATGGCTGGTTTAGTACCTATGGTACTTAACATGTTTATTTTCGCTTGGTCTTGAAATCTTTCTTTGGCTTCCTTTTGTGGCCCTACTTGTGCTATCTAGGATGCTTCAATGGCTTGGGATTGATCTCATGAGACCATTCTTGTGCCTTCCTGCAAAATCATCAAGCCACCTCTAGTTCTCTTTCATGGTACTGTAAACTGGTTTATTTCATGATGCTTGGGAATTTGCTCCAAAAAAAAAAAGAGGCGGTTTTGTTTCCTTAAGGTTTGAGATTAATTTCTTGCAGATTGAGTTACAGTGAACCATGTGCTGCCTGGACTCTGAATACTTGATCTTTGATATGCTGATGAATTTTGTGTGCCGGAATCTTAGTTTCAAGGATTTATTGAACTGTTTTCATCAAACATTATGTAGCGCTAAGTGTGTTTAGCATGCTTACAAATGATCCTTATACCCCGCTGATGAGTTGATGAATTATTTCATGCATGTTCATGTTTCAAATACTATCCTTGAATGTTTCTGAAGATATCTTGTCACCAAACTTTTCACTGTTGTTATATGTCACCTAATCAAACTTTTGTTGCATTAGATGTCATTCTATTTTTCCTCTTAAGGCATTTACAACATTCTTGGCCTGTTGGATTAGTTTCCCCCCTGCGAATTCTGGACAGATCACTCTTAGAGATGGCTGGTTCAGCGCATGTTCTCTATTGGATGACTTGTGTCTTTAGAAGTCTGAATTTTAAATGCCTCTCTATTAGGCAGTTCGATAGTCAATTGTATTAAGGGTCAATAGGCTGTTGATATCTGACGGTTCTCTCAGATTGTGACAGTGTCCTCGCCATTTGTCTTGATTGATCAATTGTACAACTGGGTTGAAGTTAAACATTAAGCGGTTGCCTAATTCTTCTCCTGTACATGCATAGTGCATGTGTTTATATCATTATTCTCTGATTTCTGCTGTGCATGATAATCTAGCAGTATACATTTGAGCCTCATGAGAAACGCTATTGTACTTACAGGAGGGAGTCCAACAACTTGTCCTTGGTTTGTATATTATCAGGGGTGACAACATGTAAGCTATTTTTTCTCATTGTCCTTTGAGGCTGTTAAGGTCTTTCTTTTCGTCGATAACTGTTTAGCACTGAATGCACTTTGCATTCAGATTCGTTAGCTAGAAATCGTACTAATCTGAAGCTGAACTTTGAGCATGTGTCCCTTTCTTGACCTTGTGTGATATATGCAGAAGCGTTGTGGGTGAGGTGGACGAAGACCTGGATGCAAGGCTGGATCTGTCGAAGCTAAGAGCCCATCCACTGAAGCCAGTCATCCACTGACCGCTGCTGCAAGATGAGATGCATTGGCTCTCGGGTACGTAGTCTCTGGACTGGATGAGTGGTATTCTGATTGTTGAATGCAGGATGTAGCATCACCGTCACGGGGGTACTGAGTACTATGAACACTGTATCTTGCTTATTCTTGTGAATCAATGAATATGTGTTGGCTGTTGGGTTGCACGTACGCAGTGGGTATGTGCTTGATTGGCACAAAAATTTGTAGGGTAAACGAACGAGAAATAGAAATGGAGTCCTTTTGCACGTCGTGAGAGGTTGCAATTGCAGTAGCTTAGCTTGCAGTAATTGTAG
Organism: Digitaria exilis; assembly: GCA_015342445.1. Lineage (NCBI taxonomy): Eukaryota > Viridiplantae > Streptophyta > Magnoliopsida > Poales > Poaceae > Digitaria > Digitaria exilis. The sequence goes on along the minus strand of JACEFO010001657.1, from coordinate 217,829 downwards.
TTAGCTTAGCTACGTACTACAAGCCCACGAGGGCTTGAGGTGCAGCTTTACTTGCCATCAATAAACTGTAGCTGTAGTTTCGCTTAGCTACGTACAAGGCAAAAAAAAATCACTGGTAATTGCAGGATATGAAGACGCCGCCCTTGAAGCACTCGGAGCGGGCGCAGCCCATCTTGGTGTGCCTCTTGAGCACCATGAGCCGGAAGTGGCCGCAGTCGTGGCCTCCGATGCATTGGCCGGTGGCCTTGTCGTAGTAGCGCTCCTCGTCGCTCCACATGTAGACGGCGTCCACGGCGGTGGCGTTGAAGTGGCCCCGCTGCCGGAAGATGCTCTCGCTGAACTGCTTGCTGCCCGAGTGCTTGAACTCGCAGTCCTTGCGCATGGCGTTGGCCCAGCGCCGCGCGTGCCGCGCCAGCGTGTGGTCCCACGTCATCGGCGCCAGGCCGTAGCGCGCCCGCGCCGCGTTGTGGCCGCTCACGAACTCCCTCGCCATGCCCTTGTACGCCCCCGTGAAGTTTGTCTTGGACACCAGACCGTTGGCCTTGGTGTACTCCCTGCCCTGAGCCTCGAGCTCCTTGAGCTGCTGCATCTGCTTCTCCCTCTCCGCCTTGGCCGCCGGGTCCGACGGTGCCGGCGCCGCCGTCTTCGATGAAGCGGCGGCCGATGCGGCGGGGGCGGTGGCGTTGGCCGTGCCAACCTTGCCAAGGAGGTCGCCGAGGGGGTGGTCGAGTAAGCTGGCCGGGGCGGAGTCAGGGAAGTAGCAGAGGAGGACGAGGGCGATCATGGCCATGGTCGTCGCTGGTGGTGGTGACACGAGGAGTTGTGGGCGCGCCGCCATTGTCGACGATCGGGCTGGCTCGACCCGGCGTTGGAACGCCCGCCTCTCTCGCCAACCGTCGGAGTTGGGGAAGGAGGTGGGTGTCCGGTGCCTGATCGACTGCCTGGCCGGCGTGGCGAGCGGCGGCGGCGCGGAAGGTGACCGGCGGGGAGTGGTGAGGCTCCGGGCTATGGGGTTGGGGCTTATAACCATTGCGGCCATTCCATTCTTGGCTCTGCTGCTCCAACTGGCACCACGGGCATTGTTGCAACCGTACGTAGCAATGGGTGATGGCATGGCATGGCCGACCGAGACAAGCCAGGAGCACCGCCCGCCATATTTGGGCTAGCGAACTGGCTGCTGTCTTTGCCTAATTTTGCTGCTTCATTCGATCGCCGGATATCATATCACCTCCAAGCTAGGCCGTCATCTGGATCTCGTCGTAGAGACGTAGGCACCGACCATTCGCAGGGTTCTGTACCCCTGATCGATCGATCGATCGATCGAGACATTCCCTATATATGAATTTAGAGTTCAGACTCTTTTAAGAAGGAAAAAAAACATAATTCATATTCTCCGTCGATAAGCAGAAGTATCTTATGCCGCAACAAGCAATGCAAACAACGGGGACATGCACAATGATCCATTGCTGCAAACTACTCGCATGCACCTATGATTACATGCACATATAGCAGATAGAAAAATGATACGGCAGATGAGTACAGCAGCTGACCACTCTGTAAAGCCACAAATTAAACCGAGAGGTCGATCCACACGTACGATGATGGCTCGTCCCTGAGCTGCAAATCAAGAGGAGCGCAGGGCCAGGGCAGGCTGTGTCTTAGCTGCGCAATCAATCACTCATCAGTTGGGCTTAACGGCCGGCCGGCCGGCCCCGGCCTTGGCCTTACAGCGGGCAGGTCAGTACTGGGAATATGCAAGCTGTTCCGGAATTCTGTATGCTGGCATGCTGCAATCATAAGCCATTCTACCAGTTCTGTATCTCCGTATGGATGCTATGAAAGAATGTTGGGCTGCCCCCTCCACCTGGTTATACAAACAATCCAGGACATCGAGGTTAACACCAGGTTGCATTGGGCCCTACTACAAGGTTCACACTTGTTTTAATTAGTCTGAATGCTGTTTTATTATATAGGATATAGAAGGTTTTTTTTGAGGTACCAAGTTAACCACCAATGTCTCTTACAATATACTAGGGAATCAATGGTGAATTAAATACTGGGAGTATGAATCTATTCATATTTTTTTGTAAACTAATAAGGGTGTTAGTTTGAGTAGGTATGGATAAAAGTTCAACAACTTTGAATTTTTAATTAAAATCCTAATTCGACTTTTATAGGAAAAAAACTAATGGAGGGACTAGGGAGTAATTAGAATATAGCCATACAGGAGTAGTTAATTCCTACTTCACAGCGAGCTGAGCCAGAGTTGTCATCACTCACCAGTTGGGCCAGCTGCTGCAGCTGTTATGTTTTTTTAACAATAATATGCATGGACGATGGTATATATTGGTATATACCGAATCATGCGAATGCAATCATACGAGTATACGACCACACCAATCATGCCTGTCTCATCTGCCGGCCCGCGCATGCATGTGCGCTAGCTAGCAATCTCTGCGAGCACCACCCATGCATCCTCTGATTGCGTCTATCTGCTTGTCTTGCCGTTAACAGCATTGGGCCAGCAGGCGGCTAGATGCATCGTTCATGTCCAATTTGTCTTTCATCAACCGTATATGATTGCCATGCAAAAAAATTAAGCTTCACATAACTTTTTTGGGGAAAGGTACAAAAAATTGGCAAATTAGTTTCGGTGCATGCATGTGCACTACCTATATGATAACAAATTTGTAATTTTGTATGAACTTTTTAAAATAATTGTGAATCTCAGTGTTGGCGACAAAATACACATGCATGTATGAACTATGTATGATCTGAGCTTTTCTATATGTTTTTAGCTATTTTTTTTACCGGTTTGGATATTTGAGGTATTTTCATAGACGACATAACGTATAACTAGCGGTTTGATGCCTTGATGGTACAGTGAATTACACTCAACTTGTAGTATGTAGTCTGCCTTTCCACGTACTTAGGCCGAAAGCATAAGGTAACCATAGGGTCCAAGATCACCCCTCCCCCAATACAAGGAAGGTCAACACTGGGGGATGCATGAGCGTTGAGTTTATTTTTGAAGCTAGCTAGCTTAGTTTGCTTCTATTTTGAAAACTGATGGGTAGCCGGCATTAATACGTCTGCAAGATACTACTAGTATTCCATCTGCATTAACATATACATGAAGGTAGGAGTATATGTATATTCTGAACGCAAATCTGCATGTATGATCTTTAGTTATTCGCATCCTAACAACCTTAATACCAACCAATTGATATTTTGAAACGTACTTTTGTTAACATATTTGGAGGTTTGCTGATAGATTTGTCGAGAATTCAACGTAAATATTCGCAATGGGAGAAAGGAACCTGCACTGGCAGGCATCAGGGTCAACCAAAAGAAAGGGCCGTTTGGCGTGGCCCAACAAAAGACACGCACGCACCGGTACCGCGTCGCTTTTCAACAAAGGCACACGCGCTAGTTTCTAGGAGGTACCAGCACTTGCTTGCTACTCCTCCCTGCTCCCCCAGTTGTCAACCAAGGAGTGAAAGAGAGCAAAGCACAAGATCAAAGACAAAGAAATACAATGAGTCCATCGATGATGATGCGTGCTTGTGTTGTTTTGCCGGTGGATCGGAGGATGCCCGGCCAGCCGATTGGCCACCGCAGGCAAGGCGCAGAGCCACTCGCTCAACCATTCATTCCTGTGCCTTTTTTGGTTGCACTACAACTGCAACTGCACTGCACATCATGCAGATCACTATGCATGCATGCATGCTTTGTTTTTATTTTCCTGTAGGCATATAATATAGAAACATGCACATATATACACGCTGAGTCCTGTAGCAAGTGGAACTTTCTAGGGCTCACGCGCTGGATTGGGGCAAAGGCAAGGGAGCGTTGAAACAAAAGAGAGTGAGCGGACGGGAAGGCACGGGGCCAGGATCGCTCGCGCGCGATGCAGAAGATACAAAAGGGTCCCGTCGTCCCATTTCCCCCTCCCGTGCGCCCGCCGCACAAAGCAAAGCGGCGGCCTTTGCTCGCCTTCAATTCATGCCTGTAAATTAAAGCCAACGCCCCTCTTTCTTCTTTTTCGAGCAGCACGGCACGGTCTGATATGATCTGCACTAGCGCCTGGGTTTGATTGGGTTAATGAGCCATATAAGTGAAACTAAATCAAAATAATCTAAAGAGAATGAGAATATAAATGTTTCACTACTAGTGTATGGAAATTGCAAAACTGAGCCAAAATGGCCAATCCTAGGCCACGAAGTAGATTGACGAGAAGCTAAAGGTATCACTAGAGTTACAAGATCAACGACAATGAAGCCACAAAGACACAAGAGGTTGGCTTAGAGGGGAAATCCCTAAAGCCTCATTCTTGGTTTTGGAGTAAAGGAAGAAGAGGGAGAAAAAACTTTTCGGAGACACTTCTCCTTCAACCCATGGCATCCTTGATGAGGTCGGGAAAAAGGAAGAAGATGTTGAAGGCGGACTACTCCAGTGATCTTCTCTTATGAAATGGGGTTGAATTCTTGCTCCTTCAAATTATAAATGAAGTGAACAACCCCTTATACTCCCTCATTTCTCTTTTGATAGTCCTACTTTCAGAAATCAAATTCATGAACAACAGTCATATTTGCTAAACCCTAAACCATCAATGCCTCGTCTCAGGGCATGCACATCCTTCCTCCTCTTCATCTCCAAAACCTAAACCCTAGACCTATAGTGCCATCATCATGGAACGAGTGTAAGGTTTATTTACAACTTTACTCCCTTCATTTCTTCTTGAGTGAAAGCAATCCTTAAAACTTGCATTGTCTCGAGTTCTCATCTCGGTTCCGGTGCTCTCAAAATGCATGTAATGCTCCTTATCGGTTCTTAAACGTGCCCCCATTCTTAACTGGGTCTATATAATTTCAAAATATATTTATTTATTTAACAAATTGTAAATTGTTCCGAACTTTTAGGATTTCAAACATAGTATGATTCTCACTTAAAATTGATCCAAAATTAACTAAGTGTGAAATATCAACATTTCTAGTATAATCTGAGTTAAATTCGTTAGTCTGTAAAATAGGATCATTATTAAATAAATGTGCTAAATAAAAACTCTAAAAAACACCAAAATTTCGTATCAATACCACCCATGTGTTTGAGTCAGATTCGAACTTGGTTGAAAATGCTAAAAGTTTGGAACAATTCACAAAAAATGTTTCAAATAAACAAATGTACTTTGAAAGTATATGAACCTTGACAAGAGCTTATGATAAAATCTAAGGACCCAGGATAAAAGCACGTCATGAGTTTAAGAACTACCGTGATTTTGAGAGTGTCGAGACTGAGATTAAAATTCAGGATAAGTTGAAGGATCTAGATGAGAGTGTGGAACAATTTTAAAGATCGTTATGGTTGGTGTTTTGAAAATACGTATATGGAGATGAGGATAAAAACTCGAGACAAGCCTAAATTAAAATCGCTGGTTTTCTTTCTTTATAAAACTATATATGCTTCCGACAACTCTCGTTTTCTGATCGAGAGTGCTCGCAGCCTCGCGCTGTAAGCTTTAGAAACGAAAGACCTCGCCATGTTACTTCACGCAAAACAAAATCGACGTACCTATATGTAACACAGGAATTTGGAAACACTAGTAGGGCCCGCGTGTGCGTGCTGGGCGGCGCAGGCGAGAACGAAAGATTGATCCATCCCATACGGAAGCCTGTGGATGTGGATGACTACGCGCGTGCAGGTCGGTCTCTCCAAGTTAGGGAAACGAAGACCAAGCTTCACACGCCTCCATCGTGTGCGGCCGTCACCCTCTTGCTTCCATCAAGACGCTGCTGCTGCGATGCTGCCTCATCAGTTATCACACATATAGTGAAAGTTGATAAGGCCGTGTGCAGTGTATGCTTATTTTTGTTTTTGAGACTTTTTGTTTATTTCTTGTCGATCGATCAATGTCATATATTCCATGCATATGGTTCTCAGGTAGACGCCGCAGGTAGCCTATCCGGATATGCATGTGACGCAAGATCATGGGACAGAGCACCACGGTATGATAACGAGGTTAACACAGATGATCACCCGTGTGGCCGTGTCCCAATAAAAATGGCCATGCCAATCAGGAGTGGCCGCGCTAAATGTAACGTTGACTCGTCCAGCCATTACTCTACACTACCATTACATATATATTTGTAAATGAATACTATCTCACTGCAATTCCTTAAAAAGTCTTGGCCTCCTTAACTATTGTCGTTGACAAATGACGAGGGACGAAATGTATGTAGAAGCTAGCAGCAGTATATCCGAGTCCTCGATGCCTTGCTCGTGCCGTCGAGACGTGTCGCTCGCTGTGGTGGGGACGGTGAGCCGATCGACGGCGACGGACGACGATGACGGATTGACGGTGCACATGGCGATCGAGGAAGCGATTGACGAAGGCGAGAGGCCAGACGGCGCTTCGTGTCTTTACTCTTGAGCTCGCGGATCAAACGGTCGGCGGGTGGGGTCCTTGTTTACGCGGAGCACGGCGGTTGCTGACGGTTGTGCGCGTCCGGCAAGCTCTGGTCGTTTAACGGCCAAACCGGCTACTAGGAGTCTCTCATCTCATTCCGGTCATCCCGATCGCTTTCGTCTTGAAATTGGACGGCGACGACCGACGCTTTCCACCGTCCGAGGACTTGGCCTGGGCATTCAGGAAGCTGATCGCAGTAACAGCAGGTCCGTTGCCCAGATTTCGGGGGAGATTCAGGTGTCAGATATGCAGCCTGCCTGACACGGACAGTTCCCGGCGACCGTGAAAAAAAAAAAAGGGGCCAGCGCAACGTCAGGCTGGGATTGGAAACAAAACACCTGGTAGTATCTACGAATGGGATAGTCGGATAGGATAGAATAACAAAAGGGTGCCAATGCAATAGAGCGGGTCATTAATTTAGTATTATCACTTGAGGTGAAATCCAAAATCTTACTTTAATTACGTTTTAAGACACGGCGAATCATTAATTACTATACTAACATTTCCCCGTCTGCGTTGTTTGCGTTTGGAGCACGGGGAGAGAGCGCGATCACACACCTGGACGGTTGAGGGCTCGAGGACGAGCTGACGTGGCCCTCGCGCATCGCATCGGATCGCAGCGGACTCTGCCGCGGGAAAGGAGGAGAAAAATCTGCGGCGGCCTCCCCCCCAGGCTCGCCCCATCAATCATCGTGGCAGGCAGGCACGCAGAGACTCCCGAATCCTCGCGCGGGTCCGGTCCGGCCCGGCCCGGCCCGGACTGCGGGGCGCCGGCTATATATGCGACGGCGGTGAGCAGCTGCGGGTTGCCCAAACAGGATACAATACAATCCGGAGCGAGCGAGGAGAGCGAAGTGCAACTCATCCAGCGCACGCACAGCCAATCCATCCTTTCCATTCCATCGCCGCCAAGGCAACTCTCGTCTTCGTCTTCTTCCTTGCGTAGCCAGCCGCCTTCTAGTCCGATCCTCCCTCTTCAGATCGAGGAAGCGAACCCGGAGTAGCAGAGGAGGGGAAGATGGTGTCGGCCGTGCTGAGGACCATCCTGGTGACGGGCGGCGCCGGGTACATCGGCAGCCACACCGTGCTGCAGCTGCTCCAGCAGGGCTTCCGCGTCGTCGTCGTCGACAACCTCGACAACGCCTCCGAGGTCGCCCTCCTCCGCGTCGCCGAGCTCGCCGGCCACAACGGCTCCAACCTCGTCTTCCACAAGGTACGATGACTGTCGATCGATTGACGATGGATTTTTCCTGACCGATTAATCGCTGTTTGCAACTGCCTGCGGGTAGGAGAGGAGGAGGGAAGGGAAGGATTAATCGCCCCCCTTCTCCCCCTGTTCCATCCTTCATTTCGAAGGATCGTCGTCTCCCTTTCTCTGTTTGCTGGTTGGGGGTTCGATTATTCCGTTCCGCTCTTCCTCTGTTTGTTTGTTTACTCCACAGCACGAACAGAATTCACGAACCTTCTCCCCTTTCCACGACTTGATTTTTTACTGCCCCCGTTTGGTCGGGCTTGGGCTCGGCGGTAGGTTGCCTTTTTCCACGCATTGATGTGCGGGACGGTTCGTCTCCGTATGCGGAGGCCATGGCGGTTATCATCATCATCTATCTATCTACAGTTTTTTTTTTAAAAAAAATATCTTACCTTCAGTTATCATCTGCTACTGCGTGCTCCTCCACCCCTTCCCTCTCGCTCCGCCAAAAAGATTCGAATCTTCCCTGCCCGCTGGCCGGCGGGGGCTGGGGCGCGGGGTGGGTGGGTCACACCATCCATGCGCCGCGGGAGGGGCCTCGCGTTGGTTGCTGGCATGCCTTGCCGTTTCCGCCCACCCGAACCGGCCGCCTGGTCTCGCCTGCGTTGACGCGGCATGCCATGTGGGTGATGCGACGGATGCTTCTGGACCGGACCCGAACTCCTCCCATGGATGGGACTGGAGGCAGTTGGGAGTCCAATTCCCAATTCCATGAAAGGGCTACGCGTTGCTTTGCTTTGCTTCGCCTCCTGACCGCGTAGCGCTGGAAAAACAAACAAGGCGAGACGCGCACGCGTCGTCCTCATGGAGTCGTGGCCGGCGGCCTGCACTCACGTCCCTTTGCCTCGGTCAGCAACTCCCACGGCGGGCGGGCAAACAAGGACCTCGCTCGAACCTGCCTGCCTTTGCCTAACTCCAATCAATTCCATTCCATTTCCGCTGCGTGATTAGCGCGGCTGACTATAGTTTCGACCGCGTTAGGCTGCAGCTTGGCGTGCCGCCTTCCGGCTGCGCGTCTTGTTTTGTGATTTTGTCCCGTGCACATAGCTGTTTGTTTCCATTCCGTCTGGGTCACAAAAATTATTCGTGGAACCGTGTGTGCGTGGTGATTTTGTCTTCTTTGTTTCCTCCGTCCGATTCTTCTGTTCGAACCTCCAGCTGGTGCTCCGCCGATTTTCAAAACCAATACATTCTCTCGTTTAAATTTGTTTTCATTCATCAGAACAGTTCTCTATATAAATTTGCTAACGCTACTGCTACGCAACCTCTGCAGGTTGACCTTCGCGACAGGCACGCGCTTGAGGACATCTTCTCGTCCCACAGGTACTTTACATCGGAGTGCAGCCCCGACATCAATTGAATCAACCTTTGCCCCAGTACCGAACTGTTTTGTTAGTTTTTAAAAACAATCATAGTACCGATCCTAAATAAAGTAACTACTAAGATGCCAACTGGCAATGAGTCGAGTCGTGGCTGACAGTAACCACTCTGCGGTTTGCGCTTGGCCGGCGCCAGTTGGGATTGAAACCAACCATTAATGATTTGCAGCAGTAGGCCGCTAGTTTATTTGTAATCTTGACACCCTTGTTGGTTTTGTTATTAGCATGACATTATTAGCACTAGCCATTCATGGGGGCCTGCCAATCAAATTAATTTAGGTACTTACCTGCCTGCCGAATCTGCAACTTTGCTTGCATTTGCGTAGGTGGCAAATGATTGAATTGACTGCTGGAAAGCAATGCACTGCTGCTACCTCTCTGTCCATTGATTTCCTTTGCTACTGACTAACACTGCGAATTCCATTTCTGGTTGCAGGTTTGAGGCTGTAATTCACTTTGCCGGTCTCAAAGCTGTTGGCGAGAGCGTGCAGAAGCCCCTGCTTTACTATGACAACAACCTCATTGGCACCATCACCCTTCTAGAGGTGATGGCTGCACATGGCTGCAAGAAGGTACTTATTTGATACTATACTACGCCAAGAAGGCTTTCCGTCTTTTTTCTCTGGACATGCATTTTTGGGCACTCCTGTTTGCTTTACAACTTGCTTTGGGCTGGCCTACTTTCCATTGCATTAGCGTTGGGGTTCACAGGATGCCGGTGTCCTAGTTAGCTTCTGGACCAGGTGCCCCCGCCCTTTGTCTATCATCTGCCACCCAACTTGTAAATTTGTGTCACGGAGAAGCCATGCATGGATGCCATCCGTGACAAAATCTTGAATGTGATGGTCCCAGATTCTGGTGGCTGTGGCTAGGCCATCCATCCATTAGTGTTTTCTGTTTTGTACCCTTTCCTGCGGTGAAACATGGACTAGGAATTGCGAAATGACCATCGATCCTTTCCCTCACAAATTGTTCGTATCTAAAACTAAAGAATTATATTGAAGTTAGGTTTGTACAAATGTTACGTTGTTGTTGTTGGTGTTGTTTGTACAAATGCAGAAAAAACAACTCGATAAATGTATGCATTGGATTGATATGTCTGGCTAACTGAACGTGTTTCTTTGTCATTACAGCTGGTGTTCTCGTCATCAGCAACTGTCTATGGGTGGCCCAAGGAAGTGCCATGTACAGAGGAATTCCCCCTTTGTGCCACCAACCCCTACGGGAGAACCAAGGTTCGTTTTTTAAAATACCGTTTATAATGTTATTTTAATTACTATATGTCACTGAAAAAAGGATTAAGGAATAAGAGAGGAATCTAACCAATATATGATAATATCGTACTGCAGCTTGTGATTGAAGATATCTGCCGTGATGTCCACCGTTCAGACCCTGATTGGAAGATCATACTGCTTAGGTACTTCAACCCTGTTGGTGCTCATCCAAGTGGATACATCGGTGAAGACCCATGCGGTATCCCAAACAACCTGATGCCCTATGTTCAGCAAGTTGCTGTTGGGAGGAGACCTCATCTGACAGTTTATGGAACAGACTACAACACAAAGGATGGAACTGGGGTATGCCCTATCTGCTCTGTTATTGCATCATACATACCATGCTGTCCAGAGATCCAGCTCGTTACTGATTTAAGTATTCCCTGAATGAACACCTGCCAGGTACGCGATTACATCCACGTTGTTGACCTGGCTGATGGGCACATAGCAGCGCTGAGGAAGCTCTACGAAGACTCCGACAAAATAGGTAAAAGACAGGCTTGCTGCCTTACGACTGGCTTTTAATTGTAAATTACATTGATAACTCAGCTATTGTTTATTCAAGCATACACCAAAGGCTAGCTAATGATGCGGTGCTGATCTGTTGGTTGTATTGTAACCTCGATGCATGCAGGGTGCGAAGTATACAATCTGGGCACAGGAAAGGGGACATCAGTGCTGGAAATGGTGGCTGCATTCGAGAAGGCTTCTGGGAAGGTAAATGTTTATTTTAAGCCATCTTGCACGCATGGGCTGATGGATGTTTAGTTCAGCCGTCGACTGAAGACTGACTGGCTGGCTGATTTATTCTGTACAGAAAATCCCCCTGGTATTTGCTGGGCGAAGACCTGGAGATGCAGAGATTGTTTATGCTGCAACGGCCAAGGCTGAGAAGGAGTTGAAATGGAAGTAAGTTAGTAGCACACTGCCTGTAAATTTAGCCTTCTAGGGAACCAGTGTTTGCCGGACCGATGGATCCTAATGAAAACGGGATGACACTGAACTTGCAGGGCAAAGTACGGTATTGAGGAGATGTGCAGAGACCTGTGGAACTGGGCAAGCAAGAACCCCTATGGATATGCCGGATCAAGCGAAAACGGCAACTGAAGATGGTAGCAAGCAGCAGTCTACTAGCAGTAGTAATTAAAAGGAAGTCGCAGAGTACCGCATGCTACTAATCCCAGGACGGACGAGTGGATGATCGATGGGCCTCGTATTCTCATTGTACAGAGAAGGGAGGGAGTAGGGGTCCCAGCTTACTGCTACTATTATATATGACTATTTATTAGTCTGTCTAGTGTTAATCCATGCTTATGATTGGTTTTGCTAGATAGACAGGGAATAAACCCCATGCGATGTCTACTGATTATAGAGATATGTATAGATATACTTGTGTACCTATTATGCCTGCTGCCTCCGACCCGACCTTGGAATAACAATATAAATGATGCTTTCATGTTTTTTGTCAAAGATATGTATAGAGCTCGACTCAGCTGCAGATCCGAAAAATGAGAAAAATACGTGCGTCGAGGGCAGGGCAGGGCAGGGCTGCTTTGTTCTTGATAACCCAAAAATATGTAACTATCTCTTGGAAATTAAGTTTGCTTAAGTGACGAATCTCATTGTGCATTCACCGTTTGCCTCGTCAAAAGGGCCAATCGGCCAAGGCTTCAACATCCCCTGATTTTTGCCTCCCCAAAGCACAGTGCCCCAAAATCACGATTTCATATTACAATTTTGTAATTTATTCGCGTTTGCCCCATTGTACTGCAAAATTGTTGATTGGAAACATGAAGAAAATCAAGGATGAAGACATTGCATCTCTCTTTTGAAAACATGCAGTAGAGAAGAATGCTTCGGCAAGTTTTGTGTTCAATTATGGATTGAAGAAGTTTGTAAGGATTTTTATTAAGCTATTGTGATATTCAAAAGATTTGTTCCATTGGACCACCCTAGCTTTAAATCCTAGATTTGCCCCTCCAGAGCCACATCTCTCTCTATCTCTAATGTTCAAGAACAAAATCTCTCTCTACATTTAGTAGACAAAGCCCAATTCATGGCCCATACGAAAGAGGCCCATAAAATCAAAGAAAACCCAAACAACACATCGATGGCCTATGCGAGGCCAGGTTTGTTAAAGCTGTGGAGAGAAATGTCTTTTTTTCTCAGTTTTGTTTGCCCCCTGGTGCACACGACGGCAACGACGACAAATTGCGTTTTCATAAAGAGAGAGAGAGAGAGCGACGACAAATTTCAATTTAGCCAACATTTATAACAGGAAAAGATGGAAGAATCTCGAACAAATTCAACATGCATGTACATATTCAACACATATATAGAGTGTTCTATCAAGACAAAAATATATATATGAAATTCTTTCAATCAATCATCAACGGCAATAAATAGCACTAGCAAATTCGCAATAATGACACAAGGTAGTGTAATAGCGGACCAGCGCTACCTACGCATACGTCCTGATGGATGGATGGATGGATGGATGGATGCATATATACTAGACAAGGGGGCGCGCTTTGCGCGCCCTATCTTGAAAGCGTAAAACATTTGGTACATAGTATACAAATAGAGGATTTTGTATTTAGAGTGATGCAATGCTAATGCACGTTTAGTTGGGAAAGAATCCCCTTAATGTTCACATATAATTCCACCAATTAATTCAAGACTGGATTGGTCGTCATAGATAAAGAATGGATCAACACAACAGCTATGCAAAACATTAGTACACCAAAGAAAATTAAAATTGAATCAACAACTATGTGCGGCCTGTTGTATTAGATCAAATGGTGATCAATCAAACCATGTGAGCAGTAGGTATGACAAGGTAGCAATGGCAACACAAACACTATTCAGCTTTTCAGAAATAAAGTTGCCTTGTTTTCTGTCGAAATAAAGAAACAATATGGCTGGTTATTAAAATATAACAGTAAATGATCTCGGTAGAGATTATATTTTTCTGAAGCTAAATATCTTATCCTAGCGAGGGAGCATATTCAAAAAGATATGGTTGATTATTTAAATACAACAATAAATGACCTCAGTATTGATGACTAACCGTCTCGTTTAACCAAAGAACAGACTGAACTAAGGGAATTCCTATGATCTGTAACATGAAGAACTTAATATGAGCATTACTCATGCAGTAGAACCCTGAACTTCTTCATGTCCTCCTTGTATTGGACGGAGTCGTAGTCCGAGCTGCTGTATAACCCGAAGAAACTGTTGTGACCAGGCTGGACACCTTCGTTAAGGTCCTCCAAAGACACATAGCCTTCCAAAGCATGAACTACCTGAACATCAATCAGGGAACAGACTATTAGTAAACCAACAGGTGAATATATGATCATGAACACAGGTGCCATGCAGCTGTATGTGTGCCAATTTGAGCTGGCCAAAGTTCGAACTCTGAAGTCAGAATATTTCTCATGCTTACAGACATCTACCGAGTACATGCGTGGGCGACGACGTGCAGACTTCAGAACGACGCACACATCCAGCAGAACAGGCCATATCTCATTAGCACTGAAGTCTTTTCCCAGCTGAGGATCCACCAAAGCATCATATTCACCATCCTCAAGTGAGCATCAGTAAAGGCCATGCCTGGAGATGATGCAGTAATGCCAGTCACAGGAACATTACAACATAACAATTCATATTATAAGAAGGATAAATACTTTCTACGTTAATCAAATTGACAACAGTCTATGTTAATCACACTGACAGGACAGGTATAAACAGATGCTTTCTAAAGGATATTCTTAAGGTAGACAACAATAGAACTCATGGCTGTTGTGCCTTTACAAAAATTAATCACACTTTCAACCTACTCTAAATTGTATACTGAAAGCGCATGATATCTAGTCTAACGTCAATTTATACATACCCAAAAGTGCTCATTACTCTTGTCAAAATAAGAGTGTTGTTATCAGTAGTACACTTTGCAAGTCCAAAATCTGCAACCTGTACATAGTCACTTGTTAGTTAAGAGCAAAGCTAAAAAAAATAATTGAATTGTATAGACATTTGTTAGTCCCTTATTAGCCATCAGTACAACATTTGATGCCTTGATATCACGGTGGATGATCTTTGGATGGCCTGTACATAAAGAAGATGTTACATCAAGTCATTTTATATTTCAATATTTAGTAGGCCATATAATCCAGAAATATTATTGGCCTATACAGACTCAGTGGATGAACAAATACATCATAAACCATAGCATGCACACATTTCGAAGAGCCATTGGATTTTCTTTTTCATTTATAACTAATCTTAGTAATTACGTTATTCACACATCTTTGTAATCAATAGGAACTACCTATCGCAAATATATCCGCAATGGAGATGAGATGATTGTCAGGTCTTTAGTGGAGCAAGGTTCAACCATAAGAAAAATTTAATCTGGCACACATGAGATAGCTGCAGGTTGGGAGAATAAACATCTCATTTTAGACAATGGCAGTATTCGAAGGTATTTCAGCAAACATGTAGATGTGGCAACATGTAACTGTCACAACTGTGATAGAGACCTGACAATATACAACGATTACTTCTATACAAGTTTTTTTTTTGTTTACTTCCCTTGAATTGAATTAAAAGATGCACTACATACTTGCCTAAGATAGTTAGATGTGCACATATACAACAATTGCAGATTAAGCAACTGCTTCAGATTTAGATTAAGTAGATTTTCTAAATTAAAGAACCAAATGCAGAGATCTGACAATTACTTCTAGATCCAAATCCTCCGAGAGTAGCTAAGTGCAATATCGCAATATCTAGTATGTAAATCCTTTTTGGATTTTTATTTTTCCAACACTATTAGGAACTCATTAGCTTACACTATGGCAAGATACAAAATATGGAAGGAAAGGATTTAGTTGAAACCTGCCACAAGTTCAATTATTCCAACAGTTATGTTAGGATTCCCCCAAATCTGCGAAGCTAATTGCTACAGACAAGTATAGAACTGTCTTGCCAAATTTTAAAGTAAGGGAGAAAATTATTTATTCATGCATAAGCGTGGTATAGTTCCTAAATCAGACCAACCAGATATTTGACATCCTAGTGCAGGCAATTCATCAAACACTAAGCAACATGCTGCAAGTCTGCAATGCATCATCACCATTGTGTGGTTCGTGCATGCTCTGATCCCACGCAGCTACGTGACCCACGCTAGCATATGAAAGAGACCAATTAGCAGCAAAAGTTCGGATGGTTTGACGTAGCATGGAAATTTGTTTCAGATGACCTACATAGATGAACTCAAGAACTGGTAGCTACACTCTTGGATGTTGGCATCGGGTTCAGCTCGGCACGAATCGGCGACAGAGATGGAGGCGTGTGCTGGACTCAGGTTGAGGCGGATCCCCCATGGCATCATGTAGATGGACGTGTACCGGGTTCGCCACCTGATTCATCGATCCTAGAGTGTTTAGATGAATGTAATCAGATCGATAAAAACCCCAAGCACCTTGGATGGCCTGAATCACATCCACGGGCGAAGGGAAGACGGGGCCAGGGGCACCGTACCTGGCGGCCCATGCATGGAGAAGGCGGGCATGAGGGTAAGACAGGGGGGCGCCACCGCCGTGTGCGTGCGCCTCCTCCTTGCGGGGATGGGGTCCGCCGTCGATGCCGCGTGATTTTGTCTTCTCCTTCGCGGGGACAGCGGGCGGTTTCCGTCGTGTGAGGAAGAGGAACGATGTCGAGGACTTGGACAATGGGGACGGCGTCCACAACGGCGCAGGGTGGCGGCGTCCACAACGGCGGAGGGATTAGGAGACTAAGCTTTACGGTGTAGCAGCCGGGGGAGCGGAGGTAGGCGGAGAGCGATGGGGAGAGGAGGTGGCGGCGGCGGCATGGAGAGACCAATGAGAGAAAGAGAGGATGGGGGATTTAGGGTTCAGACGACGGAGTGACGGACGCGGATGCGACCAGATAAAACGCCGGTAGATGAAAAGTTCGGGTCCGGGATTAGGGCGACGTGGCTGCGACGTTTTTGAGAACGTCACCCCTTAAACGCGTGGAGCGCTCCTGGAGGGGTGAATCTCTGCATCTTTTAACAACTGCGATATGCAAATGTATATTAGGTGAGTGGCACCTCTCCCTTATAGTTCCCCGCCGGGTCGTAGGAGCAGGTGATGAAGACGTGCTGGGTGAAGCACTCGGTGCGGCCGCACCCGACGTACTGGGTGTCGTTCCAGACCAGCTGCGTGAAGTGGCCGCACTCCTGCCCCGGGTGGCACGCCTGGGCGCGCCAGTCGAAGTTGGCGGCCTCGTTGGCCCAGTCCCGGATGGCGTCGGAGGCGCGCCAGTCGGTGCCGCTGCCCCGGAACACGTCCTCGCCGTAGGGCGACGCCGGGGAGTGCATCAGCACGCAGTCGAAGCGGCGCAGCCACGACCACCGCCGCGCGTACCGGGCCAGCTTGCTGCTCCACCGCAGCGGCGGCACGCCGTACTTGGCGCGCAGCGCGTTGTGCGCCTCGAGGAACTCGTGCGCCAGCGCGCCCTCCGCCGGGATGTGGTGCTCGCCGCGCTCCGCCGCCGCCGCGTCGTGGTGCATCGCCGCCTGCCGGGCGGCGCCGCCGTAGGAGGAGGCGCCGGAGACGGAGACGGAGGAGGACAAGGACTGGGCGAGGTCGTTGAGAGGGTGGGATGAGTCGTTGGAGGTTGCAGATGGCACCACCGCGAGGGCCACGGCGACGACGGCGAGGAGGAGAAGCCCCGCCATTCAGCAGATTGCGATGGATAGATGCCGCGCCGGCGGCCTTGTTGGTGGTAATGGGGTGGGTTGATCGATGGGTGCGTGCGTGCGTGCGTGCTGGGGATCGCTGAGGCCTACGCGCGCATGGTATCACTTGCATGCAGCCGTGTCTCGCGGGGTTGGCTCAAGTTTTGCTCGGCCGTCGGTGAAGGCCATGCAGCATGCAGGGCCTCCCAGCCACACAGATGGGGGTTGTGGGCCCGCCAAACGCGTGTGTTTGTTGTTTCTTTCCCCCATTGGAGGCTGGAGCGGTCAAAGATTAGCTCAGAGGCCGTAAATAGCTAACGAATATGTGTCATCTTATTTTCTTTTTTAAGTAAATTGCATCTACCATACATGAAGTTACCTCATTGTTTCATTTTGGTCCAACAAGTTGTAAACATTATACATACATGCATGAAGTTGCATCGTTGTATCATTTTGGTCCAACAAATCGTAAACATTACAAACACATGCATGGAGTTGCATCTTTGTATCATTTTGGTCCAACAAATTGCAAATACTGCACCCATCATACAATTAGTTCATGGTATGCATATACAATCCAATGTACATTAGAAATATGTATTTCGTAGGTGTGGCATGCTAGTGAGGAATTATGGATTTTCATCAGTCGGCTAACCCCGATAAGATGGGTTGCATCCGCCCCTATTAGAATGGATGGATAGAGGAGAGGAGAGGATAGGCTAGAGGAATAGCATTTTTTTAGGGACTGTGGCTTGGCACATTTTTCGTTAAGAAGGGAAAATCACATATCTCGAGCTTGGTCATAGGTAATGACCGGCATTGAGAAGAAAATACAACACCCAAGCTGAGAAAAGAATCTCCACATGTACATGTGGACACATGGTTATCTTAGTCATCTATTTTTCTCCCATGATATACATTCAGTCATGAAATTCTCACCTACCCATGACTCATCTCATCGTTGGTCTAGCATGTTAGATTTGATGTGAGGACCAGGGTGATCCATCGTCTTCTAACTTAATCTTTTTTTTTTGTCTGAATGAATGGGTAGTGATTAATTCTTCTTCACCCCATGTGTCCCAAGCTAATGATCAAAATAAACAGGATGACGATGATCCACACCTCCAAAATCAATTTCCTCAATAAACACCCAGCATACCTGCTGGTTCTTGCATATGGATGTTGGGTAAGTGGCCGACTGGCTGGAGTGCAGAGGCTGCCAAGAACACGTGTAACTGATCTATACTGTGAAATGCACATACTAATGCAGCAGCACATACTCGTACAACCGTGCCGTGGAACATGTCACGCCAGGTCGGCGGCTTGCAGGAGCAGGACGCGTGGTAGGCTGATGTCGTACGAACTCGATCTATAGTACGATACGTAAAAAATAAAAGCAAATTTGCCATTCTATCGCCTGCAGGTAGCGGATCGGGGGCAGCACCAAATTAGCAAGGCGGGCAGGAACTAGCAAACCGTACGTGCGTGCGTGCTACCCCGTTGCCATCCATATAATGCAGCTACGGCGACGCGTGTCGAGACCGAAACGGTTAGGTCGCTGCGTGCGTTGCTGTGGTGTCGGGCGCACAGCGCCGTCGTACAGGCTAGTAGTACACGCTGTGGTGGCTGCTGCCTTTGCCTCCTTGTCCTGGTAGGTGATGGTGATCGCTGCAGCTGCCGTCCAATTGATTCTTTTCCTCGTTTGGGATCCCTACTAGGCTACTACATGCATTGCCCGCCGCGTGTGCATGGGGCATCGATTAGTTCGTTGCTTAGGTCAGCATGGTTCGCATCCAGCGCCACGTTAAGATGGGACACGCCGGATGCATGAACGGTCCTGGTGTTTGGTTATATGATTCCCAACACGTAGTGTACGTTTGGTTGTCCTCTGTCTTGCAGTAAAAAGTTATGTATGTCTAGAAAGGTCAAGACGAATAGTATTTTGGGACCAAATTAGGAGTCAATGAGCGAAATTTGTTTAGAGAGTTGTAGAACAAGGGTTATATATTTGGAAAACAGCTGATGAAGCTCGAACAACAAGCATTGTGGAAAAAGAGAGAGTATATATGCGTGTCGACGACTTTGGCGTAAAAGTGTGTATATATATTGTTGATTTTCGGTAAAATTATGCACTCAAATTAAATGCCCACTACGACATGCGTGTTGCAATCAAGCGTGACATGAATGTCAAACGCCCGCATAAATTCCACGATAATGTTCGCACCGCCAGCGCTGATGACGTCGGACGCGTAGCCTTTGCTGCTGCACCTACACTAGCTCCGTTACGTCGGAATCCGGCAGGGACGGTGACTACGGCTAGGCTACTGGCAAGATTCACGCGCGGCTAATAGACAACGAGCACGAGCTGGAGGAGGGTCGGAGTAATACAGCTATGCACCGCAGCAGCAAGCTGTAAAGCTATCGAAGCGAGCGATCGAGCTAGCGACCGGCCGGAGCCAGCTGCTGCCTCTCCGCCTCCGGTAGCTATCTCTCACCGATCGATCGATCGAACCGCACGCACGACACGAGACGGATGGATAGATGCCCACACGACGCAGCATCGCAGGCTACCACGCGCACCGGAAGACTTGCGGTGACTGCTCGCGTTGACTTGTGAGTCTTTTCTCTCTCTGTTTTTTTTATGCTTGACTTTTTGAGTTCGTTCGCAGGCGTCCACGGCCGTACGTCAACACGATCGAAGAGAGGAGGAACATGCATGTATCGCATACATGCATTCGCATTCGTTGCGCGCACAACACAGCACAGGGCATATAACGCAACGAGAGAGAGCGACACGACACGGCGCGGCCAGGATGACAGACAGCGATGTAGTATATATGTGACGACGGAGCGCGGGCGCGGCGCAGGGAGGACGACGATTCGCGCTCTGCTTTTTCTTTTCTCCATTGCCTGTTTCATTCCTGCGTGCGTGCCGTGCGTCCATTAACTTCCCCGTCCATCCATTGTGCTGCGTCGGAATAGATTCATGTGGTTGACGCCATCGTCTATATGTACCCAAGTAACCAGTGCGGCATGTTGTGCGTACTTGAGGAGTATCATATCCTTTACTCCCAAAACAAAAAGAAAAAGTAAAAAAAGGGAGCATCATATCCACCGTACCAGCTGGAAGGAAAAAGGATGAGAAGAACAATGTGGCGGTGGAGCTGTTGTCTGTTGAGTTGACAATGACAAAGGGTAATACTAATGGCACGGGGGCACTAGATGGTGCACCGCCGGCGAACAAGACTAGCTAGGATATGGTATAGGAGTGTAATGTATGATGAGGTGATATAGTAATTTAAAGGTAGCAATGATTCATAATTGGCCATTTTGCATCCCGGGATTTTTTTTAACCTGGATTCTTAGGTTCTTGTGATGTGAATTAAGGTTACCTCTATCATTTAGCCAAGGAAGACATTAGACATCGGCAACATATGATCGAATCTTTCCTACAGCAAGCAAACCCGAAAAAAAAAACAAGGAAATTGCACATCTTGGTTGGACGTGTACAGCATGATAACTACAGCGCAAGCTACCATTTCACCGGAGCACAAATGGCCAATAATAATGTAGTACATCTGACGGTAATTCCTTTTTTTTTTTGCAAGAATCTGACGTCAATTAATTTCTCACAATGGAGCTGGTATTGTGTCCATAAATAACTAGTACTACTGGAGATCCCAATCAAACCGCACAAAAAGACGGCACTCGTGGGCCCCTGGCGCTCGCTCTCTGACGCGACCCGAGCATCAACCAGTGACGACGTCAGGTATATAAGTCTGAAAAGGAGGCCACCGATGATCGATCGATTCCATGACAATTCACAAGTTGGAGATCGACGACGCCGATGGGTCCTCTTTACCGCGCAAAAGAACCAGCCCCACTAGCCGCCGAGCGCAGCGCCGTATGGAGGAGTTTGGTTTGGGTGCCCACCACAGATTCCCACTCACTCCGGCCATCTCCCTCGCCGCAGCATGCAGCTAGCGATCGAGCGCAGCAGCAGCTCAGCCTCAGCCTCAGCGGCTAGGCCATTCGATCCCCGGTTTTCACTGGCTGCCAACGCAGGGGGAATC
This sequence comes from Digitaria exilis, assembly GCA_015342445.1. Classification (NCBI taxonomy): domain Eukaryota; kingdom Viridiplantae; phylum Streptophyta; class Magnoliopsida; order Poales; family Poaceae; genus Digitaria; species Digitaria exilis. The sequence goes on along the minus strand of JACEFO010001657.1, from coordinate 196,637 downwards.
CAGACTCCCTCCAAGTTGCGTCGCAAGCTGAAGCAGTGGCACGACACAATCATGAGCAGGTGATGGATGGATCGGTAGATGGACCAGATAGCTTGGCTACTGACCCAACGCCCCGTTTAGTTTCCCAAATATTCTCCAAAAATCCACTATTCATCCAACTTTTCCCTATTCATCCCACCTCTTCTACTCACATATCACTATTCATCTACAGTGTTTTTTTGGTGAACAGTGTATTTTCGGGGAATCTTTCCCCAATCTAAACACACCCTAAAGAAAGGAGTACATATACGTATATACATATATAATTTCTCTGCAACACACATGCGCTAGCTATATATATTTATATATATATCATGCATGGCAGACAGCATGCATGGGCCTCCTCTTGCCGATTCCGTGGAGCTATCTGATTTGTTTATTGCATGTTGCATTGCTCAGCTCATTTAGAGGCAAAAATTTTATATAAATATACACATGTAGTTGACGATGCTAACTACTAGCCAGGGTATCCTTTTCTTTTCCGGGCCACAAGAGGAAGAGCAAATTAATTAATTACTTGGCTCCTTTTGACTTGTGCTGGGGAATCTCAGCAAATTTAATCGTGAGGCATGATGCGATGAACTGGAGACAGCAGCGATATTCCAATGCAACTTCCAAGTTAGCAGTAACACACGGCAGCGATAATCCTGCCTCTCGACGCAAAGCATAGGCCATCTATGCTAGGAAGAATCGCCTTTCTACAAGACAAGCCGTGTTGCAAAACCAACTGAAAAACAAAGATGTGCCTCTGCCCTTTCGAGATTCAGGACTCAATCTAGCTGGCTGCACAAGAATCCCGCGTGCCGGCGGCGGGCGTTCCAGAATAGAGATTCCAGCCGTGCTTGACATGAGCTGCAAATGGCCATGCATCCGTGCGCTTTTAAACTCTTTTTTTTTGTTCGCTCTCTCTTTTTTTTTTTTGCCCCCCGATAAAAAGGACTCTCTGTTCTCCAGGCTAACATATTCTCCTCTCTATTCTTTGCTGATAATGAGAATCGGTTTTATTTCGTTCTGAATTCATTTGCACACACCTGCAGACTTTTTTTTTGGGCGAGGATGGTGGAGTTAGACTCCATGCATGTCCACCAAAAGAATAACATGGAATATCGGTCGTCTATTCACTGTGTAACTACGCCACGAATGAGTGCCACCTCTTACCATTGTTGGCCTAGCGGCGGTTATTACGATAAGCAAGCTACATAAGTCGTTTATATGCTTTATTTGTGGCCAATCATGCTGTATTTTAACATATCTCCTGTCATTTCAAGCAAAAGCCATTTGTGACATGCATGTGTATGGTGCATTGGTGCTACTTACCTGGCCAACAAAATTATGGTCATGTTTGGCCATTTATATATATAATGAATATAAATTAACAAAGTAGTTCTAGCCAGAAACTATATTTGTCTGATGACTTATTCGAGCATATGTGCTTGTATCCATCTAGCTGCTAGTGTGCTAGCTACAGCTAACTGATTGGTACTTCGGCCTCTAGGTGATCAACAACAAGTGGTTTTATCCTGTGCTAGTGTGCTGGGATAACAAAAGTCTGCCCAATTTTTTTTTTTAAAAAAAGCAAGAACAAGTGAAATCACTGCCTATAATTGTACACTTCACCTGACCACTTGGTGCGTCCGCATATGAATCCAGTCGCTTTCTTGTCAATAGGTACATGCATGTAGCTAATATCCGGTGCCGATATGATTGCTGCTAATGACGCTAGCTCTTTGGTTGCCCTGTTTGTATCTTTGAAAGAGAAAAAGATAGAGAGCGAGAGATAGTGATAGCGATGTTAATTACTAGTAAGAACTAAACAAACTCGATGGGTGCGTTGATCTAGTCGTAGAGTGTGAGGGTGTGGCCTTGTTTGTCTAGTTGCTGCATACATGTAATTGGTGGTATTTCCTAAAAATATCATTGGTGTCAGCATCTACCACGATGGGCCAAGGTCATGAGGGCTCAGTCCTGACGTCCCTGTCTTCTGGGTGGAATTAGCAAGTCATTTCAGGGGCACTTCTGCCACCGATCCTTTGTCTGGTTCCAAAAATATACATTATTGCGATCGCAGGGGATTTTTATGAAATTATGTATGCATTTTTTTTCAATATAGATGTCTTTATTTCGTTCGTATTCTAGTTTTAGAACCATGTATAACCGTCTCATATGCATATAGGACTTGCTGTGTTTTGCTTAATATGCATGCATGTACCTGGTCAGAAATACTAGGCATTTCCCCGCAAAAACGAAAATAAAAGAAATACTAGACAATTTGGAAAATATAGTTATCCAAACATTTATTAGTTTGGAAACATAAACAACATATGTCGCTTTGTGTTGCAAAGCACTTTATCAATTTATTCATTACATTGTTTTTGAAATACCGGTCCAAGACCATATATTGAGCGGAAATGTGCAGCACGCCAAACACTGAGCGCACCTACTGACCTACTCCCTCCCTCCGTTAGATTATACTACGACCAACTATATAAAAATATATATTAAATTTTATAATACAATAATACAATATAGATACCATTAGATTGATATTTAGATCTAGTTTTTTATAAAATATATTTAAAGATTTAAATGTTGAACGTATTTTCTACAAATCTATTCAAACTCGTGGCACGAACACCCAAAACGACTATAATTCTGGGACAGAGGGAGTACACCTTATGTATGTACTACGAATCAAAAGTCTAGACAGAGGACAGCACGGAGGTTTCGATATGAACAGGTATTCCTGTTCAACACGTACTTACATATATATGTGAGTTGTGCGGCGATACGAAGATACCTATCACACTTTTGTGGTGAAGGACAGCTGATTTAGTGGCAAACTAGGAAAGGGCATCTATTGCCATTTCTTGGTAATAAACGATCAGTTTTCAAGCAAAATAGTAATTGATACCCAACCACTCAAGAAAGAGGTATCCCATCGGGGCGTGCCTGTCGCCCATTTGCCCTAGTTTGGCCAAGAAACCTGTGTACCACCTTCGCCATTGAGATAAGGCGAGCTACACTTGGTGGTTGGGAAAGTACTCTATACGGGAAGCTAAAGGTAAAAGTAAAAAAAAAAGGCATGATAAAGATGAATTCTGTTCTATTGGACTGATCTCAAATCCATAAAGAAATGTCTTCAAACCGACCTAACACGAGTGAAACAAATGTAACCCAGATGCTCCCGTCAGAAAACCCGGATGTTTCTAGTCCCATTGTTATATTCATATACGTACCGTAGTTTCTGGTTAATTCCGGCTCACCATTAGTTTTCCTTTTTTTTCAACAGCCAAAACGTGACGTTAAGTATTTATGACTGTAGGAATTACTTGTTTTTTCTTGGATAAAATCATAAAACTAGCAGGGGCTCCACTGATTTTATTTTATTTTTTTTTCAGGCGAACGGGGAGAGCGTCCCCATCTAATTCATTCAAGCAAACGCTTATTGCATCCCAGAAAAAATACAAAGTTTCACAAGTTCTTTTTAGGGGAGAGCAAAACACGACAACAGCTGTTTCCACTTTTGTCGGTGAACTACGGAAGACATGTCTGTGTATTACGAAACATGGCGAGGAATAAGTGATTAAGATAAACAAATCATGCAAATTGACCTCTCCGAGCATGGAATCGCCTGTTGATTTTTCTAGAAAACTGGGAGACAAGTGCTAAAGCAACTAGTGCGCTGAAAAAGGCCTTCCATCAGCTCTACTAGCTAGTAGTAGACAGCAAAAAATTGGGAGTGAATAGAATTTACCGGCAAACCTTCTGAAGGGTCATGCTCATAAGTTGCTGTACGCCTCCTCATGATTGATGATTGATCGTGTAGCCTGCAGTGCAAAGATGCACGAGGGCATGGCTAATAATCACGCCCGCTGCTGGGTGCAAGAGCGCTGAGGTAGCGAGCTTTGATGTTGGGGCTAGCAATATTTAATACAATAGTACTAAACTGAGCCAATAAACATACGAGCAGCTCCTCTTCGCCAGCTGAAGCGGGCGTCTAGCGAGACGTTGGCAGGACTTTTCTCTCTCTCTGATTGGACTGCACCGGCTCACCAGCGATCACTATACTTGCTGTGATGTATCCGGCTATGTGACAATAACACGCCTGTAGTAATATTTGTTTTTTTCTTCTTCCCGAGCTGGAGGTTATTCGTTTTATTTACCTGCTGAGAGGCTGAAATACTCGTTCTTTGTGGCAATAATAACCTCCACCTCGGGAATCAGTGAATGACAGGAGCAGAGGATGGTGAAGGTGAAGGTGGTGGGGACACTCACCGGGCAGTCGGCCTTGGCCTGGCATGCATCAGCAGCGGGGGGCGTCCACTAGCGCGCGGGCCGCAGTCCAGGCCAAGGCCAGCCCACGCGCTCTGCTAGCTTTTTTGCTCGCGCGAGTTACTGTTCGTGGGACCCACGACCGCAACAGCAGGGGCCCACCACATCTTTGTCCCATTCGTGAGCTTGCTTTCGTCTTCCTCCCCCAGGCCGCGCCCCGCGCGAGTTTGCTCCTATAAAGCGGCTCATAAACCCCGCCGCCGAGCCAAGGAAGGCTGCCGCCCATCCGTCGTTTAGGTCGGTAGCAGCTAGGGCCAGTCAGGCACGGGTGGCCAGGCGTGCATGCACCTCCTCCCTCTCCCTCCCCGCTCTACTCCTCCTCCTAGCTGACACGGAGCGCACGAGCTTTGTGGGCGCGGCGCGCGTCACAACGCGGCCTATACTCCGCTGCCCGAGGTAAAAGACAGCAGCCAACCGCTGCCGCTGTGCTGGCTTCTAACAGATCGCCACGGGACAAGATCGGCCGAGGCCGAGCTCACGCAGTCACGCGGTGAAGTGAAGTGAGATCTGCTGGCTGCTTGGCCGAGGTTCCAGAGAGCTCACAAGCCTGCCCGCCATGTACGCCGACGCCGGGTTCGGCTTCGCCGCCGCCTACTCCCCCGCGCTCGCGTCCTCGCAGCACCAGCCTCCGTTCGACTTCGCCTTCTCCTCCGCGGCCGCGCCGCCGGCCGTCTCCATGGACGCTGTGGCCTCCCTCCAGGAGCTGCCCGCCGCCCACCTGGTGAGCACTGCCCCTCTTGATTGCGACTGCGATTTCGTTTCCTTCTGTCCCCCGCTTGATGTTGTTTCTCGGTAATTTGCTATTCTTGCTCTCTGAATTCGCCCACCACCAAATTCATCGATTAATTAGTGGGCCAAAAAAAAAGAGGGGAAATTTCGAATCGAGGAAGGCTTGGGACGAAGAATTTCTGCTGGATGGAAATATTCTCAGATAGAATTGTTAGCTGCTGTTTATGCGCCGCCGCCGTCTCCAGAAAAAAAAATGTCGCTTTCCTTTCTTTTCCGCCCTCCACTCTGGTTTGATGTAGATAGCTTGCATTGTCGGGGCTCAATCAAATTGCCCACTGCTTACTTTGTAATAATATTATATATGTGTGCATATGTCAACTAGAAGGAATAGCCATGGATTCCCCCTTTGTAAGATAGCTAGCAATTGGTTTGCAACTACAGGTTCTAAACAAACAGTCTTTCAGGCACTGCTGCGTAAAACATTGGCGCTTCCTAACAATAGTACGTAGTCACCTGATGAAAAAAGCATTCTACCTAAATAAGCAGTCTTTCATGTCTAAAAGAAGGGAGCCCATCAAAGTACAGTTACCTGTGGTCTATTTGTTTATTCCGTCTGATAGATTTATTCTGAATAAGAATCACTCGTTGTTGGCTGCACCTTTTTCTTGCTTTCTGTTTTGAATCTTCTCCTTCACATCTTCCGAGTCACACAAAGGCCACACGGTTTTAGATATTTAGCAGTGTCCTCGGCAGTCGGCTCCTCGCTACATGGCCAAGGGATCAAATTGGGTTCAGCCTTCGGTTATGTTTTTGGCCAGGATTTCATTTCTGATGCTGAGATGTGACCATATCCACTAGTATATGCTCCCAAATTTGACATGTGCATGTCCAGATACTTGCAAATATGGCTTCTACATGCCTACCCTCTCAAAGGACTTCTCTATTACTGCACTTCTCTATTACTGCAAATTCACACTGCTGGACCTTGAATTGCCTAGTCTCTTCTGTTCAGCAGGTCAATGCCTACAAGACAAACCAAACCAATAAAACAATTGACAGTGTTGAGCCATGATACCTACCACAAAATATATTCTTATTAATAGATAACATCTTAGCAAGATTATTTTGTCGCCTCTAGTTGTCCTGCTATCATTTTAGTTTACATATACACTGCCACGTTCTTACCAACTTGTCGGTTTCATTCATATACTACCGTTTTAATTATTATGATGTTACCATCCACTAGCCTATAGAAAAATGTTCTCATCTCTTTTTTTTTTATTATTATTACTGAACAGGGGAACATGGTTCAGCCATCCATGGTATCAGAATATGACCTTGGAGGAGAAGGAGATCTCTTCAAAGCTCCAGAAGTCATCATAGAAGAACCATTGCTCAGCCTTGATCCTGTTGCAGCAGCTATTTCAATGATGTCTGGCAGCGAAAGCGCAATGGATCAAACTATTAAGGATGCAGACATTGGCACCATTCAAAATGACCCTCTGCTAAGTGAAGTGTTATATGAGTGCGAGAAGGAACTCATGGAGAAATCTGCAATTGAAGAGACAATCTCGGAACTTCTGGATGTTAAGATTCCCATGCTGCAAGTTGAAGAAATCCCAAGGCAAGCTGAACAAATGCTTATGCAGGCCGAACTCCCCACTATGGAGAAAGAGAAGCCAGTCATTTCTGAATGCTCACTCCAGAAAAGCGTTAGCTCTGGATGCCTCAACTCAGCAGATTGGATGAATGGACCTGTCAGGCCAAACTTTCTGGACTTTCAAGGACTGGACTTTGAGGCAGCATTTGGGTTGAGGAGAGCTTACAGTGAAGGAGACATTCAGGTTTGATAAGCGTCTCCTTTTCTCTTACTATGCTAACACGAAGGGTGCTATTTTTTTAAAGGAACTGTTGAGGAAAAGAATGCACTTACAACATAAGTCTTTTTGAAACACACCTGTTGAGAAAAAGAATCGTTAAGGAACCATAACCGAAAAGCATTGCCTTTTCGCATGCATTGGCCATGCTTACTGCAATGCTTTGCTCAAAGGCTATCAAAGCTATGACACCATTTGAGATGTTACTATATCTGCCCAAAGCTACCTTTCTTTAGTTTTTTTAGGCCATTGCTTTAGCTGATGCAATCCTTCCCTATTCTGCATTTCCTGTATTCTTTTAAGCTACTTTTGTGTGCAAGGTATTGCCATATTGGTATGGTTCCATCACTTCAGTACATGTGTTGTCACGATTCTGTGTGCAGATAGAGAATCTGAGAGATGCTTATGTAGCAGAAAATTGCTCGGCACTTATAATTTCCACTTTTGACAGAATCTTGGAGCCAACACGCCTCGACCAGCAGCGAGCGCATCAAACCTTCAGACATCTTGTGAGAGGCTTGGAACCATCAGTGATCTGAAGACCGAAGAAAGGAAACAAAAGCTTTCCAGGTATAGAAAGAAGAAGATCAAGCGAAACTTTGGAAGGAAGATCAAGGTACTAGTTCTCTGCCACTGTTTTCCGTCAGTGTAAAAATCTTCTAGGCTTTTGTTTGTTGAATGTGTGCGTGATAATTGACACACAGAATGTTTTGCTTTGCAGTATGCTTGCAGGAAGGCTCTGGCAGACAGCCAGCCAAGGGTGCGAGGGAGGTTTGCCAAGATCGAAGAGTGCGACCTGCTGAAGCCGAGCAAGTAGATCCATGGCGCATGCTTGCAAGGAATCTAGTCGAGAGCGAGCTTGATGGAGCTTTGGCTTCTAGAAGCTTCTAGGTGCTCCATCTGTGCTGGAGGTGGAAAGGCACCGCATCGCCCGTCGGAATTCGTTTAGCTGTTCAATTGATCTCCTTTCTCTCGGGCTGCATTCTATTCTATTTCCCCCTGTGTAATAATATCCGGTCCTTTGGTGCAAGGGAGTGGAGCTGAAAAACGGTAGTCTAGCCCCCTGTACAAAGGCTTGAAGATGGCAATAATACTCAGCTCCCCTCTTGCTTGACATGTTTGCAATCTGAATCCAGCTATTAGCGCTGCACTCTTGATCATCGGTCGTCTGAACTGTCACTGTCATGGTAATAGCAACCTGTGCCCAGGCTATCCAACACGAAAATTGTTTCCATCCCCTGGGTGGTGAAAATAGGAACATAGTAAACGTCTAACCATTAAATGTCCGTCAAGATACTTAGCTAGATTTCATTTCAGTACAAGAAATTACTACAGTTTTGACGTCATTTCTTGCTCAATGCTGATAGCTGCCGCCGAATTATGTCCATGAGTCCATCTAATCGACTGAATGACATCAGTATGTCTCATCAGTACAAGAAATGATGACTACAGTATGTCTCATCACAAGTATCGTCCAATTTTAGCAGAATTACAGTCAGGTATCATGATGGTGGGGATTGGGTTGGTGGATACATCCAAATAAACATCTGCATCGCCATCTTGGATCACATGACTCAACTGAATGTCATATAATATAAGTTTGATTTCGACAATCACGACTACTCAGTGCACGCTCTATATTTCAAGGTACATTTCCTTGTCCCTTGCTGCACCAGGTCACAATCCAACTCAAAAGTGACGGTCGCAGCTTATTATACATCCGGCCTTTGTCTATTGGCAATTATGTGAAAATGGAGGGCAAAATGCAAAATAAAGAAAAAAAAACGCGAGTTAGTTCACCCCATAGATCCACTTCTCTGCGTTGCTGGTGTAAGAGACCAGCTCCTTGGGCTCAAACCACAGAGCAATCTCATCCTTTGCTGTCTCCGGGCCATCACTTCCATGAATGATGTTTCTGATGTTCAGGTGATGAAAGTCAGTACAAAGGAATCGTTAAGCATGATATCAAAGAGATGATAACTAATGTCTACCTTTTTCCAGCTTCCTAATCTATATGATTGAGCAGCAAAAAAAGGGGTATTCTGATGATTATATTATATGCACATGCATACTAGTGAAGCATACCTTCCGACAACAACAGCAAGGTCACCCCTGATGGTCCCTGGTTCAGATTTCTGCGGGTCTGTGGCACCAATTAGTTTCCTCCCATACTTGATAACACCCTCTCCTTCCCAAACCTACAGAAATTGTACAGCCAACTTATGTATGATTCACTGTCTGTTGATGAATGCATTTTTTCTGCAGAAACAAGGGACCTGCTTACCATCGCAAGTACAGGGCCAGAGCTTAGAAAGTCACAAAGTCCATTGAAGAAAGGCCTTTCTTTGAGATCATGGTAATGCTTCTCAGCGAATTCTTTGGATGGCACAATCAGCTTGATGGCAACAAGCTTGTAGCCTTTTCTCTCAAATCGAGACACAATCTCAGAAATCTGAAACAATATTTTTTTTAGGAGTAGAATACATCAGTGTCCTATTAGCACCATTACATATGTACAGAGACAAGACTAAACAAAGCAAACGTGTGATGGGCTGAATAACTGAAATGGTTCACATGTCAGCCTGCATATAACAAGATGTGCACCATATAACCATGAACTTATGTTTTGGGTTAAACAAGCAAATATATCAGGCAAGAGCACCCAACATTTGATGCCACTGAAATCAGGAAAAAGGCCCAGCCCATTAGGAAGAGGAAGGGCTAGATGCGTAAGCTACAGACCCCTCTATATATCAATATATGTATGCAGGTTTCTTCCTAAGCATCCACATGGTTTCCAGTATAGAATAGTTACTTATGGGGATCTCGAGGTAGATCATGTGGACAAGGTCACACATGAAAAAAATAAAGAATGTCAACATGTGAGTATACAACAGGTGTTGGGTGTACAAAGCAGCAGTAAGTTGATTTACAATTATTATTGTATGGCCAACAAGAGCCCAAGGCCTCAAAGTTTTGAACAAAATATGTACCTACCAATTTTGGCAGCATATGTAATAAACTGAGCATATGAAAAGTAGTATGAAGCTACTACGTTATTACGATCCAGAATTGCATCTCAAGAAATTATGGCCTTGTGATAATTGCCAGTACTGACCAGGCCTCTTTGGACGCCATCAGGCTTGATAGCAATGAAGGTGCGCTCCATCTGTAATCAAGGTAGAGAACAGAATTAGTGTGATCGACAAAAAAGAGTCAAATGACACTTGAGGTCATGTCAACTGGAAATGGAAAAGGAGCGGGCCAGCAGGGCTGTTCGTGGATCACAGCACAACAAATCACAGGTGACAAAAATTATACAGGAGCCCACTAACAAATCAGCTGGCCTGCCATCGATCAGTGCCAGTGATTTTATAGAGGCAAGGGAGGCCCAATGCCCCAACATCAGTGGACCACCACAGCACACGGCGAGTAAAAAGGAGGGAAGCAGCGTAGGGTACCTCCGCGGCATGGGCCTCCTGGTCCTGGAGCATGTAGACTGCAGAGAGGACAAGCAGAGCGGGCAAATGTGAGAAAATGGCAGCAGGGGGGTCGATTCATTTCAGCGAATCCAATCATATCGGATCAGACTGTTGGATCAGAGCGACGGGGGGCGCGAACCGATTGGTTCGTAAGTACTGCGTGCGTACCTGCAGCGGGGACGGCGGCGGCGAAGGCGCCCCATCCGGACGAGGCGCGGTGGGATCCCTGGCTGTGGTAGGAGTAGGCGGCGGGGAGGGTCTTCCTGCCCAGGTTGGTGAGCGAGGCGAGCGCGGCGGTGCGGCCCTCTGCAGATCGACATGGAACGGGACGAGATCTCTTTTATTATATTATATATATATCATCAGTCCAAAAAACAAATGGAATTTCGATTTGCTTCGAAAGGTCGGTGGCTCGACGATTGGGACGGGAATCGGAGCGGGCTAGATCGCATTTCGAGGAAGGGGAGGAGGGAGGGAGGGAGGGAAGGGAGAACGTACCGGCGGCGAGGAGGGCGGCGGCGGAGGAGCGCTGGGAGGCGGAGAGGAGGAGCGTCCTCGCGGCCTGGAACACCTTCCTGGAGGCGCTCATGGTGGATGGATCAGGAGGTGGAGGAGGTGGAGGCTAGGGTTCCTCTGGTGCTCGTCGGTAGCAGCAGCGAGTGAGGAGGGGGAGAGGGATGCTGGGATGGCGACCAGATGGAGAATGGGTGGGGGTGTGTGCCGGTGCGCTCGCTCGCTGCCACGCCCACCAATTAATTAGCCGCTGCGGCAGGCAGGGAAGGGGGCAAAGCATGCGATGCGGGGCGTGGCGTGGCATGGATTACGAACTCCCTCACGACCGACCGCACCCTCGTGTCGTGCTTCCTTCCGTCCCTCGGAAAATTCCTTCCCTACCACCACGCAGGCAGGAGGCGCAGAGCAACCAAGGAAAGCACAGGGTTTTATTTTTCGAACCAGATGCTCGAACCGTCGGCCTCCGGTAGCGGTTTACCGGTCCGGTTTGACCGGTTACCGTTAGAAACCGGACAAATTCAAATTTTGAATTCAAATTCACATATCCGGCGGTTTGGAGCGGTTAGCCGGACCGGTTTGGCGGTTAGCCGGCGGTTTGCGTCAAAAAAAATGGGCTAGAAACCGGACAAATTCAAATTTTGAATTCAAATTCACATATCCAGTGGTTTGGAGCGGTTAGCCGCTCGGTTTGACCGGTTAGCCGGACCAGTTTGGCGGTTAGCCGGTCGGTTTGCGTCAAAAAAATGGGCCTTAATGGGCCGGCCACTTTTTTTTTCTTTTTTGATTTAACTTGTATTTACCGAAAAAATACCAAATGAGCAAATATTTGAATACTTTTTACACCAACAGATTACACGCACCTTGAAGTATTTTTAGGAACTTTTTCAACATTTTTCCATTTTTTTAATTTAAATTTAAAAATTTCAAATTTGGACCGGTTCAAACAGCTCCAAACTAGAATCGGTCCAGAGCGGTTTGATCGGGAACCGGTCAAACCGGACCGGTTCCCGATGGTTCGGGGAACCCTGGGAAAGCATCGCCATCGCCGCGTAGAAGAGGGTGGTGGAGGGGTGGCATGGTCATTTCATTTCCACCGATTGGCTCTGCTGCCGTGCCCGCCCCAGAGCGTGGGAATCGCATCATCACCGGGCTTAAAAAACGGTCGCGTTGAACTGGATCGGATCTCCCAGCACACCGTCTCACTCTCGCCAGTCAGATCCCATCTTCAGGAGCAAGCGACGTAACCTAGGCCAGCGACAGCGATGCAATACACTGGGCACGCATGGCATCGCTCCATCCTGCACCCCCACCACTCCACCACACAAAAGCTACACACACTGTGCATACAAGGTCAGGAAGGTATCATTCCTCCATTTCCTTCTTCCCGGCGGCCCCTTTATTCTCTGCCATCTTTCTTTTTCATTTGAGGGCCGGACATTGCTTACAACTTGAATGAACCAGTATGGTCGTGCCTGTTTATCAAGGTTCTTCGAGACATTCTGCGGTCCTAAACGCAACTGTTATTTTCCAACTAGTATTTGCTCATCCCTTGGTCTTCCAAGGCCTCGCGGGGAAACTGTTATTTTGCTACTAGTATTTCCAACTAGTATTTTCCAACTGTTATCCTGGACGCCACAAGCTTTCACATGCATGGTAACTGCTAAAAAAAAAACTTTTTCACTTGGTAAAATACGTCATTCTACGCACAAAAGAAAGACAAAGGGGCATTACGGATCTCGGACTAATTAGCTTCATGCATACTCCCTTCGTCCCATAAAGATGACGTTATGGGATGCGTGCCCTGTTAGTTTCTCAACTTTGACTTGATTTGTAGAAAAATATGAGCAATATTTATATCTCTAATAAATTTGTTAAAAAACTAGATTCAAATATCTATCTAATGATACTAATGGTGTATTATAAATATTAATATTATTTTATATATAATTGGCTAATGTTGAAAGATGTTGTTTTTCTTGGAAGCGAGAATGACATCTATTTTGGGACGGAGGGAGTAGCTTTAATTATTGAAAAACGTGTACATTACCCCCTCAACTGTTACCAAAGAGTATATTAACCCCTTATACTCTTAAATCGTGTACATTTAATCTTAAACTCTCTAAGGCCTTAAGATTAAGATTGGTTCAATGTTTTTAATCTTAATTTTCCTCACGAAGACGTGGACGTAATAGTGCTTTCTTAGCTAGGTAATCGAATTGATTTATATCCATTCCCAATAATTTATTGTGATACACTTTTTCCTCCCTCACTATCCAACAACTGTATTCACCTTGCTAATTTTGAGTGGCAACAGATGCGCAATCATAAATTATGAAGAGCATGACACTTGTGATTTTGACGGACAACTAAATCTCATCTAAGTTTTATCTCGCAATTGAAAGCGTACATGATCCCAAAGTGCTTGGATCCTTATTATTTGTATATGACGATATCAATACAAAGAAGCCTACGTTATCCTGAAGTGCTCAGGTGGTGTGAGTCCCAGGAAACACCATGGAACAAAATCGATCTTAAGGCCTTGTGGGGGTAATCTCCACGGTTTAGAGAGTTTAAGGTTAAAAGTACATGATTTAAGAGTACAATGGGGTAATCTACTCTTCTGTAAGAGTTTAGAGGTAATCTACATTTTTTCTTAATTATTCGATTTTTCCGAGGCTCTGATTTTATCAAAGGCCGCCACATACAAGTGAACTTCCATGGGATCCGCAAATTGGTAGCCACATTTTTTGTGTGGAAAGGGAAACGAGTTTTATTCTCTCAAGGTTTGCAATGCTATCATGTTTGATTCAATTTTGTGTATCTTCCTTCTAAAGATCCTTGACAACACTTAATTTTCCCCAAAGCTGGTGGTAAAATTGGGTGCATCAGTGCATGTTCATCTAACTCTGCTTAATTAGTGATTACAAGGATCTTGCTTGATGATCGTTGGGTAAGGTGGATTTATTTGTTGGTTGTATTAGATATGGTTTGTTTACCTAGTCTATTTTTAACAATTTTAGACATGGACACTTTGGTTTACTATGAACCGTTAGATCTTCATAAAATCCGACGGTCGAAATCCTTTTCTTTTTTCCGATTAACGTGGGAATTTCTTGATCCTCTCGGCGAACGTGGTGGCTCCTTTTTTCTTCGAGTAATAATACAATAGATTACCTAGACTATTTTTAACAATTTTAGACATGGACACTTTGGTTTACTCTGAACCGTTAGATCTTCATAAAATCCGACGGTCAAATCCTTTTCTTTTTTCCGATTAACGTGGGAATTTCTTGGCCCTCTCGGCGAACGTGGTGGCTCCTTTTTTTTCTTCAAGTAATAATATAATAATAATAGATAGATAATGCACCAAATTAAGCCATCATATCCCTTTGCCAATTGTTTTATGCTATTTTCCCTACTTCAGGAACTATACAGTTACCGTAGTAGGTCACCCGCCACTATACAGAAGAAGGGCCTTCAAGGCGAATGTAGTCGTACATGACCCCTACGAGCTGGTTCAAGGCACTCGTCTGGGTGATGTGGATGGTGTTGTCCCCTTCGCTGAGCAGATGCCCCTCGATACCAAACTCCAGGCTCCACTCCGTGCCACGTATCCCATGCCGCGCGATGGCGTTGTTATCGCCCATCAGCAACGCCGCCGCCGGCGAGCCTCGCACGCCGCCGCCGCCGTCGTTCACCTCCACCTGCAGGCTGGACATGTGAGACATCGCGAGGGCGACGCGCAGCGTGTAGACGCCTCCCGCCACGACGCGGTCTTGGTGGAACCGTATCTGCCACGTCGTTGGCACCACCGTGCCATTGCTGCCCTTTCTGCATCAAAATCAGAAACCATATATATAGATCGATGCCAATTGATGAACAGAGAAGTTTAACAGGTGCAGTATCAGAGTGCATCACAGTGAGGGTGTATTACCTAGTGACATGGGCGAAGAACCAGTCCTTCGAATGGTTGCTCTGGCCGACGGTGAAGACGAGATCGTTCTTGGGGTACAGAGCGGCATACCTCTCCCACATGCCATACTGCCGGTACCTGTCCTTGGTCAGGAAGAGCTTGCTGGCGTACCTCGGGTCAGGGTCAGGGATGTAGAACTCTGCCGCCGACCGGTCAGGGACGCCGATCTCCCATAGCGTTGGGCCTGATCTTGGCGGGTCGAACACGAGCTCACCCATGTCGATGGCGCTCGCCGGCGTTACGTTCACGGATGAGGCGTGCATGTAGTCGCCGAGCACCCCGGGAACCCAGGCGTACAAGTTGTACACCCCTTTCCGAACGTTGCCGATGGTGAAGCTGCCGTCGGATGCAGCCCTTGTCCAGAACTGGTAACTCTGTGTCCATGTCGATCGTGTGCATTGGAGGTAGGGGTTAGCCATGGATATGTTCAACAAGGATCAATGAGGAAGTTTGTGTTCAGAAACGGCCATGCATTTTCGTACCTTGCTCTCTGTTGCCCAGGAGCCAGGTTGGCCAGGCGCGGCGAGCCCGACGTAAGCCATTGCAGCCGGCTGTTGGGGCTTGGCGACGCCGTCTCTGACCCAGAGCCTTCCCTTGACAGAGCCTCTGTCGCCTGCCTTGGCAAAGTCCGGCGACATGGGGAAGCTGTATGGCCATTTGCTTGCCTCCGCTCGTGCCCGCGCCTTGGCGTCCTCCCAGAGGTCTCGCTTGGAGTCAGGGTGGCCGGAGTTGAGGTAGACGAAGACGGGGCCCAACACTTTCTTCCAATACTCGCCGTCCTCGAACACGATCACCATGTCCTTGCCGATATAATGTGGCCCTAAGAACACCTGTTGTGTGCACATTCAATTTCACGTGTAAATTGTGTGATCAGGATGTATTCATTTGGAGCATTGGCGCCGGCGTGCTAATTACATACCGAAAGGGAGGTGGGGCCGACATGGGAGGTGAGCTCCCGCTTGAGCGGTCCGCCATTCTTGAACTCGTTGCTGGGAGTGATGACCCACAAGCCCGTCGCCGCCGCCGCCGCCGCCGGATCGTCACCGTCACTGCCGATCCATCCATGGACCGTGTTGTCCTTGTTGTCCATCGAGTACTGGTACTTGTCATCCACCTCCCCTTTGAACTCTGGCTCCACGGGGTCGATCAGCAAGACGGCCTCCTTGTAGGCCAGTGGGACGCCGCGGGGTGGGTCTCTGTCTGCCGCACTCGGCGTGTATCTCTGGATGTCATCAGAGATCGCCATGTACTTGAACCTAACATATATAGCATATATGATATATTCTTGCATTGCTGAAAGTGAAGACAAACAACACAGGTGGGCAGTGTGTGTACTTGGTCTTGTTGAGCTTGAAGGCGAGGCGAGCCACAGAGACGTTGAGAGCCGGGAATTCCTGTGGGTGCTCAAAGATGGCGTAGCAGTAGAACCCGGAGCTGCCTCTCAGCATCACAAGCCTGTGCACTCTCGTTGCCTCAGTGAAACATTATACTTTATATTTTTGGTTGGTTCGACAGATTAGACAATGTACATCATGTCACAGAATGTGCATGTGCAAAATGTACCTCTTGTCAACGTTTAGCGGGAGGTTGTTTGGACGTGACGCGTTGTATGAGCTCCTGAAAGAAAGCTCC
Source organism: Digitaria exilis (assembly GCA_015342445.1). Classification (NCBI taxonomy): domain Eukaryota; kingdom Viridiplantae; phylum Streptophyta; class Magnoliopsida; order Poales; family Poaceae; genus Digitaria; species Digitaria exilis. Next base: position 180,060 of record JACEFO010001657.1, on the reverse strand, counting down.
ACTTGCTCCTCGCTTGAGGATACGACCTGGAACTCTGTACCGTCCAAACTGTGTATTGTTAAACAGCGCAGACATGGTCACTTCAGTATGCGCCGTCTAGTCTAGCTATTTTGTAGCGATCACAAAACAGCAATAATGCGTAATACTAAAAAGGTGCAGCCATGCATCTACTACCTACTGCTAAATGGGAAAAAAAAGGAATCGCAATCATATGAGAGAGAGAGAGAGAGAGAGAGATAATGCAATCAACCGGGGCCAAATTGACACAGGCTAGCGTTCATGCGTGTTGGTCGACATTGATGTTGACGCGGCATAAGTAACACCACTCTGATTGGTTAGGTCTAAGTGTTACAATCAGAAAGATATGATTTATAGATAATGAGCCATAGCAGCAGGCACTCACAAATCCATGTTTCCTTCTGGGCGATTGGAGCCAGGGTAGTTCCAAACCACATCCCAGTACCCTCCCGAGTTACCCTGGCTGGCGTTGTACTCCAGCAGGTTCTGCCCGTCGCCGTCGCCGCCGCCGCCGTAGCGCACGCCGGTGATGTGGCCCTGCGGCCTGGACAGCGACACCTGCACCGCGCCATTGCCCACCACCACCTGCATGCATGCGCGCGGTGGATCGTTCACGTGTGCTCTGTTACTGATCCCATCTGCGAACAGAATCCAGCAAGCTAAAGACAAAACACTTGTATGACAATTTACTTAACTGACCTGGAGAGGGTCGACGTGCACGGTGACGCCGTCGCCACCGGCTGCTGCTTCCGGCGGCGGCGGAGCGGCGGCAGCGACGAGGAGGAGCGACAGCAGAGACGCTCCCACGGCGAGCCTGAGGCACCGCCTCGGAGCCGCGGCCATGGTCCACGAAACCACGATGGATGGTGACTCTCTATGATCGAATACACCACAGCTCTCCTCTCTATATATAATCATGGACTCGATACACCAAAGACTTCTATGAATATGATATGATATCATGGTATGCGTATATTCTTAATACCTTCCAAGCTGGCTCGAAATGATGTATATTCCCAACAAAAAAGACTCCAGCAAAGTCTCAAACTTGTCATATTTGATATTCGTATATTATAGATATAAGTAGTGGCAGCAGTTGGATCCGATTGGATCGAGTGAAAGCAAATACTAAAGTACATGTAATGTCACCAATCCGATTATACTTGTGATTACAGAAGCTCTCTGCCTGGTTGACTTCACCGGCCGGCCGGCCGGCATACGACTTTTGATTCAATTATTCAGGGACTCTCTAATTGACTTTGACTCCACCGGCACATACAGTAACTACTCACTTGTCGAGCATATTTGCAGTCTTTCAGACGGCCGAAGCATTTGTGCCACACAGAACATGTGCCCAAGTTTGAATTCAATATGATGAGCAAGGAAATGTACACATGCATGCTCTGTTGTATCTGCATCTAAATGTGTGCTGCTTCATTTAAATGTATGTACACAAGAGTATTGTATATACATGCAGTCAATTCTCGATCGACCGAGGATGAGGCTCAACAGAAATGGTTTTGCCACTAGCACGAACCAATTACTACTTTGGCACTCTTGTACATCAGGCATGCAGAGCATTCTTGGCTGGGAACTGAAAACCATGTCCGATCGATTACCATGACCCATCTTCTACTTGGCTACCCATCGTCTTCGCCTCGGCCATGTCAGCACTATCCCGCAATTTGCAGTCACTTGTCAATGCTCCTACCCATGAATCAACCTGGAAAATGACCAGATCCGATGCAAATTTATCGTTATAAATCTCTATCAGGTACAGTCCTGATGGCAGCAAGCAATTATCATAAAATTATTTTTTCTGCAATTCAGAGTGGCTTTCTGTTACCTGTATTTTGGAGGTAGTGGAGCATTCAAACTTCAGGCCTTGATGGGTCAACATGTAAAATGCATATCTTGTCTTCTCATCTTCTGGCACAAAGTTTGGAAGCTGCCCTACTTCAACAATATCACGCAACAGTGTAGATTCTTGTGGGCTCAAATCTGAAACATAGAGATGAGACAAGTTCAGTCAAACCTAAGTCCAAGCACATCATATGGCATTCACAAATATCATCTGTGACTGGAACATCACCAGAAAAAAGAAAAGAAAAGAAAAGAAGAAGAATCTACCAGTTGATTTCAGATAATAGTATACACACTGCCCTTGTAGAACAACAAAACGAGGAAGCCAGTCATCCACATCAGCATCATCTAAGATAGGTGGTTCTCCAGGAAGTTGGGTCCATCGCTATATACACCAAAAGTGTATACTCATTAGTCTTAAGGATTTTGACAAGAATGAAACACTGTTAACAAAAAGGATAGGTTTCATACACTTCTAATGTATAGATAGCCAGAGAGACGAGCATATCTTAGAACTTCATCAATATTTTCCAACCTAGAAGGCCAAAACATAAACAAAGAGTCAATAGTGTCAGCAGAATGTCTCCACTTTTCAACAAAGTGCATATTAAATGGTCCTTTTCTTTGTATATCATACCGAGCTTTTAAGTGGGATTCCCTTTCCTCAGCCTCCGCGATTTCAGTCCGTAATGACTCTACTTCAGCTCTGGATAATTCGATCTGCTAACAATGAAAAATGTTAATATTGCAAGAGACCAGTCATGCTAGCATATGCAAAGACGGAAGCAAGAAACTTGTGCATAGATGATTATAACCTTGTCATCATCCTCATTGCTCGTAGACCATCTAAGACGGGGAATGGACAACAGGCGAAAAATAGCTGCAGCTCCTTTAGCTCGTTTTGGAGTCCAAGAACGTCCCTGCGAACTGTTTACATGACAAGAACAACATGTTATCATACGCGCAAAAGCAGAGAATGAGTTTGGCAACAGAACCCTCTCGCCGCAAGTATCACCTTGGTGAAGTATCCAGGTTATTCTTACTTGTAGATAGGCCATCAGGACTCTCCATGGCCTCTTTTGATGGTACAAAGTACTGAGGGAAGACTTCTATCCGCCCATAAACATCATCCATACAAATGTGCAAGTGCTAGAAGTGCACACCTGTTTACAGAAAGGTAAATAGAGTTATTGAGCTACCGCCTAAGCTGGTAATTAAGTAATACTTCTCCATTAGGCGATCTATTTATCAAGCAGGCAGGACCTCATAAATTCTTAGTACAGGTATCGTCAAGAAAGGAATGAATAGTTAGTTCATTGCAAGAGACAGTTCTAAGTACAGGTACCCTCGTTTCTTGGAACTGCACAAGCACAGGTATGCCAAACTAATTAGGACAAAGTGATCTACACCTGGTGCCAGTATTTGACATATGCAAAGATGCGAAAGAGTAGTGTTTTTTCCACGACAGGTATACCTGCATTTCATTGCTTAAAAGCAACAAAATTACAAACAGAGAGGTTAAGAGTATTCATTTTTTACAAACAGAGAGGTTAAGAGTATTCATTTTTTATATATGCAGCGTATGTACTCAAGTATTTCCTTTGTTATAGGTGTATTAGGCAAAGAGGACCTTATGTCCTTATCAGCTAGGGAGCAGTCAATGAATGCTAAACTTCCTTCCTTCCTTTACTTATCAGAGAAAATTAAGATCCTTAATGTTCATGCAATCATTACTCATGCCGTCATGCATATGAGCTCATGAGGTGTTGATGATACTACCAAGGCAAAAGTGGGATGTGGTATGATTTCAGAGTATTTGTATTTGAGATATGCAGCGTATGTAAGTATTTCCTTGGTTGTATTAGGCAAAGATGACGTTATCAACTAGGGAGAAGTCATTGACCGCTAAATTTTACTTGTCAGAGAAAATTAAGATCCTTGTTGCAGTCATTACTGATGCGTATGAGCCTATGAGGTGTTGTTGGTGCTAACAAGGCTAAAGGGATGCTGTGTAATTTCAGCACGAAGGAAAAGTAGAGAAATCCCTACATATAGTTTGGTTTCATTGAACTGAATAAGCAGAAGAAAAAACATGCTCATGCGGAGTATCATCGAGTGCTTGCTCCCGTTCAAAATTAAAAGGCATGGCCTGTCCTCGAATCCCAGGGAGGGAGGCGGGGACACCTACCAGCAGGGGTTACTGAATTAGGCGAAGTTGACACGCAACTGAACGGAAGTACGGAACTCGACAATTGAATTACTGATCCCTAAGAGAGCCAAAATTGGAGCTCATTAGTTACTATTGCTAACCCTCCAATCCCAGCCGGACAAGCATAGCGGTTAACGGAGATTCTAGGACAGATCGGCGAGGGGCCGAGGTCATGGATCGAGAGGAAAGCAAGAGTATGAAGAAGAAAACCAGGAGAAGCACGGGATCGAACCTGGGGCGCCGTGTGGCGCAGCGCGGCGCAGAACTCTCTACTCGCTGCCTTCTCTTTTCCTTCTATTCAGACGAAGAGGACGCGCGAGCGGGCGGACCGACGGCGGCTAGCCGGAGGCGCGCGGAGGCTGGCGGTTGGGACGAGAAGGGAAAGGTTGGTGAGGTGAACAAGGGGCGCGGGTGGTGGGACAGGTCAGACTGGAGAGGGAGGCCAGGTCGGACGCGAAGACCGTTTTGACCCTGCTGCCTGCCGAGCTGGCTCCGACTCCCCGCCTGCTCTACTCGGCGTTGGTTTACAAACTCCGCCTGCTCCAACCAGCTAAACAATAATAATAAAAAAAGAAATCGGAATTATCGGAGTATGTTAGTTAGGATTATTGTTTTCGGTATTTCTATTTTATAATAATTTCATGGTTTTAGAGTGCAATTTTTTTTTGCGAAAAGTTTTAGAGTGCAAGCTATTACACTTATGAAGAGATTTCTACACAGGTTTCACTGGAAAGTTCTTATGAAACCCTTTTCGAACAACCTTTTTGGGTAAATTTCTTTGAAAAGCTTTTTAGGAGAATTTCCTAATGAATCCTCTGTGGGATAATTCATTGGTGATTCTTTTTACCAGCACAAAATTCTCTACAAAACCTTCTTTAAACAAGTTTTCTTGACAAAGAGTGAGCTAAATATATCTTAATTGTTTTGCTCCTTTTTTAGAATTAATCGTTCTGCTCTTTGTGGTAGAATCTGCACATGTTGGTTCTAATATGTGATTCAGCATCGGTGCCTGCATTGTTGACTAATTATTTATTTAATTAGTGGTATGTGATATGACTATATGAGAATCCATATGGAGGCTGAGGTATAGTCATAGGAGTGAGAATTTTGTGAGGGGATCACAGAGTAGGGTGTGTATTGTTTATAGGGGTGGGCATGTATACGGAGTACTATGTGTATATGATTAGTATTATGCTATGAAGACCTTTTTCAAACAAAAACTTTAACACAAACAAGCAGTATGGAAAAACCTCCAACAAATACTCATTCCAATCACTGATACAAAAAGAAACAGTGATTTGAAGGATATAAGGTGTTCCAACATATTAACAATCCCATTACAATTACAAAAAGGTTTTGGTAGTCACTAAAAAAACCCCACCTTCGTTGATTTACGCCCTCTTACCTAAGAGGTTTTTGATAGCATGCTACAACATTGATTACTAAAACCAAAAAATAATCACTAACAATGGAGAGAAAAAGTATTTTGGTAACGAGAGATGAATAATCTGCTCAAGATGCTCCTAGATGAGAAGGTAGACATATATCGATGTAAATAGTTGGGTGACCAAAAGGAAGAAAAGTAGGGAAAAGAAAGTAAAAAAATACTAAAAGTAATAACAACATCAACAAATAACAAAAGAAAAAAATGTAAAGATGGGGAACACATGCATCAATGCGCGCCTTTAGCTCAGTGGGAGTGGGGTCGCAACTCGCAAATGCGAAGAAGAGCGTAGAGACAAGAGCGCTGCGCTTCCTGTAATCTTGTTGACACTGACATTGCAGCGTGCATGCATGGTACGGCAGGGAGCGAGACGCATGCCGACGAAGGACGCCAGGGCGGAGCGGCGAATGGAACAATCTCCACCGCCTCCGATCCTACTACACAACGAACAGAGAGGCACGACGTACCCCCTGCTCTCGTCTGTCCTGCATGCATGGCACCATGCGTCCTCACTCTATACAGTCGGTATACCGGCAGCAGGGCCAGCGACACTACGCTGCCTGTACGTAGCTAGGGGCCGAGTGTGGCGGTGCAGACAAGACGCGCACCGTATGTTCCAGTGGCCGTTTGTGTCAGCAGACTTGCAGAGGCAGAGCAACATGCCAACACAGAGCACAGAAACGTAGGGTACGTACACATCCATGTCAGTACAGACATAAGTCAGGTTGTGCGTGGCTCTGTGCCGGCCACCCAGCCGGAGACGGCCATGCATGCGGCAAGCGCCAAGCGTTACGTCCATGACCATGGTCATCAGCAGGCGTCCGGAGCCGCCGGTGCCAGTGGCTGCTGCTGCTGCTTGGCTTGCTGGAGCATCTGGACGACCTCGCGCATGGTGGGGCGCTCCACGCTGTGCTCCTGCACGCACAGCATGGCCACGAACAGCAGCTGCGCGGCCTCCCCGGCCGGGACGTCGCCGCCGAGGCGCGGGTCCAGGAGCGCGTGCACCCCGCCGGCGGCGGAGGCGCGTGCGCGCGCCCACTGCACCAGGTCCACGCCGTCCTCGCCGAGGTGCTCCCCGACGGGTCGTAGACCCGTGATGAGCTCCAGCAGCACCACGCCAAAGCTGTACACGTCGCTCTTCTCGTCCACCTTCAGCGTGTACGCGTACTCTGCAAACGTACATGTATATATGCATATACCAGCTCAGATACGGTTGCATCATACGGTTAGAAAGAAAAAGCCCTTAGGCTTTGTGAACATAGACGGTGAAACGGTTAAAGGGTTTCATGACGTGTACTGTTCTAGTAAAGATCAATCACGAAAGGGACTTTGTGTCCGACCGAGAGTAATGTGTCTTCCTTTCGGGATGAAAATAAAGCAAAACAAAGTGGATGATGCATGTCTAGTAAGATTGGCTAATCAAAAGCAAAACAAAGTGGATGACGCATGTCTAGTAATGGTTGGCTAATCAAAGGCGACGTCAGTAAGCAGCTACAGCATCTGTATGTGCTAGATTCAGGATCTCTCTGGCTCAAAGGTGTGCTTTGTTTTCAGCATGTATAAAAGGACATACACTACGTACATATGCAGCATCTTAAGCAGGACTTGGAACCTGCATGCATGTATGATTAGTCCGGTCAAAAAGCTAGGTTCATTCTCCGCTACAGTTGTACGCAGCGGGCTTGTCGAGGCAAAAAAGACGAGAGAAGAAAAGCAACACATAGAAAGCAGCTGGAATGTGTATGCACGGATGCACATCGCCTGCCATAGCAATGTTGTATTTCGAGCAAAAGCAAAAGAGGCCGGGGGCGTTGATGGGGCAATGCAGTGCATGCGACGCAACGCAAAGCAAAGCGGAGCTCTTCCTTTGAGGCAGGCGCCCGCCCGGCCCGGCGCTAGTCATCATCGCCTCATCGGAGGCCTTGGGCCCACCCAGCCTAGGGAAAATTCTTTGCATGCAGCTGGCGCTGGGCCTTCGGTTCCCAGTGAAGTGAGAGAGATGGATCGTATCATATGGAATCATGGTCCATGGACTGGGGTGCGTGCTGCCTTCATGCAAACGTGCAGAGACGATAATATGCAATGCCTGGCATCAAGCTAGCCTAGGGATCACCGCGCCACGACCGTCGCGTCATCCTCATCCACCTGCGATCGATCGACAGCAATACACTAGTTGCAGATGGAGGAGGGCATGGCGGTCGGTCGTTCTCGACTGTTTTTGGCAGCTAGCCGTCCGTGCAGGCGATGCAGGAGCAGCCGTGCAGGGACCAGAGAATGAAGAGAACGAGAACTTGCGCCAAAAAAATTGAAGGGAACGAGAACGATGCGTCGTCACGTTACCTGGCGCGATGTAGCCGTAGGATCCTGCGACGGCGGACATGCACTCGGAGGCGGCGCCATTCCCGCCGACGCGGAGGAACTTGGCGAGCCCGAAGTCCGCCACGTGTGCCTCCATCCGCGCGTCCAGCAAAATGTTGTTGGACTTGACGTCACGGTGGAGGATCGCCGGCGAGCAGTCGTGGTGAAGGTAGCACAGCCCCTTCGCCGCCTCCGTCGCCACCCTCAGCCTCGCCGCCCACTCCATCGTCGGCCGCTCCTCCTCCTCCCCTCCGCCGCCGCCGTGCAGCGTCTCCCCGAGGCTCCCGTTCACCATGTACTCGTACACCAGCAGCCGCTGCGCCTCTCCAGACGACGACGACGAGCTGCTGCTGCTGCTGCACACGGCCAGCAGCCGCACGATGTGGCGGTGGCGGATCCGACCCAGCGTCTCGACCTCCGCCTGGAACCCTCCGTCCCCCGCCGCCACGATCCGCTTCACCGCCACCACCTCGCCGCCGGGCATCGTGCCGCGGTACACCACGCCGGCGCCGCCGCGCCCCACCACGTGGTTCTCCTTCACGCACCGCACCACGTCCTCGCACCCGAACGACACCTTCTGGAACGCCGTCATCCGCCACCTCCCCGACGACGACGACGATGACCGCCGACGACGAAGCATTGCCGAACGCGTCGTCGCCACCGCCGCCGCCGCGAACGCCACCGAGCAGCCCAGAAGTCCCAGCGCCGCGAGAAGCTTCAGCCTCCCCCCCACCATGGACGAAGACGACGACGACGAGCCCTGCCGCCGCCGCTGCTGCTCCGGCGTCCCCGGCCATTGCCGCGGCGAGGTCATCACGAGCCTTGGGTTGGCCGCGAACGACGACGCGTTGAAGTAGGCGAACTGCCCGTTCTCCGGCACGCGTCCGGACAGGTCGTTGTGGGAGAAGTCAGCGGCGGTGAGGCTCTTCATCCCGCCGAGCTCCGGCGGGATGCCGCCGGTGAGCATGTTCCACGACACGTTGAGGTAGTTGAGGATCCTGATCCTCGCCAGCTGGCGCCCCGGGATCGCGCCGGACAGCTGGTTCCCGCTCAGGTCAAGGTACGTCAGCGACGCGCACTCCCCGACCTCGCCGGGGACCTCGCCGGTCAGGTTGTTGCCGCTCAGGTCCAGCTTCAGCAGCCGCTTCAGCCGCCCGACCTCCCTCGGGATCTCGCCGGACAACTGATTGCCGCCGACGAACAGCGTCTGCAGCGCGGTGAAGTTCCCGATCGACGCCGGCAGCGACCCGTTGAATCGGTTGCTCGACAGGTTGAGAAGCGACAGCTTGCCCGGGACGCCGGCGTCGTCTTCCTCGAGACGCCCCGTCAGGTAGTTCCCCTGGAGCTCCACGGTGGTGAGCGCCGGCAGGTAGAGGAAGCCACGTGGCAGCGGGCCCGTGAGGTAGTTCTGGCCCAGCCGCACACGCGTCAGCGTCGGGCAACCGCCGAGCCCCTCCGGCACCGTGCCGAAGAGGAAGTTGTTGAGGAGGATCAGGATCTCGAGCCGGCCACGCGCGCACAGCCAGCGTGGCACCTCACCGGTGAGGCGGTTCGTCGAGAGGTCCACCTCCCGGAGCGGCGCGTTGCGGCCGAGCGCCGCCGGGATTGCGCCGGTGAAGTTGTTCTGCCACAGCTTGAGCACCTGGAGCGACTCGAGGTCGGCTAAAAACTCCGGCACGCCGCCGACGAAGCGGTTGATGAACATGTTGAGCAGCGTGAGGCTCCTCAGCGCGGCGAGCTCGGGAGGGATCTCCCCCGTGAGCGCGTTGTTGGAGACGTCGAGGAACCTGAGTCCGGTGAGGCTGCCGAGCGACGCCGGGATGGTGCCGTTGAGCTGGTTGGTCTGGAGGTAGAGCGTGTCGAGCTTGACGAGGTCGCCGAGGGACGCCGGGATGGGGCCCTGGAGGCCGCAGCTGGCGAGGTCGAGGTGGACGAGGTTGACGAGCCTCCCGAGCTCCGGCGGGATGCCACCGTCGAAGTGGTTGAAGTAGCCGAGGAAGAGGCGGCGTAGAGTGGTGAGGTTGGAGAGCTCGGGCGGGATGGCACCCGTGAGGCTGTTGCCAGCGAGGGAGAGGAACTCGACGGCGGGGAGGCAGCCGAAGGACGCCGGGATGGCGCCGGAGAAGAAGTTGCCGCCGAGGTCGAGGTGGCGGAGGCTCGGGAGCGCGGCGAGCCCCGTGGACTCGGGGTCCGGGAGCGCGCCGGCGAGGTTGTTGTCGTAGAGGTCGAGCACCTCGAGGTCGCGCATGGCGGAGAAGTCGAGGACGCCGCCGGCGAGTGTGAAGTTGAGCTGGTTGTTGGAGAGGTTGAGGTGGCGGAGGTGGCGGAGTGACGTGATGGTGGGTGGCAGCGCGCCGGAGAGGGAGTTGCCCGCGGCGGAGAGGAAGCGGAGCCCCGTCAGGTCGCCGATGGCCGGGGAGAGCGTGCCGGAGAGGTTGTAGCCGGAGACGTCGAGCGAGACGACGACGCCGCGGCCGCCCGGGTCGCAGGCGACGCCCGGCCAGGAGGTGCAGAGCGTGGCGCGGGTGGCGAGCGTCCACGCGCGTAGAGGTGGTGGGAGCGGCAGGGTGAAGGCGTCCCTGATGGCGAGCAAGGCCGCGGCCTGGCTCGCCAGCGAGATGTTGTGCGCGTCGTCGTCGTCGGCGGCGGCCTGTGGGATGGCGGCTGTTGGTGGGATGGCGACGGCGGTGTGCAGCAACAGGAGGAGGAAGAGGAAGCGAGCTCGATCGCGAGCCATTGGGATGGGAAGGCGCGGAGCAGAGGCGATCGGGCAGTGAAGGTGAAGCTAGCTCGCGGACGGCGGCTAGGCTAGGCTGGAGGGCGAGGCATTTCCTTCCCTGGAGCCAGAGGGGGCGGAGATGATGAGGCCGGCGTTGGAGGTGAGAGCGAGAGAGGCTGCAGGTGAATGGTGGTGATGCTGAAGCGATGGAGGGAAGGGGGAGAGGCCTGGTCGCGATCAGCAGCAACGGATGGCGCCTTTCTCTTCTTTTCAAGGACGGACACGGATGGGGGTCGATTGGTCGCTGATCCACGGATCCACCGGCCACCCCACCCCCGGCTCGCTCTGGCTGGCTGCCGGGAGAGGGAGGGCCGACCGGCCGGCGATAAAGTAGCGGCAGCCAAAGCAAAAGCAAAAGATGATCCATCGAGTGCCCCCTGCCCTACCCTGCTCTGCCTGCTGATCAGGGCAAAGCCAAAGCCAGGGCTACAGCGAAGCGAGAGCAGAGGCCGCAAGAATGTTGTAGCGTACTGGCGTGCGGCGGTGCATGGCAATGGCATGAAGCCAGGATGCATCATCTCTGCAGCAAGCAGCAGAGGCCGCCAGGCCTGGAATGCGTTGCAGTGCTGCGGCGCAGGGCACGGCATGGTTTCTCTGCTCTGACCTCTGATTGGGGGAAACACCAAGCACCATGCAGCATGCATGCTCCAGCAGACAGGCAGGGCGGCCTGCTCTCTACTGTCCTGTGGCTTCTTCTTCAGTGTGTTCACTGAACAGTGAACACAGAGAAAGAGACCGATGATGAACAGGCAGCACACAAGTTGCTGGAGAAGGATTGGCGAGGAATGAGACGTGCAGATTTCTCTCTCGGGACCAAATTTCGTCTGTCCTCTGCACTCTTGCTGCCGCGCTTGTGAAGCGTAGAGGATACATGACCGCATTTTTCTGTTTGGTTTTAGCTACGGCGCCTGTCACGTACCAAGAATTCTTGATCCATTGGTGGATTCCTTTTCTTCTTCTTATTACAGAAAGGCAGAAAGCTCAAATTGTATTGATGTGCTTGGGGCCTATATATAGGCATTACAAATGTACTACATTTAAACAATGAGAAGTGAGAAGAGGTCAAGGAAAGCTAGAGCTACGGGGTGCTGCATGTGAGCATACGATCCTAAATACAAGGAGAACGTGAGCCTATCTGTTAGGAACCGTTGAGGAACGAGTCTGCTTTCCAATACTTATGGCTGGTCTGGTTTCGTGTTCACCTTCGTTGACACTACGAAACAGCAAAACCAACGCGCGCACACCTGAGTCCCTGACCCGCCGACCTCCTCTTCTATGTTCATGCATTTCTCGTGTAACATCTCGATTTATCTACATTTGAAATCTAGCAGATTTTGAACCGTTTTTTTAAAAAATGTAACAAGATAATACAAGAATATCTATTTAGCTAGAATAGTTATAAATAGCTATAATCCCATTTAAATATGATCCTGGCATGAATTTTTCGCATATTTGTTGCATCAATTTGCTTCTAAAATATTTAAGCGATCTAAACCACACGTCCATTCAAATTTGAGCCGAATCAAAAAAATTCCAAAAGATCAGAAATAAACTAGGCCAAATCCTGGTTTGGGCCAAAATCTTTTAGCGGGCCCATTCCTCTTTTGTTCAACCTCCAGCCCACCGTTGGCACAAACATGCCTCCTACTCCTGTGACCTGTGACCTGTGTCCTGCCTCGCCGCCTACTTCCGCACGTCGCAAATGATGCAGCAGTAGAAAGCCCCACGACCTTCGTCTGGTCATCACCACCCACATCGCCGCGCTAGGAGGCGTCAACGTCCTTGTCGTCCTACTCGCGTCCATGGCCGGTGACTTCCCCGGTTCACCGAGTTTGTCCTGCTTCCTCTTGTAAGTAACGCCGCAGCCTAAACAAGCTCGCCTCATTTATCTTTGTCTCGAACCGATTTTTTTCTATAAATTTGTCAAAAATTGATTGGTCATATAAAACTAAAATGAAGTACACCTAAATGACACTTCGTGACCATTTCAAGCACCGTCGGTGTATTTTACTCTAAAACTAAAACGAAGTACACTTCGATGAAATTTGATTGGCGATATAAAACTAAAATGAAGTACACTTTGAAACAACTGAACAAGAGAGTAGTTTCGGTCTCACTTAAGAGCGCAATTGAACGCATCAAACGAGCTTGAAAACTGGAATTTCATGTTCTTAATTTAGGTGGGGGAAAGAGAGAGAGAGCACCCTCGGAAAGTGCTGCTGGCCGCAAACCAAAGGCGTGCGTCCGCACCACAGGAAGGAATGCGGAGGTCCCAAACAATGGCGTCCTCACGTACGCCTTGCCTCAATGACGCAAACCCAGGGAAAAGGCTACCAGCCATGCACGGGAGCAGCAATGGCGCCTCGACCAGTTACAAACTCTTCGAGTACTCCGCGTAGCAATCTTAGCTGCTAGAGCGACGACCCTAGGCGCGCGTGAATAATCCAATTAATTATATTACGAGCGAGCGAGCGAGACCACCATGCCGGGGCGCCGCTCGGTGGCCTCCGTCCTCCTCGCCCTCCTCTTCCTCCGTCCCGTCGCCCGCGCCGAGGCCGCTGGCGACGCCGCCGACATCGTCGTCGATGACGACGGTGGCCCCATCCACTTCGATGTCTCCCCGCCGGTGGTCCCCCGCGCGGCGATGGAGCGGCGCGAGCACTTCCGCGCCCTGGAGGCTAAGGACATGCTCCGTCACCGGCGGATGACGTCGTCGTCGTCGTCGCCCGGCGGCGACGACAGGAGGCAGCTGGCGAGGGAGACGGGCAAGGTGCCCGAGGTGATGTTGGACACGGAGATGTTCGTGGAGCTGCCGATGCGGAGCGCCCTCAACATCGCCCACGTCGGCATGTACCTCGTGTCGGTGCGGTTCGGCACCCCGGCGCTGCCCTTCAACCTCGTGCTCGACACGGCCAACGACCTGACGTGGATCAGCTGCCGCCTCCGCCGCCGCAAGGGCAAGCACTACGGCCGGTCGTCGCCGTCGGCCTCGGCGGCGCAGACGATGTCGGTGGGTGGCGACGCCGCGGCGCCGGCGTCGGCGCCGGCGAAGAAGGAGAGGACCAAGAACGTCAACTACTACCGGCCTGCGCTGTCGTCGTCGTGGCGCAGGATCCGCTGCTTGCAGGTGGAGTGCGGGAAGCTGCCCTACACCACGTGCAACGCCGATAATCCGGCGTCCTCGTGCAGCTACTTCCAAAAGTACGTTAACGCCGCGCGCGCGGCCGGCGTCCCGTCCGTGCTTGCTTGCTTTGCTCTCCATGACGTAGAGAGAGAGGTGCATATGCAGGTTGCAGGACGGCACGGTGACCATCGGCATCTACGGCAGGGAGAAGGCGACGGTGGCGCTGTCGGACGGGAAGATGGCCAAGCTGCCGGGCCTCGTCGTGGGCTGCTCCCTCAAGGAGGCCGGCTCCAGCGTGGACGCCCACGACGGCGTGCTCGGCCTCGGGAACGGCGAGATCTCCTTCGGCGTCATGGCGACCAGCCGCTTCAGCAACCGCGTCTCCTTCTGCCTCCTCAGCACCGACAGCGACCGCAACGCCTCCAGCTACCTCACCTTCGGGCCCAACCCGGCCGTGATGGGCCCCGGCACCATGGAGACCGCCATGATCTACAACGAGGAGATCACGCAGGCCCTGGGCTTCCAGATCTCGCGCATCGTCGTGGCCGGGGAGCCCCTGGACATCCCGCCCGAGGTCTGGAACGACCCGATCCACGGCGGCGGCGCCATCCTCGACACCGGCACGTCGGTGACGGGGCTCGTCGCGCCGGCGTACAACGCCGTGACGGCCGCGCTGGACAGGTACCTGGCGCACCTGCCGCGGGTGACCGACGTTGCGGGCTTCGAGTTCTGCTACAACTGGACCTTCACCGGCGACGGGGTGGACCCGGCGCACAACGTGACGGTGCCCAGCTTCGCGCTGGAGCTGGACGGGGGCGCCGTGCTGGAGGCGGACGCCAAGAGCGTCCTCATACCGGAGGTGGAGCGAGGGGTGGCGTGCCAGGCGTTCAGGAAGCTGCCGGAGGGGCCCAACATGATCGGCAACGTGCTCATGCAGGAGCACATCTGGGAGTTCGAGCACAAGCACGGGATCATACGGTTCAGGAAGGACAAGTGCGCCAACCACCATCTCAAAGGGAATTCCTCCTCCGACGTCCATCAGGCGCCCCCAAGATTCGTCAACTGATTTCTTTCTTATATATATATATATATACACACAAACACACATATATATGCATGCATCTTCCTCATCTCCTCCCTGCATGCATGTTCTCATGTTATTGCTATGCCTACAGATTGATTTGTTCTTCTTTTAAATGGCCAAACCATTGTATTGTATTGCTCTACTCTACTCTACTCTACTGTATGTACTAACAAAACCCAGGCTCATCCTGTGTGTTTTAATGTGCTGATGATGATGTAACCATGCATGCTCCTTCTGAGTATTTTCCTTTTTTTTTTTACCCCCCATTGGAGATGTAAGTAACTACACCTTGGATCAATTTAGTCAATGTGCATGGTATGAGTTTTGCAGTGCTCATTTTCTTTCATACCACAGAATACACTAATTTCTAGACAAATTCGGCACATACAAAGTTCCAGGCATTCCCAATTCAACAGCACAAACTTACCTATTTCAGATACAGACACAGTTGCAGGACGGACCCTCCTATCTGTTTTGACCAACAAGTACCCTTACAGTATGCTGCCAAGTACACATTTATTTCACCATATATTCTAAAGAATGTCTTTTTGGTATCTATAAACTATAGTAAATGTATCCACCTCTTCTGTGAAACTCTCACCCCCTAGATCTCTTCATCTTCACAATGAAATCATTGTCGTCATCACTGTAATCGACTCTTTTCTTTGCCTTCGAGTCCACATTGCTCGATGCGGCTGGTTTCTTTGAACTTTCAGGTCTATCTTTTCTTGCGATAGGTTTAATCGGGGTACCCATTCGCACTTGCTGCTGCCGCTTTAGCTTCCTTTCATATGCCTTCTTTGCTCTCTCCGGAGACAGCAGGCCATGCTCCATTAACCTGTTACATGTGTTTGTATGTGGTGAGGACATTAACACGATGCTCCAGCAAGCTGCCTTGCAAGATAGTAGTAGACAATAACTGCATGGCAACCCTTAAAAGATGTATTATTGTTATGATGTTCTGCGGATAGCAGGAATATATGAATGTGCATGCTGTCACCAAACATAGTGTCTGACATTAACTAGTGAAACCTACTTCTCGTGGTTTCATTGTGAGGAAGATTTTCTTCCATCCTTCCATTTGGACATTCAAGGAGTTAGTTATACTGGCGCTCAAATCATTCTATTTAATTTCTACCTTAAGTAATGCTGTGCGAGATGTGGTTATGCTCCTATTTTTACTGACCCAGTGACCCTGATGTCCACCAAATAAGCTGTCCTTTACATTTTTTTCACCTTATTCTCATATACTCTGAACAAGATGCATGGCTGCCTGTTAATTTGTAGACTGGGGTTGGTTTTGAACTATCATTTTCAAGCTACATATGAGCCTTCTACTCTACTGTTATACAAGCAACATTTCGTTACCATTCATTTTTCACTTCCTTTGTCATGATGGCTGAAGTTCTGAACTTCTCTGGTGCGCATATACTTGGAAATGGTAATGCAAGACTGCTAGAGTTAAGCACGAGAGTTGCCCCTTCGAAAAATCTACCCCACTTCCTAGTCCCCAAAAATTGGAACAAAATCTATAGCATTGTGGATCCTGCCTATTATTTTGTTAGTCGCATGTCCCCTGTGTTTTGCAGCATAAGATCGAAGAATAAACCACAATAGGATTGCAGCGCCTATAGCTGCAGCCTGCAGTGGTGGTTAGGCTACGCTGAAGTACAGGGCGCAATCAAAGCGTGAGATGTGGGGTGGGGGAAAAGGAGAACACATACCAAAATTCAGCCATCTCGCTGGAGGGGATCTGCTTGGACAAGGATTCGTAGAATATCCTGAGAGGCTCCCTCTCCTCCGGGGGATCGAACTTCTGGCCCGGCAGCGAGTAGACCTTCTTCTCGGCCTTTTTCCTGCCCCTTGTGGTGGAGGTGGTGGTTGCTCGCTTGGCGGCGGCTGCTGCCGACGACGAGGAGGAGAATTTCCCTTTGGCCTGCACGCGGCACACGCAGCTGCCATATGAGGAGCAGAGGAGGAGGATCTGATCTGGTTTTGATTTGATTTGCGCATGCAGGGCCAGCCGCGGGAGAGGGAGTGAGCGAGAGTCACCTCGAATTTGGCAGATCCGGACGCGGATCCGATTGAGGACTTACCCTTGGACAGGGCCGAGGACGACGACGACATCTCCGCGGGCGGCCGGGCAGCAAGCCGGCGAGGAAAGGGAGGAGGACTGGGATGCGTGGGTTTCAGAGCCAGCCGCAGCCAAGGCAGAGGCAGCAGCAGCAGCCTCTCTGCTCTCTGGACAGTTTCCGTTTCCGTGCTTGGTTGCTTGTCCGAATCCTGGCTGCTTCCCCTTTCTCTCTGTCCGAATAGCTTGTCCGACGGGCTGGGCCCGGCCCAAGCTCAACTTTTCCTTTTCGGGGGGCAGCTTCCTTTTCTTTCAGCCGCAAAATTTACCACACTTTAGTTTATGGTGTTCTTACCGCACCTTGTTATCATGATTTTAAGAGCCGTCGTGAATGAACCACATTACTACAATGAATCAATCGTTCTTGGCTTCTTGCCTCAACTTCACCTAGAACTAGACAGATGAAGTGTAAAAAAAAAAAGAAGTAAACAGATGACTAAGGCCTAAGGGTGAGTTTGGTTCTAGCAGAGATTGCGTTGGCCTTTTCTTTTCTGAACTTAAGATTGCCATGGCTTTGCTAGTACAGACTCACAAAGCTAGCTATATAAAAGCAAGAGCACTAGCTCAAGTTAAAGTTTGGGTCTTCTATAAGCACTCAGCAAATAAAAATAGTTTCTTCAACAAACCATGCAAAATTTTAGAAAATAAAATTTTAAAAACATGTACTACTTGATTTGTAGAAACACCTTTATATGCGCTCAATATTCTATAAAAATAATTCAACAATTTATATATACTACTTCAATAATTTGAGAACCAACTTCAACACTTTGGCTGCAAATCTTGAAATAGTATATTATAAATGTAGAAGCAATACATTCAAAATGGTACATTTTCATTTGTTGTTGTTTAAAAAAACAAATAGAAAATATCATATTAGACCTTAGTTTGTCACATTGATTCAGAAAAAAAGACATCTAGGTTGAAAAGGGATTTAAAACGAACAATGTTTTAATAACAAAATGGTTTTGACTGTCCGCTCCATTCATACAAAAAAAAAAATCGGCCACTGGATTCTGCAAATCAGGTGGTTCCACTTGCATTTCCTTGCTCGGTGGACATTTGAATGCATGCATATGCACCGATGTCAAAGTGGAATTTTCATAAACTATCGATCTTCTGGAAGATGTTTTTTAGGGGAACTTCTAGAAGATGTTTAGCCAAGTTTTTTTTTTCTCCTTCAGAAAACGCAGTTGGCCGGCCCAGGCGGCCCAACAAACAGTAAAATAACAGCCCATTATCCAACCATCCCAGCCTGCCTTATTTCTTCCATCCACTTGTCAGGTGGTCTGACGCTCAGATCATCCACTGAATTACTCTATTTAAGTCTTTCAATTAAAAAAACTCTATTTCAAAATGCCTTAATGAATAGCATCACACATTGCAAAGTCAGCATGGAGCAGGTGTGGATGACGCTGCTTCCTGAGGTACAGTGCACGGGGAATGAACCGAAGAGCAACAGGCTAGCAGCACACGGACAACAACTGGGCCCACAGGGAACGGATGTCATGGGACCCACCACATCCCGCCGCTGCATGAAACAAGTACTACTGTGCAGCTCCTCTGCTTCCTCGTCTCCTCTCGTCCTCTGCTTTGGTTTCCTCTTGTCAGCACCTCGCTAGACCAAGAGATCATCCTGACCAACTCCCACCATGGCTACGCCATTTCTTCCCTGACTCTGAGCATCGTATGTGTGTATACAAGAGTCTCGAGACCCCCGATCGAGAGCTGTCCGGCCGCTCATGCCATGCCGCCGCCGCGCCAGCTCCTCCCTCTCGTCGCGGTGCTCGTCGCAGCGGCGGCGTGCTCCGCGGCGGCGCAGCCTGCCACCGCCGAGGCCGCCCCCGACAGCTCACCGGACGTGGGCGGGATCAAGGTCTCGTTCCGCCCCAGCGTGGCCATCGTGGTCGGCATCTTCACCATGATCTTCTCCCTCACCTTCCTCCTCCTCATCTACGCCAAGTTCTGCCACTCCTCCTCCTCTCCCCTTCCCACCGCGGCCACCGCGGCGCCCGGCATCAATGGCGCTGCGGCGGCGGCGGCGACGCAGGCCGGCGTGCCCAAGCCGGTGATCGAGGCGCTGCCCTTCTTCCGCTTCGCGGCGCTGCGCGGGGCGCGTCAGGGGATGGAGTGCGCCGTGTGCCTCGCCCGCTTCGACGACGCCGACCACCTCCGCCTCCTCCCGCGCTGCCGCCACGCGTTCCACCTCGCCTGCGTCGACCGCTGGCTCGAGTCCAACACCAGCTGCCCGCTCTGCCGCACGCGCGTCGACGCCGAGGACGCCTCGCTCGGCCTCAAGTACCCCTCCAGCGCCCGCATCGTCTTCGGCAGCGGCGATGGCATGTCCTCCTCCGGCCGCCTCGACGACGGCGACGCCGGGAGCGGGCGAGACCTCCTCGACATCTTCGTGGAGCGCGTCCCGTCCGCGAGGTTCGCCGCCTCGAAGCGGCGGAGCTGGGCGGACGAGGCGCCGCCGGAGCTGGACAGGCACAAGCACCGCATCATCGTGTCGGACGTGGTGTTCAAGAGCCGGTGGAGCGAGCTCCACTCCGCCGCCCTCATCGCCCTCGACACCGAGATGCTTCGATCCATGTCCAGCGGCCGCTTCTCCCTCCCATCCGATTCCCCGGAGCACAACGAAGCCGCCAAGCTATCAACATCAGCAGCGGCGGCAGCAGAGGAGGAGGAGGCGGACGGTGTCGTGGAGACGACGAGAGGGGAAACGGAGAGGAAGCGGCTGCTGGTGGACGGTCGGCTCCGCGGCGGGCGGTGCAGCACCTCCGCGGCGGTGGACGCCGTCGCGCCATCGGCGGCGAGGATGATATCCTCCGGGGTGCGGTCCGTGTCGGAGATCGTGAGCCTTCCCAGACTGCGGGGGGCGGCGAGGGAGCGGCTGTCGGAGGAGGAGAACCGGAGGTGGCTGCCGATCGCGCGGCGGACGGCGCGGTGGTTCGCCGGGCGCGCCAGGGGGGAACGGGAAGACGACGACGAAGCGGACGCGGGCGTCCACGTCGTGGCGGCGCATGTGTGAGTAGAATAGAATCCGGGGAATGCATTGAATTTTTCGGGGTGGAGGAAAAGTGTAAACAAACAAATGACAAATAGTTGAGGATCAGTCGAGGAGGAGGAGGACAAGTCAAAAGTGAATTATGGAGCGGCGCGGCGCGGCTGGGTCAGCCGATGACGCAAGCGGCAAGTTTTTATACGTACCACAAAAAAAAATTTTGCAGGCGTCGTCGGCTCGTCTTGTTGCCTCGCACATCATGCACGCGCAGCACCTTTGAGATGCTTGCTGCACCGTACGTGCATGCCGGCCGGATATTGACGGCAATTGAGTTAGCGTACCAAAGAGAATTTTACAACGTTTTCCTGACATGATGCAACTTGAAAAAAATGCGACATCCTAGTTCTCATTTTGAACTTTGGTTGTACCATCAATTATTAGAAAACTGGCGTTTAACATAAAAAAAACATAAATTCATTCATATGTTAAATTATACATATTTACTCTATCCTAGTCGTTAGTGACCGGTGGAATAGTCGCACCAACCCAGACTCATTCCCTCATGGAAGCAGACTTATGAGTTGTTTTTTTTTAAAATTTTTTTAAAAAAAACCCTTGCTAGCATAGCCAGGGTTCGGAGATTTTTTTAGACTCGAAGCATGTCTCTTTTCTTAATGAAAAGCCATGGGGTTCTAATCTCCTTCAGGTCTATTGTTTTTTAAATTATATAGATGTTTTGTGGTCAAAGCCGATGGATAGAGATATGGAAAAAGTCTATATAACCCCCAACCTATAGAGGTCAGACTACATAACCCCCCAACCTATGAAACGGTCTACATCACTCTCTGAACTTCTCAAAACCGATCAAATTACCCCTAGAGCAGTTTTGAAAAATCATAGTAAATCATAGAAAAACCATAAAATGGAAAATCAAGTTGTGTTGGACTCCAAATAAGTAGATATACACACTGAACATATAACATGGTATGCTTTATTATATTTTTTTCACTATAGCTTTAGATGTACGCTTTTCCCTATAGTAGTAAAAGAATATATTAAAAATATATCATATTATATGTTCAGTGTGTATATCTACTCATTTGGAGTCCATCACAATTGGAATTTTTATTTTATGATTTTTTTATGATTTACTATGATTTTTCAAATTTGCTTTAGGGGATAATTTGATCGGTTTTGAAAAGTTCAGGGGTGATATAGATCATTTCATAGGTTGGGGGGTTATGTAGTCCACTGTTCATAGGTTGGGGGGT
Organism: Digitaria exilis; assembly: GCA_015342445.1. Classification (NCBI taxonomy): domain Eukaryota; kingdom Viridiplantae; phylum Streptophyta; class Magnoliopsida; order Poales; family Poaceae; genus Digitaria; species Digitaria exilis. The sequence continues at coordinate 158,775 of JACEFO010001657.1, read as the reverse complement.
GATGCAGACTTTTTCCTAAAGATATTTCCACGAATCTGAGAAGGGCTTAGGTATAATAAGATGGGATTATCCTAATTACCATTAAGACTCCCTCGCTGCGTCGTGCACCATGGCGCTCCCCGGCCAAATGCGGTGGATAAGAATAATGCAGCGCGATATCCGTTAAATCGTGGAGTTAGCTGACGAGGCACATGGAGGTATGCATGGACGCCTCATACATTACTCTCAACATGCGCGTAGAAAACACACTATGGAATACTATAGTAACATGGGCCAAGTGTAATGCATTTGTAATATAATGGAGGAATGTACCTCTCTCTGTCTTCCAGTTAATAAGAGTCCATCGTAATCAATAGTACATCATGTAATGTACATGTAATACATGCTTGGCTGCTAGCACACAGAAAGAAAATAAATAAAAAAATAATAGAGATGGAACACAATAATGGAGCAGGCGAGCAGGCAGGAGAATATAATGTTATAGCAACTAGGAGTAGTTTTGATTCCATTATTTCCCTTTTGGTCTGCCCTAGTGTAACTGACTAGTAAGTAGTACCATCGGTTTAGTAGTTCAGGGCGAGGCCGGATATATATTTACAAGTATATAATATAATAAGTCCGCATCAAGCAGGCCAATGCAACTTGCTTGTTCAAGAACGACTACGCATAGCTGAATTATTAGAGAGACACCAGCCCTGACTGAGCTATGCATGGTGTATACATTTTGATGGAGAAGCTAAGTAGCTGAGTGTGCGTAGTAGATAAAAGTAGAGCACTCCATGTTCAGAAAATCAGCACCACTCCAACAGCTCCAAAAGATTTGCTCTCAAACATGTTTAGCTTCACCGGCTCAGATTCCAGAGAAAAATTGAGCACGGGGTCAGCTCCTCCATCCCCCTTTTTTTAGAGCACCTCCTTAATACTTAGTATAGAACCATAAAAATCATACATGCCAAAAAACTAAAGTTACTCCCATCTATAACCTCATACTTTTATTTGGATTTTACCACCAGAGTATAGTGTATATACGTTCCAAAAAAAATAAACACAGTAGCGGTCAAAGCTAAAGTAGTGGATTATTCCACAATATCATTATTCTGTCGAAGCAAAAAGGAAATTGCATGGTGACTGGTGAGCTTAGCAAGCCTTTCGTTAGTGGCAATAGCAAGGCCAACTGCTCCGTGGACTCTCGACTAGTAGCTAGCTACTCCATCTATATATACTACCCCATGGCAGGCAGGCCCTGCAGATGTGTCTATCTGCACGTCCAAATCGACATATCCTAATCCTAATAGCTATATGCTCGTAGATAATTGGACAGGATGGCTGTTACCAAGTAATATCAGCAGGACGACGACGTACGTACGTGGACGGCCGTCGTATGCCAGGCTGACAAGTCACCAAAGATAACTCTAGCCTTAGCTTGCAACCAGCAGAGTGAGTACTAGACGAAACTAAGCCTGCATCGTCGTGTTTAATTTAATTGGTTTGATCTTGACGCATACTTCTTTCATGTCGCCAATTGTCATCTAAGTGTTATTATCATGGTCATTTATAGTTGGAAGAATTGTTGGAACGTTTTGGTATTATTTGATACCCATTCCCTTCCAAATATTACAGGTCCTTTTAGCATTTTAAGTGCATAAATCTTGTTATATAGTTAGATATACACACAAACCAAACGATTAATAGCTTACTTGTTCCATTCTCTGAATAAAAATTTGAAGCATGTTAGTTAAGTTGACTGTAAGCCACAAAGGCACTTCTTTTCTCTTATCTCGTCTTCTTTCTCCTCTAACACATCACAAACATAACAAGTTTTGCAGCCCACTTACTTCATGTTTTAGGAGAGAACTAATTTCTGGTATTTCGGTTGGAGTAAAATCAGGTCAACCCAATTATTGACGGCCAAAAAGGCTTTTTACTATAGACACACTATGCACGTATAATACCCACAAGATGAGAAGCAACACAACATAACTCCTTATCACCGGCACCTCAAAGCTTCTCTTTCTGCCATCATCAAGCTTCGTACACCGAAGGAGCCAAAACCGATACTTTCACAACCCGATGAGGCTAGTTGAATGCCATAATTTTTTTGTGGAACCACTACGAGTAGCATAAAAGCACGATGAGGATTGAGGAACTAAGTCTCTATCGCGAGATTGTTGGAGATGAAAGGGCGACCTTGGTTGGCTAACCTATAAACTTCCTCCATTATTCTCGGCAGTCCTATTTTCAAAACTCAAGCATTCACAAATGATAGTTCTATTTGCTGTTAATATGGCAGTAGCGAGGGGTTCCTAGCAAACACATTGGATCACTAACTAAAAACTCTTGAATTGCATTAATTAGGGAACAAGTAAGGATGTATTTCTTGGCCATTGTGTCAAGCTGAAATCTCTACTAAAAAAATATAGATGGGTGATTCGCGCAGCCCGACTTCACATCACACAACTTTTGTTGTTGTCCTCTAGGACCTTTTTGCGGCGACATGTGGGCCATACAACCATCTATTTTTCCTCCACAAACTGCACATGTTCTCTTCTTCGATCTCGTCCTCCGCCTGTTCGTCTCCTTCACAACCTTCCCCTTCTATAGCCCTTCCTCTAATCGAGAGGGACCACGATAGCCCGCACCCTACGAGTGGTGGACCGGTACGGAGGGTGGGGGTTGGGGTGCAGTTGTCCGGATCCAGTGCAGACCAGTGTGCCATCGAGGCCTGGCTCGATGAGTAGGGCCACATAATTCACCCGCAACTAGGGTTCCACTGCCCTAGTGGTTTTCCTCGCTACTGCGCCATCTCGTCCCCATCCGCCGTCTTCGCCCACATCAATTCCCTTCGTCCCTGCCTCCGATCTGAGGCCACTAGAGAATATGCCGTCGTCACCATGTGGGTGTGTGATCCACAATGATGGTGGGAGCGCGTTCTCAGATCTACTGCTACACTCATTGCGTCACCCACAACAACCCGCTGCTACACTCTTTGCGTCACCGGCAGCAACGGCGAGCTCTCCGATCGGGTTGGGCAGTGGGTTCTTCGCCTGTGCTCGAGCACGTGATCAATGGCTCCCCCCCCTCGCAGATTAACGAGGGCAAGGTCCTCCCGTGGCTAATGATGACATTGAGGTCCACCTGTAGCTGACAATGTTTTTTTCTCACATAGTTCAATGACGACGTCTGACCGTAGCCGTTGTTGCTTCTTCCTCACGCAGATCAATGACGAGGGCTCTCCCCACGGATGGAGGATGTTGAGATCCACCTGCAGGTGGTGATGCTTCCTTCACACAGACCAAGATAAAGTTTGTCATTGTGCGTGCAGGTAACATCGCGCATATGCTCTACAAGTAATTATAAGCAACATTTCAGATTTTATGTCCTCTCTTCTTTGGCGACCCAACGTGTGTAAAACCAACAATGTACTAAAAAACACCACAAGGTCATCAGGACGGAGTTGGTGCCGTATAGTACGATGCCTTAGTCATGCCAACAAGAACTGCTTGCCCAAGATTGCCTCTAAGTTCACCGTCAAAGGCGGCAAGAAAGGTGTTCTTATAGATCGATGGCATCTAGGTATGTGCCTCCAATTTTTGCCGTTTGCTTTCTCTTCAATGCACCTCTTTCTTGTCGACTCATACTCAACATGGCACGTTCAATATTGTTGGCATGTTGAGTATGAGCCGCCACTACATGAAAGAAGTGCCATGTTGAGTATGAGTCGCCAATACTCAACATGGCACATTCAATATTGTTGGCATGTTGAGTGTGAGCCGTCAATACATAAAAGAAGTGCCATGTTGAGTATGAGTCGCCAATAATATTGAGTATGCCGTTTGTTTTCTCGTGTTGCAATGGTTGTGTTAATGTCGGTGAAATGGATAAACTCGTGTGTGCTGATGATTTATCGGTTGTTGCTATGAGATAATTGTGGCATAGCAGTTGTTACTAAACAAACTAATGAACAAACAATGCCCATAGCCTTTCATGTGTTTCTTGACATTGTCTACTGGCCTTGTTTTAGATGGGCTGGACCGCATGGCAATTCACATGTCCCGAGACGACCAGGCCCGGCCCAGCCGCGCTCGAGCACATCGCCGTCCAGGTGGCGTCGAGGGAAGATGGAGGAGCTTGTTGGCTGATCGAGGTGCCGCCTGCTGGCTGCTGATTTTACTCGAGGGACGTCAAGGCAGAGGTTAGTGGGGAGGGGCGTACAGTAAATGCGTCGGGGACTGCGAGGAGTGTGAGACCACCCGCTCCGCTCCACTCCACTCTCCCTGCGCTCTCCAGTCTCCACCCCACTTCGGCTTCGGAGGCCTCGCCCCGTCTGCCCTCCTCCCCCTGCTTCTTCCTCGTTTTGGTAAGTGATAAGAAATGTGCCCTGAATCCTTCCTCCCTTCCCCCCTTGCTTAACGCCATGCGGTTGATGTCTTGTCCATGAGATTCGCCATGGGATTCGCAAATCTGCAAATGCTGGTGCACGCGTAACCCTAGCGTCTCTTCCAAACGGGCGTTCGTTTCCCTTTCTTTTCACCCGCAGATGCAGCTTCTGCTTTCCTAGGGTTTTCGGGACCTTCGATTTCCCGCACTCGCACTCGCATCGGCAGCACGAGGTCATTCGCAGATTTGTTTTTTTTCCCCTTTTCTTTATATTCAAAAAGAGAGAGAGGCAAATTGTCTTTGGGGGGTTTTTAGGGGTTGTTCTTCGTTTGGGTTGCTTTTGTGGGTTTTTTTTTTTGGAAATGAAAAAGGGTTTTTAAGCCATTTCTGTTTAATGGTCAACTACAGCAAAGGCTTCCATCCTTTTCTCTCACCTGGAACCTCTTTTTGAACACAATCCCGCCTGAAACCGTTTCAACAAAATACTGGGCTGGGGCATTTTATTCGTCTTTTTATCGTTGCTTGTGATTCTTCAAGTCTCAACACTACACGCAGCTTCTCCCCTATGATCTGACAGGCAAATATACCCACGTGTTTGGGTTATTTTTCTTCCATACTGGACACTCACCAGCCTTTGTTTTCTCCATCGTATAAATGTCTGCAGCCAAAGGTTAAGGCTTACTCCCTCTGTAAAAAAAAAACAGTTCGGGAACTGTATTTACTTCACAAACACGGTTCCTAAACTACTCTTATTTTGGGATGGAGGGAGTATCTGATACGAGTAGATTGTAGAAGAGACATCAGCGTAAAGATTTGTTCTTTGTCCCAGATGTGACGTTTCCTTAACTGGGCACTCATAATGGGGCTGAAAAGAAGTAAACAAGCAATAAATGCTGCGGGGCCTATCTTACTGCCAGGTAGTAAACATTTTGGAATTGTGGAAGTAGTAAGTAAGAGCATCTCCAACAGTCTGTCAATAAGTTTTTCCCAATACATTGTCATTGGGATGTTCCAATACCAATACCACTTTCATGGATTATTGAGAGAGATGCTTTTGCAGTCTTCCAATAACCTTATCCTATCAGCAACTATCATATTAGGAGAGACTAAACTCTCCCTTTATTTGAGGAGAGTTGGGGTGGATTATTGGGATGTCCCAGTAATTTTTAGAAAATGGAGATGTAATAGGAGTCTGCTGGAACACTATTTTCCCAATACCTCTCCTAATCTGGTAGTTGGATTAGGGAAAGGGAGACTGCTGGAGATGCTCTAACAAATACTAGACAATAGCACTACTACCTGGTAACAAGAGTAAAAAATTTAAACATTCCCTAGTCTCTTCTACTTCTTACCTCTCTTTATACTGCTGCAGGGCCTATCTTACTGCCTGCTTTGGTAAGTAGCCATTGTGAGATTGATAATAACAAATACCTGCTTTTATTTGGTCCTACCATACTGACTAGTTGGTAAAGTTACATTGCTCATGCGTATGCAACTTATTAAAGTCACATGGAACAAGTAAATAGAAGTTCTGCATTGACACACTGGCACAATAACTGAGTAATGTGGCTAGTGCCGATGAGTTGGAAGTTGAGGAGCTGTACATAGAGCCATAGCTATATACCCACCTTTCTATCTGAAATTTTCATGATAGACAAATAAACAGAGACACAGAGCTTATACAGTGCGAACATGGTAGGAATAGATCCTAAATAAAGAGAGATCCAACTTTGTTATGATATGCTGCTGATGCATTGCTGCTAGATTATTTGAAGCAATTATTAGTTATTAGCTTCTCTAGCATGGATTCATTGTTGCTCTTGTTTCCTTGCAGAGGCTGCTGCCCTTTTTTTATCTAAAAATGGGTTCTCATGATGGCGAGGCTGAGTTGCCACCACCCCCTCCGGTGCCACCTGATGTGGTGCCAATTAAAGCAGACGATGTTGTGGGGGAATCACCACCAGACAAACCAGTAAAGCCTAAGAGAGTACCAATGGCCAGGCCTGGCGTGGGACGAAAAGGGCAACCGATCCAGCTCTATTCAAATCACTTCAAAGTCTCGGTGAACAGTATTGAAGACTTTTTCTTTCACTATCATGTATGTCTGCAGAGCAAGCTCACCAATTCAAAATATAATATATTGTTGCATACCCTTGCTTGGATATATATCCTTGGCTGATTTCATTGTTATATTCAATTTTGATAGGTGAACTTGAAGTATGAGGATGATCAACCCGTTGATGGTAAAGGGATAGGCAGAAAGGTGATTGATAAACTGCAGCAGACATATCACTCTGAGCTTTCTAACAAGGAGTTTGCATATGATGGAGAAAAGAGTCTGTTTACAGTCGGCGCTCTTCCGCAAGTAAACAATGAGTTCACTGTGGTTTTGGATGATGCGTTTGCTGGAAAGTTAGTTCTGTTCTTTGATCTGGTCTCTTGATGTCTGTGTTTGCGCAAAATTTTAATTTGTATTGCCATATATTATTTCTAAATTGCTTGTGGTTGTAGGACTGCTGCCAATGGGAGCCCTGGAGGTAATGACAGTCCTGGAGGTGGTGACAGGAAGAGGGTGAGGAGGTCATACCAGCCGAAGATTTTCAAAGTGGAACTGAATGAAGCAGCAAAAATTCCTATGAGTGCTATTGGTCAAGTCATTAGAGGCCAAGAATCCGAGAACTCACTGGAGGCAGTCCGTGTTCTTGATATCATACTGAGGCAGCATTCTGCAAAGCAGTATGTAACTTTTTATCATCATGGATGATTATACCGATATTTAAGTATCTTCTTTGGTCAGGATTTTATATGCCATTTATCATCACTGTGATATTTTTTTTCTCACTACTTGCAGGGGCTGTCTTATAGTTCGGCAGTCATTTTTCCACAACAATCCTTCGAACTTTGTTGACCTGGGTGGTGGTGTGGTGGGTTGTCGTGGATTTCATTCAAGCTTCCGTGGCACACAGAGTGGACTTTCCCTGAACATGGGTATGTATTCATCCTGTACCAGTACCACATAACCACGTCGTCTATTCTGTAATGCCTACATTTGTTCTTTCTTGCTCATACTAAGTTTTTTTCTTTTTTTTTTAAATCACAGATGTTTCAACAACCATGATTGTGAAACCAGGCCCTGTTATTGATTTTCTCCTTGCTAACCAGAAAGTTGAGCATCCTAGCCGAATTGACTGGAAAAAGGTATCTTTGTATGAATTCGCTTGAATGATCACACTAATGTGTTGAAATATCTATTTTGATAATTCTATTTTGGCTGCATATGCACTCGATATAGGCCAAGCTTGCTCTCAAGAGCTTGAGGATTAAAACAATTCATGCAAATACAGAATTCAAGATTGTTGGTCTGAGTGAGAGGAATTGCAAGGAACAGACGTGAGCACACATTTTCTTGCCATTTTGTACATTTTTATTAGCGCTTTACTTAAAGAAAGTTCCCTAGTGCATTAAACTTGTTTGATTCCATTTCCTCTTCAACAGTTATTGCTGTCATAATTAGTTTCCAATATCAATACTTAGCTGACAGCATGTTTCATTGTGTTACTCTTGTGCTTTCAGCGCGTTTTTCGATTTGTGTTTTTTCGGTGAATATTACTGTCATTTACTAATTGTTTTCTCATCGGTATATGCAACTAGATTTCCCCTGAAGCAGCGGAATGGTAGCAATGGAGACGCTGATACTGTTGAAATAACCGTCTATGACTACTATATGAAGAAAGGAATCGAACTGCGGTATTCTGGTGACCTTCCCTGTATTAATGCGGGGAGACTGAAGCGCCCAACATATTTTCCCATTGAGGTTTGCTTCAGTTTTGCTAGTGTACGCCTTAAGAATCTCTTTGTTACTAAAAATATGTTGCACACCATTTTTCTATGCTGTGTTATTAGCTCTGCAATCTTATTCCATTACAAAGATACACCAAAGCTTTGTCTACGCTACAAAGGTCCTCCCTTGTCGAGAAGTCTAGACAGAAGCCTCAGGAAAGGATGACAACCCTTAATGATGTGAGTTATCACCTTGGTTTTTGCATGCTGCAGGGTTTGATTTCTGTGACTATAGTATTGACAATTTATGACCACCCTAAATGTTAGGCACTGCAACACAGTAACTACGATTCTGACCCCATGCTGAGGTCATGCGGCATTTCGATTGCTCCAAAGTTTACCCAAATTGACGGAAGGGTCCTGCAAGCTCCGAAGGTTGGTGACAATTCTCTGAGCTTAGTTGTTTTCTCATTCTAAACATTGTACCAGTATGATTGCATGAGCAAAATGTATCTAAATAAATCTTATATAATGTAGCTGAAAGCCGCCAACGGTGAAGATATCTTGACACGAAATGGACGGTGGAATTTCACCAATAAGGTCAGTGTGCTTCTTTTTGTATCCTCTCTAGTACTTTGATTAGGAAGGATGTTTCTGATATCTTCGCCAATTCTTTGCCCCTCCCCCCTTTCAGAAGCTAATCCAGGCCTGCTCTGTGGATAAGTGGGCGGTTGTTAATTTCTCTGCACGCTGTGATGTTCGGAATCTTATTCGTGACCTGATGAGAAATGCATCTGCTAAGGGAATTGTATGTTTTATCTTATCACACATCAATTCTGTCAATTTTTTTTTGTTGCTCACTTTTTTTATTTTGGCAGCAAATGGGCGACCCTTTTGATGTGTTTGAAGAGAACCCCCCCATGAGGCGCGCTCCTGCATCAAGAAGAGTGGATGATATGTTTGAGCAGATAAAATCAAAGCTTCCTGGTGCTCCCAAGTTCCTCTTGTGCATTCTTCCTGACAGGAAGAATTGTGAACTCTATGGTTGGTTTATTTTTGGTTACCATTGTTACCCTTCCATAAACTTATCATACTTCCTCCTTCCCAAATTCTAGGTCGTTTTAGCTTTTCTAAGTGCATAGATTTTGTTATGTACTTAGATATACACTATGTCTAGATACATACTAAAAATTACATGTCTAAATATGCCAAAACGACATGATTTGGAACGGAGGGAGTACCTTTTCAAGAACTTAACATTTTGGTTTGAACCAGGTCCTTGGAAGAGAAAGTGTCTTGCTGAATTTGGTATTGTCACACAATGTTTAGCTCCAACGAAAGTCAATGATCCATACCTGCTTAATTTACTGATGAAGATTAATGCAAAGGTTTTTTGACATGATTTGTCCTCTTTTGTAATGTATTATTTCACTAATGTATGCTTATACCATCCCTTTCCCCCTGTTGTTAATCAGCTTGGTGGGATGAACTCGCTGCTCCAAATTGAAACATCTCCTGCAATACCTCATGTGTCGAAAGTGCCCACCATCATCTTGGGTATGGATGTGTCACATGGACATCCTGGACAAGATAGACCTTCAATTGCTGCTGTAAGATGGATACACTTTTACTCTACAATTCTGCTCACTCACATCAGCCTGAATGATTTTGTAAATGTAGAAAATTGTTCAATGTTAATCAGTCATGACAATAACTTTTGACTCTGTTTAGGTGGTTAGCTCTCGTCAATGGCCTCTTATCTCTAAATATAGAGCATCGGTTCACACCCAATCCCCCAGGTTAGAAATGATGTCCTCCTTGTTTAAACCACGCGGAACTGAAGACGATGGTCTCATCAGGTAAGGGATTTCTTCGTATGTGGATGTACATAATATATTGATGCTATGTGTGTGCCTTTTGAATATCATGTTTATCCTCATACTTGGGACTTGCAGGGAGTCACTGATCGACTTCTACACTAGCTCTGGAAAGCGAAAACCAGACCATGTTATTATTTTCAGGTGTGAAGTTCTTCAATTACTGTGTGCTGATGTCACTAAATCTTGTTGAGAAAACTCTAGAAACTTGTTTCCTTGAATGGATTATAACCATTTGCTGGTTTTAGGGATGGAGTTAGTGAAAGCCAGTTTACCCAGGTCATAAACATTGAGCTTGATCAGATCATTGAGGTATGCATTTCTTTTGATATGTCCTTTACAAATATGCTTTGTTTGCCTGTACTCACCGCTACAAGGTAAATACTCTTGATTGCACATCTATTTAATCAATGTAGGCATGCAAGTTTCTTGATGAGAAGTGGTCACCCAAGTTCACGGTGATTGTTGCTCAGAAAAATCATCATACCAAGTTTTTCCAGACTGGGTCTCCAGAAAATGTGCCTCCAGGTAACCTTTACCTCCAACCCATTTACAAAGCGTCCTGCCATTTACATTTGAGTTGGCATTGTCCTGTCAATATGGTACCAATAAATGTGTCATTCTGCAGGTACTGTTGTGGACAATAAGGTCTGCCATCCTAGGAATTTTGACTTCTATATGTGTGCACATGCTGGGATGATTGTAAGATGTCACTTATTCTTGAATGAAATTGTCTAGAGCTAAATGTTGCAAGTTATTTCTGAATCCAAGATTGCCTAGGCACTAAAATATTGGTACTTGCCCGTTTGTATCAGGGAACAACAAGGCCCACGCACTATCATGTTCTGCACGATGAGATAGGCTTCTCTGCTGATGAGATGCAGGAGTTTGTTCATTCGCTCTCTTACGTGTAAGTAGGAAGATTGGTAGCAGCATCTCATTTGTCTAGTTGCTGGCTGTAGCCCCCTTGTTTACACTGTTGCCGTGCCCTATGTTTCAGGTATCAAAGGAGCACAACGGCCATATCAGTAGGTAGGTCACACGTTCCCAGTTCAGTTTTGTGGAAGCATGGTTTCCAGCTCAGCAAATGACTAGGGGTGTGTTGTTTGTTTGCAGTTGCTCCAGTCTGCTATGCCCATCTTGCTGCTGCCCAGATAGGCACGTTCCTGAAATTTGAGGAGATGTCAGATGCGTCATCCAGCCAGGGAGGGCATACCTCGGTGGGCAGCGCTCCTGTGCCAGAGCTTCCACGTCTGCACGAGAAAGTCAGGAGCTCCATGTTCTTCTGTTGATGTGCTCGTCGGTCTGGATAGGAAGCGTGGGAAGGGTATCAGTTTCAGTGGGTTTCGGTTAGTGGTGTGTTTATGTATATATTGCCTAGCCTGTCAAGTAGCAACCAACTTGGAACCTGAAGGCTTATTGAACCAACTTAGCTGCTGAACTAATCGTTTTGTTGCGCCCTTTAGGAGCATGGGACGCCAGTACCAATCTAGATGTTGATGGATGGTGTTGCTGTGGCCTAAGTCAGATCGTTCGGTTGAATCTTAGCACCCTTATGGACCATGTCATGACATGTGTTGCAAATCCTGTCGTGGGCATTTTATTTCTATTCAGGGGGTTTACAGGCGTGGTCTGCAGTGCTTGCGGAACTGTGGCCGATCAAACAAATTTCCACTCAAATTCATTCTGGGCGATAACAAAAAAAATGTTTACAGTGAGTTCTGCCTTACTGTACAAACTCAGCTGCCAGAAGAAAGCTGCTGGGGTGACAATTACACATAAATACGGCTTGTGGCTGAACTGTGCATTTTACTTGAACAGCTGCATCCACTTGCACGCATCACACTACACTAGCTCCTGGCTGAACAAAAGCAGCAGCTGAAGATCAATCCAACAAGCACACCACTGGGAGCAAGCAAGCAAACAATCATCAGAACCAATCAGAACTACTAATTTCCTTCTATATCTCAACCACTCCCTGTGTTGATAGGCTATGCTATGCAGCCTATGCTCAATCAAAGAAAACTAGAGAGAAGAAAATCAAATCAAATCCCTGTAAAGGCAAGCCATGCAAATGCGGTGGTCATGGATCCTTGAGCACCTCCATGACCAAGTCCCTGACCCTGACGAAGCATTTCATGGAGAGCCTCTCGTACACCATCTCGTACATGCGCAGGTTCTTGTAGGCAAACCTCATGTATGTGTCGATGCATTCTTGGTACTTCTGGTACAATGCCGGGAGCGTCAGAGTAGCCACGACACCTGCAGCAGAGTCACGTTGAATTCTTCCAGAGTTTTGAAATCCATGGTGAATTGAAACATTCGGTTGAGCAGACAATGCTGATTAACAGAACAAATTCAGACAAGGAAAATGAAACGAAGAACAGCAGCTCACTCGCGTAGCAGAAGGTGGGGAAATCGGTGAGGCTGCCGACGATCGAGACGGCCCACAGGCAAAGGAAGACCCGGAAGAAGAGGACCGGGTCCCTCCCCGTGGCGATGTCGTGGAAGCCGGAGAAGGCGGCGTCGAGGGCGGCGCGCAGCAGCGCCGCCGCCTCATCCACGGCCCGCCGCGAGACGCGCAGCTCCGGGACGGGGGGCGCCGGCCTGTTGAGGAGGCGCGCGGCCTTGGCCCAGACGAAGAGCACGGTCAGGAGGAGCAGCAGCACGTCGGAGGCGAGGGAGAGCGCGGAGTAGCCGCCGCCGCCGCCGACCGGACCGTAGAAGAGCAGCCAGGAGGCGGCGGTCGCCGCCAGCAGGCAGGCGCTGACGTCGGCGCGGCCACGGCGCCACAGCACCACGTCCCAGACTGCAACCCCATTCCAGCCAGATCAACCCATCATCCATCCGTCGGTGCTACGAGAGAGATAGATAGAGAAAAGATACAATACCAAATTCTCCGGCGGCGCATGTCCCGTCGGCGGTGGCGATCGGAGCATCATCCATGGACGAGCGAGCAAAGTCGAGGGAGGCGGAGCGGAACCGAGTCGGATCGAATGGAATTGGAGGCGGGGAGCTCGAAGCAAGGAGCAGCTAGGGGAATCGAATCGAGCAGCAGGACGGACGATCCATGGGCGCCTCTTCCATACTTTCCCAACCAAAAAATCAGTAAGCTGAGAGAGTAGAGAGACGAAGAAGAGACGTGCGGAATGATGAGCTGGAATCGACGTGGCGTGGGCTCCACTACCACTCCACCAACAGGCAGGCAGGGGCAGGCACCGGCGCACCGCCCCCCTCCCATCATCCATCATTTTCCCTTTTTCTCTACTCCAACTTTTTTCCTTTTCTTTTCAAAAAAGTGAATTTGTTTGTCAAATGAACTCTGAATGAATGGTTGTTGTGCATGGTATGCCAATTTATTGACTGCTTTCATGAGCATTCAGCATGCTTCGATGGAATTGCATCCTGCCAATAGGGAGCAAGAGCACTGAATGGAGATCTTGACATTCTGCCAATGGAGATCTTCCAGTCAGCGGACTATGTGAGGGGAGCTTATTTCTTCTCTTTCATGTTACATCTTGAGGTCATAAGGTAATTGCCCTTGTCACTTACTGTAGACCTAAAAACAAGAGAAGGCCAAAGCCTAGTTTACAATTAGGTTTACAAGTTTTCAGGACTTTCCTAGCCAGTGATGGAGAAACTGAACTGGTTCCTGACACAGTTTATGTTGATAATGCGCAGCTGTAAATCCTGATTTGAGAACCTGCAGTCTGCTGAGGAGCTGGCATGGCATGAGAATTACCAATTTCACTTGATCAATATATCACCAAGAAGAGCACTGGGGCCGGTGATATGGAGGGAATTTATTAGAGGCAAGGTGCATGCTGCAATCTGGCCACATCCTTGGGTGGCCAAGGAAGTGCAGGAGGACAAGAGAAGCTGCTCGTGGGCAGATGATTTCGCTGAGTAGTCTGCAGCTACAACACGGCGAAGATTTCACGCATGAGGAGACTACTTGAAAGGCCTGGCTTGTTGAGGCTGAATGCACTCAACTCCTTAGTTTGGCCTGATTAGGAAGAGAACGATAGTGAATTGTAATCTATAAAGAAGGTTATGCCACTAGTTGCTGGGTCGCGTAGTAACTTTTGTTGAGAGTTTTGGGGGTCCGTCTTGGTCTGAACTCTCTGAGAAACAGGACTTGCATTTTCTGTTCCCAAACATTTTTTTTTTTGCTTGGATGCCCGGAAAAGATATGCCTTTTGAATACCCTGCATAATTGTCCTCATTGTCTGTCAGGTTTAGCTGCAGTGGACACCGCACTGCTGCATCAGTAGAACGTCACACTCAGCAGTTCAGCTCTAAGCATCTAGTAACTCTTAAAGCCTCTCAGCAAGCAGCTCAAGCTTGTTGCCTTGTTGGAGGAAGAAAAACGGTGGATCGTCCTGAGCGCCACACAATTTGTTGTCCGATGGAAAATCTTGACAGCACCATCATTGGTGCGTGGTAAGAAACAGATAGACCATAGCAACAATCTTTTATTGCATTTTCACCACAACAAAATGAAACCCGATTTTTTTTTTTAATGACCCCCCCCCCCCCCCCGAAAACTCAGTATAACATCATATCCAAAGCCGTCATATGCCCTCCCCTTAGTTTGTTTGCTTGCTTTGAGCACTGACAGCTCCGCCATCGCCGCCTCCGTTCGTGGCGTCCGGCGGGGCGGCAGTAAAAGCTTGTACCGAGCCATGTCGCAGCTTGAGCAGCGTGGCCTCTGCAAAAACAAGCAACCGTTCAGGTATCTGTCGCTCCTGTCGCAGCGCAACCCAGATCTTGCCTGGTTCTTGGTACGCGGAAAAAAAGAGGAAACAATGCCTAAGAGCATAGATAGGACTGAACTGAACACTGGCTGTAGCGAGTGATAGCAATTAGCAACAAACAATGCCGTGACACGGAACGGATCAGCAAGGAGTTACCGTAGACGGAGAGGGGGTCGTTCTTCGTCTTGGTGGCTCTGGTCCTCTCGACCTCGTCGTCTTCATCCGGTGGAGGAGCCGCGCGGCGACGACCCCAGACCATTTCCATGGCTGCTTCTTTCTTCCCCGTCTCCATCCCCATCTATGAATCTATGATAGATGGACGGGAGTGAGGCGGGGTTGGTGGCTGGCGGTGCGTTTCCCGCGCGAAGCAGTGAATTGGCGGGAGGGGAAACGATGGAGGGCGTGCTGCGCTCGCGCGAATTGATTTGGTCGGTTGCTGCTTTGGGCCTAGCAGTCGCCTCTCTGACGGGTGGCGGCCCACTGCTCCTCTTTCATTATTATCACGTAAATGGTGAGGTCAGAGTCTCTCATCTTGTTGGGTTCACAAATGCAACGTGGATACGCCATCAACTTTTTTTGCTAAACAAAAACTAATGCACGATCACTCATTACCTCCATAAATATGTTTTGCCTTCATTCCAAGGCCTGAAAATTGTTTCCTCGGACAGGAGCCTGCTGTCCTAGGCCTCGCAATGGCGACACACAGATCAAATATCACAGCGATAAAAAAAATAGAGGAAACAAGGCCCACCCAGAAGCGGTTCCAGAGCACGGCCATTGCTCTGGACATGGACGACTCCATTGCTCATCCAGGCAGCAGCTATGCTTCCACGTAAACCGAAAACAACCACAAGATACATACGGCAGATTCAACAATTACCAATACTACCAGCCGAACCAAAAATATTAGAGTTCACGACAGCCTTGTTTTGCTGCATTCGAGTCAACACGAACGCATCAATCACATGACCACTACTAGACACTTCTCTTGACAATAATGCCAGGCCAGGACAGACCTACTACTACTACTACCAGCATTTCCTTGCAGACTCAGACTCTCAAGGAAAGAAGAAACCCAGAAGGGGTCTCACTTTGCACCATGCTTGGCCTTCGAGTGCGCCTGCAGAGCCATGTCACTGTTGAATGTCCTGGACAAACAAACCAGAAACCAGGGATCAATACAATGCATTTTTTCAACAAATAAGCTGACAGAGCTGAACCAACTTGCTGAATACGAACAACTTTGCCCAACTTACTTGCTGCATGATTTGCATGAGACAGACCCACCAGATCTTGGGGACTTCTCCTTTGACGCATTGTTTGCTGGGGTCTTGGTCCCTTTTGCTGGGTGTGGAGTTGCCACGTGGGCAGTAGCCTTGTTGCCACCTGATCAATTTAATAAAGATAAAAAACTGATATCACTAAACAGAAATCCCTAACACTGACGGATGCAACATTAACAACAAACCTGTCTTCTGACCAGATGGTGTGGCCTTTGCTTTCTTATCGGAAAGCGGTGTTTTCAGAGCATTGTCAGCTGCCCTCTTCTTGCCTACCTCTGGCTGCAAAATCCCACAATGATATCATCTTGGTAAGAACAGACTCATTACTCAAGCGGACGTTAGATTAAATATGTCAAGAAGCACATTACCTTCTTCGGAGTTGGAGTTTCTTCGTCCTCATCCTCTTCACTCTCATCGTCATCCTCATCAGAGGAATCACCCTCATCGCTCGAATCCTACAGCAATAGGGTAAGGTTAGGCAACAATTAATCTATTGGCATCAATAAACCATTTCTGCATCCTTCAAACTCACATCATCGCCTTCCTCAGGAGATAAACCTTCATCATCAGAGGAATCATCAGTCTCATCCTCATCACTGTCATCTTCCTTGCTTTTCTTTTCAGCTTCCTTTACAGCAGCAACTGGCTTCCCTTGACTGTTCTTTCCTTCAGCTTTGCCTTCACAGGTATATACAAATTTAGAACTCTCACTGAGTTGAGAAAGAAGGTTGCAGAACAGACACTAATATTGCAAAAACTATCAACAGCTAGGATACATACCATTTTCCTTGATTACTGGAACGTTCAGCTCTTCCTCTTCATCATCAGATTCAAAGTCCAATGTGGAACAAGAAAAAAAGCAGGTCAAGGAAACAAGATTCCATCCATTCAATAAAAAAATGTTTCAATGACTGCTTCAAACATAATTAGTTGGGCATTATAAAAGGATATTCATCATCTCCACCAGGTTGCTCAACTTTGTAACCAGAGAAGAACACGCTGGCAGCTTTGGAGGTGTGCGACAGCTCGAACTCTTTGTCAAAGACCAAATCAAATTGGATTTGGGGGTACTTATCAGGTGACAGGGTACCAATGGCTAGCTTCTGATCATCAACTTGGACATACATCAATGCATTGTCACTTTTCTTTGATTCCCCAAGAGCAGCCTATAACATAATAATCACGAGTAACTCAAAAGACTGAATACAGAAGAAATCATGAACTTAACATCAATGGCCATTTACAGAGAAGGGTGTGTCAGGGATAGGCATGGACCTGGGAAAGATGCAGGATGTAGCCGTCACCAGGCACACACTTAACAGTGCTTCCAGGCTTGACTTCAAGACCTGCAAAACGTAGATAAATAACATGAGCTTAGATTACAGTAAGAATATATAGCATAATGTTGTTTAACAAGAATTGCAAGACAGTATCCTGCAACTGCAGAATAAATTCAGTTGCATCCTAGGGGCATGGACAACACAAAATCATGCAGAGACCAAGGAGAGAGATTATGTACCATCCCGTCAACCAATCTGGGCACGAGCCTTCATCCACAAAAAGAAAAATCTAATATATAGCAATAGTTAGAGCCAGCTTAAGAGTTCTCCATCATTAGGATGATATGTGGTGTTGGTCGACCGGCGTCATGCACATGATACTTAAGTCAGTGGATACCTAAAAGGGCTATTTATGAGGGAACGTGTCGCCCAAGATTTGCAATTTGCAGAAAATCGGCTGCTAAATCACCCCATTGTACATGGCCTAAAACCCTAAACACCAAAGGGAACACAGTGCGAGTATGATTAAAGTCATTCAAGCTATCATCATATACCACTAGAGATCAAGAGAAGCGCATATTCCCAGGCCAGGCCAAGTCGACAGGGAAATTAACATATAGGCCACACCGCAACACTCAAAAGGTAGACAAAACGTAGATAAATAGCATGAGCTTAACATACGAACCAGAGGTTGAATTGAACCCAGGCATTCAGCACAACACAGCCGCCACACAGAACGGGAGCACATGGTACCAAAGCCCCTAAAATATCCGAACAACAAGGGAACCCACCAAATCGTAGCAAGCAATCGATGAAATTGCAAAAAAGGCTAAAGAGGGGACGAGAAGTTACCCCAGAACTCCATCGTCGGCGGCGGCGGCGGAGCAGACGCGGCTATGGAGGGGGCCTAGGGTTTAAGCCGCCGGTCGATGGGACGAATGGGAATGGGAGCGATTGGGGAAATGAGTGGACTCGGCCACGCTTTTAAAAGGCGCAGCGCACAGCCTGGCCGTCCGATCGTCTCCGCACCATCCCGGCCGCTGCTATTTTTCGTTTTCTTTTCCTTTTTTTTTCTTGTGTGGCAGATAAAATAGGAGACGGCCCAAACGAACCACAAGAAGCCCACTAACCCTTGGGCCGTTAATGGGCCATAAACCTCCTTCGGAATATATGGTTATTTGATCCTGTTTCATTATCGTTAACTGAGAACATAGGCGGGAGAGTACGATCGTTCCGTGACTTCCGTCCTCGGTTGAGAAACAGGCAAAGCAGCAACAGAAAAATAAACGCCAAAGATTCAGAGTAACATCTTCAATGGGGATTGCTCATCAGGCAACACAACAAATTCTGTTTACGGCCTTTCAGCTCAGATTGCCGGGCCACGCCACGAGCAGTGAGAATCGTACATACAAGACACAGCACTACTCTCCCCCTGTTACAATGCTACATGCCACCAAAAGTCCAAAACCCTGTTTCCAATCCCTCTCAGTTTTAGGGCGAGGCTGGCCAATCCTTCCTGATCTCAAAGCAGTAGCTCATGTCCAGGTGGACTTTCCCATCATCATCCACAAACTGGAAAAACCAAATTCAAACATGTTCATTAAACCACTGGGCCATGCATTTCCAAGGTAGCCTTCACAAGTGTAAATATATAAAATTTTCTTTGGGATTTTCCTGTACCTTCAGCTTTGCAGTATATGAACCCCTCGCAAAGATGCCGCTCGGGGTCGTATCTTCCTCAGCCTCGTATGTGTAAGGCTCCGGCTGAGGACTATATGTTCCCAGCATCACCTTCTGATTTTCCACTGAAAAAAAAAACAACCGGGGTCAACTATCTTATGCCTAGCAAGACCATGTGCACACTGACTCCAATGACGGCGATTTTGATCCAATTGAACCACATGCTACAGACACACGACTTCAAGAGCTTGATCCAACACCGTGAAGTACTGAAGTGTAGGGTCAGCATGTAACCAACAAAGATGACACCGCTATGCATATGCTTGATTATAAATCACCTCTTACTCCAGTCTTCCAGACGGTGTGTCTATATCTGAGACCAGACACAATGTTGTTGGAGACAGTGAAGGAGAAGCGAAAGCTGTAGGTGCTCCCATCCTTAAGCGCAAATGCGTGACCCTTGTCATCTGACACAAGTGGGATCGGCAGAATCAGATCTGGTCGCCCCGGAGTTAGGATGGTCAAGGTCAGTATGGTCACCTCTGGTTCTGCAGTCTCTGCATACATAAAAAGGGCTATCAGTCCAAGCATCTAAACCTTTGTTTGATTGATTGCACTTTACAGGCTTCTAGTTAATCTGTTTAGCTGGACTGGAATCCTCACTCAATGTTGTCTTGTCTATTAAGGAAAAAAATTAAAGGTTAGCTAATATGTGCTTTAGGGTGTGAAATTGAATGAAAGAAACTGTGAGACACAATGCCAGTCGTGAATCCACCCATAGGGTGACTGGGTGAGGCAGGGTGCAACAAGCAAGAGCAATCAACACCAACAGCGGCAGAGGAGCCACAGTGTTGATTGGATGCATGTGAGAGCAGCATGTCCGGGGTAGATTAGAGTGGCAGGCTGTGCAGTGCCCAGTCTTGTCGAATAAAATTCCAAATTTTGTATGCAGACTGTAGTTTGATATATACGTGTTTTACATAACATGCCATAAAAAATGTTGTTAAAAACTCCGATCCATATGTAAATTGGTTCAATATAAATTTGATCAAATGCCCAAATTTGTTGTGTTTATATGTGCATGTATTCATACCATGAAAAAAACATGATCCAAGCAATAATGCGACGATGGTTTCATACAGTTTTGCATACATACTTGCATCCACCCTACCTAATGTTTTATGCTGGGTCCACCACTGCACAATGTAGTGAATAAAACATCAGATCGTGCCATGGACACCATTTTTGCTATGCATTGCCTTTTATTTCTGGCACTTCAATACATTTAGGAACATTGGCTCAGTATTAAAATGTACCTCCAAGTTTAGTGGTATCAACATCTCCAAGGAGCTGCTCTTTCCACCTTCTCAGGCTGTCATCATCCTAAAGCAAATAAATCACATTAAAAGGGTAAATGGGCTGGGAAACAACAGTAATCATGCCATCGATGGTGGCCTAGCCTACATACTGAAGGAGTCATAGTCACATGACATGATTGGCATAATCGTGTTACCTTATCAAGCTCAAGATGGTCCTTGAGAGGAACCTGAGGGCCAAGCACAACCGCATGCTTCCCATCATCGTCATCATAATCGTCATTCTCCACATCATTGGTGTCCGTGTCATTGTTGCTAATGCTCACTGATGCTTCCTTATTCTCCTCCTTTTCCATGGTCTCATGCTACTTTGCTGTAATACAATCAAGAATGCAGATGATGATGATGAATTGGTCAAAAACATTCTAGGCAAGCAATATATGACAAGTTAGCTTAAATATGCGTTGCTGTGCATGCGAGCTAAGGTGTTAACAGCAAGGGCCAAATAAATAAACAAGTAAATCTCGATCTTCATTAGTAGCACCACATGATGCCACATAATAGTGGTAGCAACATGAACAGATCAAAATGGGTGTCCTCACATAGCAAATAATATTTTTAAATTTAATTCAATTAAATTTTTTGTGAAGATGAGAGTGAAAATGGGAACTTTCGTCACAGCTACCAAGATAACAATCCAGTCACGGCCTAAGATAGAGCTACAAATGGGGACCTTCATCCCTGCTATCGAGATGGCAATCCAGCCGCAATCGGTGTGGCGTGCAGCACTCTGATCACATTCCTCGTTTTATGACAAACTTCCAACTTTCCAAGAACAGGGAATGTGGTGTTGTATCGTATGTATTCCAAGAACAGGGAATGTGTACACCCAACCCCTGTGGATGGTCATCCAGACCTTTCAAGATCTCCGCTAGGTGCAGGATATCGTTGGTAGAAATGGTAGCTTGGGTGCAGTATCATCACTTGAAGGTATCTAACTTTACCATGGAGAATCAACAAATATATTTTTGGAAATTAGGCTGCACAACTGCACCTGCGCAGCAAGAAAATCCACAAGCAACCGGATGCCGCGATGGAGAGAAGGAACAATTTGTTGCTCACAAGTAATGTGAAAACAAGGAAAAGGCACCCTGGCACAAAGAAAACTCTGGCAGACCGCACAATAAATTTAGTTTAATGTATGGGGCAGATGCAAACACTTTACCCTTACAATCAGATAATAAAAATAAAACACACAGATACAAACTAACAAGCACAAAAAAGGAAGCTTATATTTGCATATTGCTTATGCAGTCAAATCAGAGTACAGCCTAGTGCTCTAATTCAACAATTTTTTCCTACATTTAAAATCTCAAGCCTCAGAGTAGCACCTCTGAATGGGTCCATATTACTTTCTGGTTGATAGAACAAAAGATAGAACACGACATTGGCGGAGCACGCTCTAAATTTTAGGTGGGGCGAACATACATACAAAACTCGTAGAGTTAAAACGATGGTGTACGCATGCCACATATTCTCATTGAAATCACACAAATAAGAGTACAGACCCTTAATAAAATATATTGAAGATGGTACCTCCTATAAAAAAAAAAGAGAGATAGCAAAGTCAAAAACCAAGATCGAAGAGCTAAAAGAACCAAACCTTTCGATTTGAAAAAATATATCAGTTAATTTCTATTTTCCTGTTGCTCAAATAAATCAGGACATGGCAAAAGGCGAAGGAGAAGGGCGGGCGTGTCCGCCGTGATGCCAAGCTTCAAAACAGAAATAAATCACTCAAGGAGTTTACTAAAGCCTGCAAATCCTAGATTTGGGGCAGCTGCATGCACAATCCAGGTTCAATGAACCGGAATGCCCTTGCCACAGCCGGCAATGACGCCGCGCTGCACCTGCACCTGCACCCCGCCATTGGCTAACCAAGGAAGCCGCTCGCCCCCGCCGTCGGCCCTTCCCGCCGGTTGTCGTCCGCCTCCTCCGGCGACCACGCCGCCGTTCCTACTGCCGCCGCCAGACCCTCCTCTAAGCCCGCCGACCATGGAGCCCTCCCGACGACCCCGAACCGGAAACCCTAACCCAGTCACCACCAGCATCAAATCCGAGAGAAGAACAAGGAGCAGGAGAACCCACCTTGTTGCCGGGGTTTGCCAGTTACCACCACCCAGGACGAGGGCGAAGCGCCGGAGAGAAGCAGTCGTCGGAGAGAAGAGAGATGCAGCAAGGATGGAGAAGGCGCGGCTCTAGCCAGTGCGAGAGGTGGACGAGCGAGTGCGAGTGCGCCAGCAGCAGGGACTCGGTCGAGAGGTGGACGAGCGAGTGCGCCAGCCGCATTGTGAACACGTACATGTCTCATCGCCTAAAAATACGTTACCTCATGACGTCATCACAACCATTAAAATCGAGTTATAAAAGTGTACTCCCTCCGTCCCTTGTTAACTGTCGTAGATCTAAGTTCAGATAACCAATGCACATAGTAAAAAGACCCTGCTACCCCTATCGTTATCAAACATTCAAACGAAAGCTCCTCCACGCAGAGCAGATTTCCAAGGCAGAGCGAGAAGAGCGTGGCCGCGGGTCCCCGCCGCAGAACCACAGCTCGCCACGCAGCTGCCTTATCGCCCGCGCCTCCACGCTCGCCGGGATGAGCATGAGACCCGAGCTCGTCCGCGCCAGGTTGAGGCCTCTGTGCTCGCTTGGCTCTTGCTCCTCGCGCCGCGGATGTGGAGCTGCACGCCCGCCGCACACTTTGCCGGATGTCACACCCTGAAATTTGGGATTTCGGGATGTGATTAGAAAAAGAAAATTAAATAAACAATTTTCATTCATTATTAAAACTTTTCCAACATTTGTCTTATTTATAGGGTATTTAGCGTAGGAAAATAATCATTTTTCTAAATTAAATAGTTATGCTTCGTGTTGCTTAATAATTGAAATGTTGCATTCATGCCGTTGCATATAATATTTCTTGAGTGTGAGTTTTAGAAAATACATTTAGACGTCGATCATATCTCTCCTGAGAATTTCCTAGAATTTCTGGGAATTAATTCTCTTTTTCTAGAGTCAAATCCATTTATTGGAAAGCTTTAAATTCCCTTTTCATGAACTCCAAGTATTTTATTTGGGTTCTTAGTCTCCAACTCTATCTCTGGAATTTTTTCTAGGATTTTTGGAGATTTTGGAATATTTTCCATGGTTCAAATACTCTATCTGGAATTTCTGGATTTTATTTGAACTAGATAACCTTTCCCAAAATAAAACTCTAAATCTTTTTCTCCTTTTCCTTCTTGGGCCGAGCTCGTCCGTAGGCCCAGCTCTTCCCTCTCGCGTCGGCCCAACCCAAGCTCCTCAAGCCTGCCTTTCGGCCCATTTCCTCACCCGGCCCAACTCCCTCCTCTCTTTCCCTCTCCATCGCGCCGGCCCAGCAACCATCTCCTTCTCTTTCTGTGACTGACGAGTGGGCCCCACTTGTCATTCTCCCTTCTCTCCCACCAGCTCTCTCTCTCCCTCTCTCACGGAACTGTGGGCCCCGCCCGTCATCCCCAAGCCGTTGTCGTCCCCGAGCAGGACTCGATAGAGTCCGCTGCCGCGCCGCCGCCGCACCTTCTTGGCGTGCGTTCCACGACGGTCCTTGCCATGCTCCCCTATAAAACCCGAGCCTCGTGGCCCTGTCTCTCGCACCCTGTTGCCTCGCCCTGCATCTATGCGCAGCGCCGCCGCCTCCTGGAGCTCGCCGGAGCCAAGCCCTAGTCGCTAGCCGCCGGTCCCGATTCGCTCCAACCCAAGGCGAAGGAGGTAGATGGACGACACCAAGATGATCTCCAGGCCATGACGCATCGATTTGCGCATTCACCGTCGCCTATTGCTAGCTGGAGAAGCTCGCCGCCGCCGTCCTCGATTCCGGTCGCCACTGCTCTTCCCACCGCCTTGTGAGCATCTCTTCGAGTTCCCCTCGTTCTCCTCCCTCTTTTACCCCGCCTGGCCGAGCCAATCGCACAGCAAATCGCCGACGAGGCCAACGAGCAGAGCTGCCCGAGCTCCTGTCCGCCATGGACATAAGCTCTGGAGGTTTTGCATCCAGACCCCTGCTCTTTTCTAGAATCAACCCGCGGTCCAACCTTAGTCAAAAGTAATTCCGTTTAGGTCCTTTTCTTATCGTTTTAGCCCCTGTACTTTCATAGATTCGAACCCGCCGTCCATAGGTGCTATTTTTACGCATTAGCCCTTGAGTTTTCGTACGTAATTATGTTTTAGCCCTCGGTTTCTTTCAAAACAGCCCCTAGAAACCCTGTTTCCTCGCAGTTAAGCACCTGGAGTCTTGTTTTGTTCATAGATTCCACGTTTTATCTCCGTTTAACCTCGTTCTTGATGCGTTAGCTTTCTAAAAGTGCAAAGTTTAGATTAACATTGTTGGTTACCAAGTTTCATGTTTTGAAATAAATAAATAAATAATAATTGTTTAATACTTGTTATACTGGTTTTCTAAAACTAAAACTAATTAGAGCTCCAACTCTATGTTTTATAATTTATTTAAAATATTAATTTGAATAATGTTTACTTCATATGCTAGTAAGGTTGTATCTCAGTTTTCATAAACTAATAATTAATTTACTTAATGTTTAATATTGAATCTTTTTTTCTAAATAAAATTTGATTAGGTTTATACATCGTCTTTTATAAATAAATATTAACCTGATTAATATTATTAAATAGCTTTTCTAATTAAAGTTAATTAAGGTTTATACCACGCTATTTCGTAAACAAATGATGTTAATATGAATAACAATTATTGAACCAGCTTTCATAATTAAAATCTAACTAGGGCTAAACACCAATTTTGTGCAATCTAAATTAATATGGTTACTTCACAACTTGAATAAGTTTTTAATATAACTTGTTTAGTCCAACACGAGACATTAAGTTATTCGTCTATATGCTCTCTCATGTTTTATTGCAAATTGAAATATTTAATTGGTATAATCATTATATAAACATTTACAAATAAAATTAATTAGGCTTTACCCGTCTTTCCATATCAAAGTATAATTTGATTAGTTTAAATACTGAGTATTTCTCTAACTATTCATTACATGACTTTTCTTAATTAAAATAAAAGAAGCATATAGCATTTTGTTTCTTTTGTATTATAAACTTTTCGATAGTTGTACCTTTCCAACCGTTGTTCCGTTTTCAACGTTTCTTGCACCTTCGCGACCGTAGTAACGAGCCCCATCGTTTCGTACGTTCTTTTGAAAACTTTTCTTTTGATTGGTGTATTGCTCTTAGTTGTATCTATTTCTTTGCTTGTATGTTTGTGCTTGTGCTCGATGTTTGCTACGATTAGAGGAGCATCGTTCCGAAGCTGTCAAGAACAAGAGTTGAAGACTGAGCAGTGGTATTCTTTTGCGGAAAGGCAAGTGTCCCTAACCATTTTTCTACCTGTGCTTTATAAGATCATATATGTTAATCGGAACATGGAGAACCACCTAGGATTACCCGTACAACCATAATACTATATGGATATGGTCTTAGCTAATTAATTAGAAACCTTGGTTAGGAATGATCTTACCGAAAGTGCATGGGGGGGTGGCGGTTGACGGTGTATAGCCCGGTTCTCTCCGGAAGTGGGCTTAGCTAAGACAATATGCCCGTTAGGGAGGGTTATGCCTGCTTCCGATCCGGAAACCTTAGCGGGTCGTTTCTAACTAGGGAATCTTTGTAAAGGCCTCGTAGCGTCCCTATGCAGTCACACCTCGGAAGTGTGGTACGTGCTTTGGCCGGCACAACATGGTTGGATTTAAAGTTCTTCAGAGCTTTTACACGAATTGTGGTGAAAGTGTACAACCTCTGCAGAGTATATAACTGTTATAACAGCTGTGTTCGCGGTCATGAACGGCCTGGACCCTCACATGATTAATATACTTAAAATTGATGATTAAATTGTTCTGGTTATTTCGGTGGCCTTGCTGAGTACCAACCATAAGTATACTCATCCTTGCTTATTGCTGCTCAGTATTCAGAAGGTGTGTGAATTTATTGAAGATGATGCTAGGCGTACGCAACCCCCAGTCAACTGCCTGTGGTGAAGAGTTCAAGATTCCGCTGCTAGAAAACGTTTGTATTGTCTTTATTTTATTATTTCCGTTGTAACTTTGTGTTCTTTTTATTTATGGAGTCTATCATATGTGTGAAACTTGATCCTGACACACATATGAGATGCATCTGGTCTTCTTTGTAAAACCAGGTACGACACCGGAGCTACTGGAGCTCGATTCACGGCCGCAAGAGCTCAGCCTGCGGGTCGCGCGGCTGCTAGAGCTCAGCCACTCTGCTCGCCTGCTGGCCGCGTGTCACCGCCGAGTCCCGCGGAGCTAGTCAGCCAGGCGCACCCGTGCTCTCACTCGCTGCAAGCAGCGCGACCTGCCGGCCCCTACCGCTGTAGGAGCCTGAGCTGGAGGAGCGAGAAGCAAGCTGGGTCCAGGCCTCCGACGCATGCTGTGGCGAGGTGGTGCGGAGGCAGGGCATGAAGAACAGCCAACGATGTTAACAATGACTCCTGTGATTTTCTTTGGGGGGAAAAGTTGTGCGATCGGTGGATATGTGAGCCGTGAGGAGATAACGTAGGAGGATGGTGCGGTACAGCTCAGCGCTCAGGCTGGTAGGCATCTACAGGTCGTAGGGGAGAGCTAAAATGACAGTCAATTGGGGAGGGAGGGAGTACATAGACCTATTTATACGTCATAAATAGCTGGGGCAGCTGCCCCATTCTGCCATATGGGGTGCTCCGCCTCTGGAACATGACATTGCAGAAGCTATGCATTCAATCAGTTACTGGTGACATTACTAAAGGCAACATATGCACCTACGTTTTTCCTCTTCAAGCATATTGTTCAAGCTGTTGTGAGTGCACCAAAAGATTGGATAGAAATCCCGAAAAAGTTGCTCAACAAGATGAAATTTTTACCACAAACCAACTCACAAGGATATACGCTTCTCGAATAAGATGTAGCAAGAGTCTGGTTAATACCAAATTCTCATGGCTCAACAGATTTTGAGTGCGCCAGTTAACACAGAGCACAGTAAACACATGGACAGATTTCACTGAATAAGTCATTAACACTCTGGTGCGGACCAAATATGGGACATGGATGTATGTCATATACATGTACACCAAATAAATTTAGCAAACAATCGAAGTTAGTAGCAATAGTAGTAGGTTATAGGTATAATACATGGTCAGATCCGAACGCAAACATCATACATTAAGGGCTCGGGTGTTTGATTTCGTACGGCAGGACAGGAAGGGGATGGATAGACGTACCTATTGGATGCTCGTTCCCGACGAAGCGGACGACGAAGAACTGGGAGGGCGGCGCCACCCGCCCTGTAGACTGTAGTCGCCGCTAGGAAAGAGAGACCGAGACCGAGACCGAGAGGGAGAGAATCAGAGAAGGAAGGGGAAAGAGAGCAGGAAATTTAGGGTGTGACCTCTCCCTCTCACTCGAGCCTGTGTGCATGTTAGAGGGTTGGGCTTGGGCCACAAAGCACACGGTACTACATCACACATACACAAATCGGCGGTGGCCAGATTGGGCGGCGCCAAAGATGGGAAGTGCGGCAGTGGGGTAGGTGTTGGAGGAGGCAAGGGGTGAATCTTGACGGTGGTGGAGGCCGGTCGAGCGGCAAAGACGAAGAAGCGGCGTCACGCGTCAATGCTCGTGGGAGACGGAGACAAAGAAGAAGAGGATAAGGGAGGGCATTTTGGGTTGGGAGAAGTTTTTGTTAATTGCTTGCCTACTTTTTTCTGTTTTTTTCTTTCCCTCTGTATAGAGGTACGTACACGGAACGCCTCGCATCACGCATTTGCCCAAGCTTTCTCTCTGTCGTAGCGCTGGAATAAATCCAGGAAAATACGAGCATCGGTGCCAAAATCGAGGATTTGAACCTTGGTGCGTAGGTTCCACGACAAAGAAACCAACCATCGTTTATTATCGTTAATAAATATATGTGTCTTCAAACCAAGTATTTTCGATGCTCATGAGGGAGTTTATAACAGTAAAAAATACTAAACTAACGACAAAGAATGAAGTGAAATGAAGCCTACACAAAAGAAAAAAGAAGAGCAAAGAGTGGACCGTCGTGCTTCTCTCGCGCGCAATGGAGTGGATGGGAATACCCCCAAATTTAGGATAGCCCCCCTCTGGCCCTCTCCCTCCCTACCCAAGTGTGCTAGCACATTGCATTTGATTTCTGCTTCGTCCGCGCCTTCATCGACATCATCGTCGTGTTCCTCTCGGTGATCCATCGACGACAACAAATGCATGGTAAGACTTGCTTATTCATCGTACTGCATGCATCTTCATTGAGCCCCGTTCTGTTTGATGTTGGCGCATGTGTTGCCTAATTAACCACGTATATATGCATGCTTCTATTCGTCGGCGTCGTCTTCTCCTCCTCGTTCAGATCCACCAAGCTATTGCTAGCGTTCATGGAGGCTCTGCCAGATATCTATCCCTTGACAGGCCTGCAGATTGGGTAATTTTCTTGTTTTGGTCGTCTCTGATGAAGACATAGACAATGCAAATAGAGGCGTGCCACTCATTTCGATCGTGCGTGCAGGGACATCCAATCCTACATCTCGCGGGCGTTCCTCTACTTCGCCCCGCTCAGTAAGAAGGTGTTCATCCTCGTCGACAACCAGCCATGGCTGACGACCAAGCAGTCGCGGTCCGCGAGGATCTGGCAGTTCATGGTCACCAAGGTTAATCCAATCGCGCCGCATGTCGTCGCGTCCGTCGCCGTTTCCTGCGATCATCGAAACCCTGTGCTGATTCGTCCCAGTAGCTTTGATTGCAGTACAGGATGTCTCCGTTCGTGAACTCGCGTGCGCCGCCTCACAAGGAGAAGGAGCGTCCGTCCCTTGCGGCGGCCGTGGCCGCCGCCGCCGCCGCCTCCGCCAAGGCGGGCGGCGGCGCCGGGAGCAGGAGGGAGACGATGCGGCGGTGGTTCGCGGTGGCGGACCTGAGCCGCGCGCTGATGCACGGGTTCCTAGTGTTCGAGGTGTCGTGGCGCGACGTGCACGGCATCAACTACCTCAACGAGCTCCTCACCGACACCTCGCTGGCGCTGGAGGTCCGGTACATGAAGAAGTGGGAGTTCTACAGCGCCGAGCAGGCCGCCGGGTGCGCCCACCTCTGGTTCCTCGGCCGCGCCTCCGAGTCCCGCGCCCTCCGCGGCTACCTCGCCGCCCTCCACGCCCGCCCCGCCGACCCCACCGAGCACCTCGAGGAGTGCGGCGTCGCGCTCCGCCGCACCTGCTCCTCCTCCTCCCTCACCGCCGTCTCCGAGGACGACGACGACGACCCTCCGCCGCCGGACCAGCACCACCACGGCGGCGGCAGCGGCAGCGCCAGGGCACGCGGGTACTCGTCGGAGGTCGAGTACTGCAGCTCGCCGTCGCCGGCGTCGGCGAGGGCCCGTCGCGCCGCGCGCGCCGGCGGCGAGTCCCCGTTCGTGGCCCCGGCGCAGTACAGCGACACGCTGATCCTGTTCCGGTTCCGTGACAGCCTGCTGCCGCTGAAGCTCCGTCAGATCGTCATGTCGGACATCCGCCTGCTGACGCTGCTCGAGTCGGGGCTCCCGTCGTGGGTCATCTTCTTCCAGTCCTACCCGCTGCTGTGCCACCTCTACCGTCCATGGATGCGGCCGCTGGCGCGGAGCCTCTACCTGCTCGCGTCGCTCGCCACGGTGCTCATCGGCTTCTACGACCTCTACAAGAACGTGCCCCTCCTCAAGTCGGCGGCGGCGCGGATCTGCGGGCCCCTCTTCGGGTGGATCGAGAGGTGGGACATGGTGACGCGGATCCAGTACCTGGGGACCATCCTCTTCCTCCGCAACCTCCGCCGGTGCCTGCAGAGCCTCGTGACGCTGCTGCGGACGGCGCGGGCGGTGCTCAGGGCGGTGGCGGCGCCGCTGGCGGAGGCGGCGGGGCCGATGCTCGCCGCCGGAGCACAGCTGGGGAGCCTGGTGGCGGAGGGGTTGGCGCCGGCGTGGGCGCTGGCGGTGGATCTGGCGGAGGTGGTCTGGGCGCCGTTCGACCTCGTCCTCGACAGCGTGGTTGGGTGCCTTTGGCCGCTGATGAAGGTGGCCGTGCTTCCGGCGAGGTTCGCCGCCAAGCTGGCGGGATGCGCCGGCACGCTGATGTCGGCCACGTACAACTTCTCCAAGGATATATGGGAGACCATGAGCAGCATCTTCGAGCTCAACCACATGTCCGAGGCGCAGCAGAGCGGCTTCGACATGTCGCAGATCAAGACGCTGTGGAACGACCTCTTCTCCCAGGTACCTTTGGTTTTTTTTTAATTATTTTGCTCTTCTTATCAATCTGTTTTCTCATGCAGCAGTTATTTTTGTATACAATGTAAGCTAAGTGCATGCGTGTAGTGTAGATCTTCCGTGCCATCAGGGGCATACTCAATGGTATATTGGTGTTCTTTGCATCATGCAACAGGCATCGGCTCAGGTGCGTCTCTCGTCGCCGTCCCATGAACAAACACACATATCGCTTCATCAAATGGTCAATGCATTGTTCTTTCTGCATGCGCGCAGCATCTACAACCATGCGCAGTCGAGGGTGCGGCACATGCTACGCGTCGCTAGGCTGGCGCCGAGCTCATGTCGATGCAAGCACAAGGGGAGACGCCGCCCGGGGCAAAGCAACGAGGTGTGTGGCCATGCGTGTATGCAGCAGCTCATCATGTTAACTGTCGATCACACTGACGACACTTGCGTTGTTTGCTCTAATAATACTTGTGCCAGGATGGTTCGGCGGTGGAATGTCATGCATGCAAGTGAAGCGAGCGCATATGTACATATATATCTCAGACTTCCATTCCATGTACCTATATATGTATGTATATATGGCAATTGCTACGGTACTCCAAAATAATTGTGGACCGTTGATCTGGATGGTGATAATCAAGTATTACCTCCTAAGAGGTAATAGATTGACTGTATTCTATAATTAGTCAGCTATATATGGCTACGGTGCCCATTGATGGGATCGTGGCGGCCGTGCGCATGCGGAAGAGGTAGTTGGGGAACAGCATCGCTCGCTGCCGATGTAGCAACGAGAGGATCTCCATGGAAAACATCAGGACATGGTGCCCGGAGGCGCCACCTGCAGGAGGTTCCTCCGTTCCTGGCAGCCCAAGGCGGACAAGTAGTTCATGCTTTGCACATCCGAGCACAGCTTGGAGGTGCCACCTGCAGGAGGTTCCCCGTTCCTGGCAGCCCAAGGCGGACAAGTAGTTCATGCTCTGCACATCGGAGCAGAGCTTGTACCTGTTGACGGCCATGTGACGCAGTGGGGCGGAGGAAGAGGCCAGTGACTGCCTGAGCAGGGGAAGAGGCCGGGGACTGCCTGGGCGGGGCAATCGGCAGAAAAACAGATCGGCGAGCGCCGCCGGAGGAAGAACGAGATGGTTTTGAGAATACGAGACAGTTTTCTTCGACCTCGCGTAGATACGGGCAGTTTCTAGAATACGAGGCTTTTGTTTTTTAAAAAAGAAGACTTTCCTATTTTATCTATTTTTAATTTTTAATTATATTAAAAATCTACGGTTGTAATTTGTCCAAACTCTTACCTCCTAGGAGGTAAGATGAGGTAAGATGGAGTAACTTAGCAACCAACACGCATCAGCGAATGCTTTAGCTGCCATGATTAAGTGTCTCTTCAGGTAATAGTGAGTGACAAAGAAGAGCTGAAATAAGAGATTTAAAATTTGATTTACCTCCAAAGATTCTGACCAGTTTGAATAGTTCCACCAGACCTGATCCAAAACCTGAAGACTAACAATAATACATTCATGCATCACCCCAGCACCCCTCTTGGCGTGTGTGCGAGCATCGTTGTTATGGAACTCTCTAGCACTTTTTGTTTAGCAACAGCTACCTGTTGTAGCAGTGCCGAATTATTTGTAGCCACATGAACACAACTGCTGAAGAAAGCAACGTACGCAGGCAAGAACAAGGCAGCCTTGTGCCGTCAGCCATGCCTATTTCTGCTAGAATCAGTGATCGATCATCCACGGGAGCGGAGGAGTCGGCACTGGCGGTTTGCCTGTGTGGCGGCCGTATTTGGGAGATGATCAGAGGAGGAGGAGCGACAGCGAGCAGGACTCCAGGAGTAGTTTCTTCTGTTTTCTTTTTGAGCTGATGGGTTGTTGGTCTAACAATGCTACAACAACATATAACTGGCCTTTTTTGTGCTCCTGCTTGAATGCTACAACTACAAAAGCCTCTCTTTCTTCAGAAATCAGACAGAACGATAGGGGGGCTAATTAAAAGAAAAGCCTCTTTGGCTCTTTCCTGTAATCTTGTCCAGTCTTAAGTTTGAGGGGAGAGACTCGGAGTAAAGCACATATTTCCTGCATGGCCCAGTTTTTGTACTGATCAAATGGTTAAGAATGTGTCCACGAGGAAAAACTTATTTCTGGCACTTCTAAGTATGATTCGACAACTCATTAATACATTGCTACCTACAAATTAAACGCCCATGTTTATCATAAGCAAGATCTCACAACTCAGCTATCTAATTGCATGTATCCACCATCAAATGTCCTATGTAGAAGAAAAGAAAAAAGGGGGGAAAAAGAAAGAATGCACGGCTCTCTCTCTTATTTCCCCGCTACTAGTCTCGTTCAAAAAATGTAGCCATTGATTAAAGCAATAGAAAACGATATCATATATAGATAGTCTATTGGAGAAATTAGTTTTATTAACATCACTTAGATGACATGTATTGTCTTAGAGATAGAATTATCTCTAACCGTTGGATATGGCTAAAAAGCTGTTTCATTTCCTGCTAGTACACGCGCAAGCCAAGGAATGAAGGAAGTAGAGTCATTCCCCCTTGGATAAAATCGGAGAGTTCAATAGTTCTCTTGGCGTCCGTAATAGCTGAGTTAATCTGCTCATGGGCAGTATATAGACGAAATTGAGGTTAATTTGTAACTTTTGTTGGTGCTTTTTGTACATTTGTTCATGAGTTGTGTACACATGTTCAGATAGATACGCTACAATGTATGCTTTAATCCGGCTGCATTCTTGATGCAGATTGATTGCACAGTAGCAGCATTATGGACTAGTGTCCCGTGTAATTTTTTTTTTGACAATACGCAACAAAGCTGCGTATGTTTGCATTAAGAAGATGATCCCGTGCTTTTTCGAAGGTTTAAGAACGGACATTATATTAGCTAGAGATTGAAGCCAATTTAAAGTAGATACAGTGATGTTCCATGTATTATCGGATTTCATTTCATATATGAAATGAAGACACCACTCCATCTATAGGCCTCTCTCTATTCATGCGATGCTGTCATTCCTTGTGTGTGTGTGCGTGGAGAGAGAGAGAGAGAGAGAGAGAGAGAGAGAGAGAGACTTCAATTGTGTCAATTAAATGGTTTGATCTTTTATGCTATATTTGAGAAATAGGTTTTCATGAAGAGGGCGATGCTAATCGGTAGAGGCACCTCCTGGAGCGAGTGTTTTCTTGTTTTGCATAAGAAATAAAATGCCCTAGCTAGCTGTTGGATAGGCAAGGATGTTATCTTTATAGATAAACAAACATCAGGACGAACATGCATACCCTCCAACGTTAAGGTAACATATAAACCACAAAAAGTAGACAAAGATGCTGGAAATCAGTACACAGAAAAACACTGGAAACCATACAAGAAAATTAAACAAAGACACATATAGTTTATTCCGGAGGTGTACGTATGTAGCAATGGTATTAAGATTAGTAAGTGTAGTAGTAGTAGTATCCAATCCAAGTACGATCAATCAGCGCTTGACGGTCCCGGCGCCGGTGCCGGTGCCGGCGAGTCAGACGTAGCCAGCTTCATGTCCGCGTAGACAACCCGGCCTTCGTCGGAGCCGCCGGCGGCGCCTTCGGTGACACGGACGTCGTTCTTGGCGGAGGCGGTCGTCGCGGCGAGGAGCAACCCCACCAGCGCCAAGCTCAGCATGGCCACACGCATCTTGTTGCCCGGCATTTGATCGATCTCTCTGTTAGCTTTTGCTGCCTGCCTTTGCCTTCGAGCTTGTGTTTTGCTGTGGTAGAAGAGGAAAGGAGCAAACGTTTTATAGTGGTGAAGGCCGGGGGTCCTTTGTGGTGTTCGCGTAAAAGTGGGCGCCCTGTCCGTCCTAATTCTGGGGAGCCACGCATGCAGCCTTCCATCAGAAGCTATAGCTTTGAATAGGTCCTTTGTGCATCTCTTCCTTTTCTGATGGCTACATATTGAACAGGTTACATGAGCTCAATGGATCGGCTTCGGCCACTACATGCTCGGCAGCAGACCGCAAGAACTGGTGTGCCGTTTTGGTTTAACCATATGTTGAGCTCCTGTAAATTTGATCAATTCTATAGGAAACATGTACCATCATATACAATATCATATCAGTTTCATCAAACATGTACGCTTGGCAACAATTGTCCTGTCGAGCGAAGGACCTTCACTTCCAGACCGAACGCCAGTCACAATAGTTATGGGCAATCGTATCCTCGGGATGCGGCAGCACCTCTTCATCGTGCTATCACCGCCAGGGAAATTGGAAAACATAAGCAATGGTTATGGGCAATTGTATCCATGTAATACACGTTTGTAATCGATAGGTAGCAAATCACGAAGATGATTTAATTGATGATGCCGCCGTAATTGGGCAGAAAACATATTCCAGTAGAGTAACAACAGAAACAACTGTACTCATTAAGGCTACCCAACTGTACATTCAGGCATAATTATCATAATTCTGCCACATGACAACACCCTACTGCCTGGAGAGAAATCTATGAAACTCCTGTGATTTTACAGTGTATGCTTTCACAAAGT
This sequence comes from Digitaria exilis, assembly GCA_015342445.1. Lineage (NCBI taxonomy): Eukaryota > Viridiplantae > Streptophyta > Magnoliopsida > Poales > Poaceae > Digitaria > Digitaria exilis. Next base: position 123,516 of record JACEFO010001657.1, on the reverse strand, counting down.
TTGCCTCTGCAGGCAAGGTTCCTTTAGATGGAGCTCTCCTCCTCTTTCTCATACGAAATAAGAAATCCTCTGTATCGAGGACATATGAGACCTGCAAATGTGATATCATACTTAGGCACTCAAAAAATGTTGATGTAATAAAATGCTGTTGGTCATGGTCAAAACGTGATATCATACTATCATACTTAGGCACTCAAAAAATGTTGATGTAATAAAATACTGCTGGATCATGGTCAAAACGATCACAGATTCACAGACAACAAAAAGAGCCAGTAGTGTCTAAGAAATAAGGCAAAAGAGGACAGTAGATTATGCAGTTATGCACATAACTTTGTGAACCCAGTAAAACTTTTTGTACCAATCTTTCAAAAAATACCTTCGAGGTTTTGCAAGATATCTTGCATTCAAGACCATTGGCAAACATAATATTGTCCATAGTCTTCAAAGAAGCTGGGGAATCATCATTTCTCCCTTGCTTCCGCTTATTCCTGGAATAAATATGTCAAATCATGAAAGCGAACAAGGAAAATAAAATTGAAGGGTTCACTATAATGCCAGAATAGTACCTCCGAAGGAAGACATCATCAGGCACTTTGGTATCTGAAATACTAGACAGATACTCATTATGAAGATATAGTGAAAACGCTGGATCAACTGAGACAGCAGTCACTTCAGGTTTTTCATTCCCATATTCCATGAGCTGAACAGATAATCTTGTAGGATTTGAATGCTGCAGATTGCAACAGAAAGTGTCTGTGATCCGATAGTTGCAAGATCCAAACATGCAATGAACAAAGTAACTGATGTCCCTCCCTCCCTCGACGATTATTTAGGGTTTAGAGAAACATTTCATGGTACACTAAGTAGAAAAAGTGCAGGTATTTTTATGGAAGACAAAAAAATACAGATACAAAAATGGAACTTACGCGTTCAAACCGGTATATGCTCTCATCGTGGAGGAGGACACGTGCATTTTCATGATATACCAGATCAAAGAACCTCCCAGGAGACCTGGAATTTTCATACAAATAAAGCTGGAGAAGCTTGTTGTCCATTTCATCAGATGCTATCACTTGAAGCTGCAGATGAGTAAGAAAAATTAATCATATAGCTATTACGTGGTAAAATAGATATGGTCTAGATGCAACTTGCCTGCTTCACAACTTTGAATATCAGTTTATCTAAAGTAAAGAGAACATATGATTGAGTCCCGATGATGGAACGGCAGTCATCTTCAAATTTGGTGCTGTCAGCAGAACCATCAAGGAAGCTGTATAGTGCACTGATAAACCTGCACACATAATACATTAGCCATATACAATAGGCTGTGTTTCCATAGCAGAGTATTGACGGATATTACTTTGAATATTGACTTGGAGAATCGGTATCCTTTGAAGCCCTCCACTTCTTCTCTGATGTGGAAGAGTTTGTCTTAGCTGACAATATCCTCTCATATAAGACCTGCAATCAATACAAGTTAAGACAAGGAGATCACATAGGCACATACAGTAGACCCTGCAAGAGTACTGAAGAAACTAACCTGATGCAGCCTGAATAGAACATAAAATGAATCATTTCCATAAAATATATGTGCAGACTTGTCTTCATGATTTTGTAGTGTGGCAGTAACATACTTGGAAAGTGGTCTGACTGTACTATGCAAAAGTTCTGAAAATGGTAGTGATATTCCCACATCCAGATCTTGTGCCTCTGTATTTACCTCTGCCCCACCCTCGCTTTGGGCCTTCATATCAGGATCCATATCATCCTCTTCTTCCTCATGATCTTCGCGAGAAAACTCCTCAGCACCACCAGATTCGCTGCCAGAGCCATCTTCACCAGCCTCGGATGCATTTTCACTATCCTCTGTAGACCTCTGGGCACTCTCATCACCTTCATCATCTACATCAGCATGATTCTCGCCAGCAAACTTGACAGCTTCCTTAGGTCTACCCTGGAGAGATCTGCTAGTAGATCTTTCCTTTTCTTTAGAAGTTCCATCTAAAGCTTCAGGTTCAAAAGCACCAAAGTTTTCCTCTTCAGAATCGCCATTAGGAGATAATTCACCCTCTTCTCTTTCTGATTTCATGTTGTTGGGGGACCCAGAACATTTATTAGATGGATGAACTTTAATGCCCACGCCATAAGATGTGATCATCCCACCTTCTCCATTCTGTTGAAATGATAATGCTTATTAGCCAAAATAAAATTATTTTCTCAATGCTTTTCAAGGAAACAAATATCACGCGGACCCTGAAAATCAACAATTTCTATTTCAAGTATCATCCCCCTTTTTTTACCCCATATGCTTGAATTGAGCATTGAAGAAGAAATATGAGAATAGCATAGCCCTCAGCTACAGTCAGAGAAAGAAAATAGATCCAGTTTAAGAATGATCATACCCCCATAGACGGAGTTGTTTCATTCCCACCCTTAAATTGAACCACAGCCTTAGCTCCAGCAGAGGTATTATTACCTATCAGGTAAGATTAAACCATTGAGAACTGAGTGATTAAATCACAAACAATTATAAGCTATGAAACAGAGCAAGGTAGCTAAAAAGGGTGATGAAATAAAGGATAGTCAAACCTGGTACAAGCTCCATATTTGCTCTACCCTGGGTTTTTTCACTTGGAGAAAGGTCGGTGGACATGTTTTGTGGAGCTAAAGTAGCTACTTTGCCAACCGTAGGGCTGGTGTTCCGTACTCTTCCATGCAGAGCAGTGTTCGGTACGTCCTTGCCTCTGCGGGAACTTTGGTCAACTTCATGGGAACCATCTTGAGCATCTGCTGTAACTTCATTTATGAACATAGCACGAGAAGGTTGTACACGTTCCTTTAGAATGTTTTCATCACCATTGCCAGGCTTAACAGCAACTATACCATTCGCTGCTCCATTATTTCTTTTCTCACCACATGTCAAACCGACTTTTCTGGTCCGGCTCTTCGTTTTTGTCATACCTGCATCTTCAGTGCCATGATCTCGATGCTGAATGCCCAATATAGGCTCCAAAAATGCTGTCCAGATTCTCATTATTTTGTCAACTTGATCTGAAGAACTGCAGAGTTCTGCACAAGAGTACTTAACGATTTGGTAAAGATCTTCATGAAGGTCTGAATCTACATACTCATATGATATATTGGGAACTATTGGGCGCCTATTGCCAGCAGCAACAGCAAGTATCACATCATCCCCCTTCCTTTTCTTCTCATTGATTTCTTTAATCTCAGCCAATAGAGCTGTGCAAGGTCCATGAGGAAGTAATTAAAAAACGGTAGCTACCAAGGAAGGATGGTACATAATGAATAAACTTATTTGGGCACTAATGCCATGGAACAATAGAACATGTGCATACCTTTAGGGTTCAGGTTCTTCGTGTCTTGTTGTTTGAAATAGAAACTACGATGATCAAGAGACTTGTGATAGTTTTTTGCATATATTTCAGCCCAAACTTTATTAAAATCTGACTGGCACCTTGACCATTCCTCCTGTTTTTGTTTAAGCCTAGTTAAAATAACTGGTAATGCCACACCGGCGTTTTTGCGAAGAACATCCAAGACGTCAATTCCATGATCACCATATAGCCGCTCAATGCACCTCATATTCAGAGCTATCAAGAGAAGCAAGCGTTTAATAATATGCAAGTTGTTCAACAAGAGAGGGGACAACCACCATACATAAAAGCATCTTGATGCACGGTCAATTGCACATATTTGAATGCTTACAGGTCAAATGTTCATCGATGTGGATAGAGCTGTCTGGCTTGAGTGATTTGCTTTCCATCTTTTCTAGCAACTCCTCAACACGCTTAATTGCTGCATTAACAGATTCCAATAGCATGTCCAGCTCAAACCTGAAACCAAACATTTAAATAGTTTTGACTATGATCTAGAGAGCTACTGCAACAAAATAGCAAGGCCATCGACTACCAAGGAATTTCATAAACTTGATTTTACTCTGCTATGATGGGTGACAGATTGCAGTAGAGCAAGAAACAAAGGGTCATCGTGTATGCACTGCCTGAATCTGTATGTCAAAATTAAGTTACACTCTCTGGTGCACAGATACGCCAGGGGGGCAGCGTATACCATATCCAATATGGATGTGTCATGTGTGGGATGGATATGCCATGGATACATAGCCGAGCTGAGCCCTATTCCAAAAACTTAGTATGTACTAGCCTAGACTCGTTTGGGCCAAGATCAGATAGTACAGCCCAAAGTTATTTATATATTATTAGTATTCAACTATACTAGCCATATCCCCTTTCAAGTGTTTTCTGGAAAGTGGTGTATCTGTGTGTCCAGTACGGACCACATCCACACATCTGGCTAGATAGGTTCTTACTAATATTATACGCTTTAAACATGGGAATTGCCAACCAATATAGTCAGCACTACTATGTACCAGCAATCACTCAATCAGGCATAGTCACACAAGGTACAAAAACACCATACCTGTCATCTTCACATCTAAACAAGCTTTCTTCATACTGATTTTTGCGCATGTGCTTAAACGAATAATCTTCACTTCCCGAGGTCACTGATACCCAGTGATCGTTCAGCACTGCAGCTCCAATGTCAGTCAGGTTGCTCGCAGATGGTAATGCGTACTGCAAACGAAATAAACATGAGATGACATGGAAGACATCATGGCATCATCATAAAGTAAAAGGAGTCAGATGAGCTCACATTTTTAGGCAAAAGTCGGTAACTTGGAGTGCACCGCTGACAATGTGATAGGTCAAGCTCTGATATAGGTTTGCATAAGTTGTACTTTTCTTTGCTTGAGAATGCGGTAGCTTTGTGGCTAGCTCCTTCCTTAGAATTTAGTACCGACACCTTTTCAGGTTTTTCCTTTTCCTTATATATCTCTTTCTCAGGATCTCCCTGCCACTCGTGCTCTTGGTCTCTCTCTTTCCCTTCATTAGAGAATACTAACATAAATATGGTCCATACGAAAGCACACAAAATTAAATTATAAGTTTCACAGCCAGCTTCACTTACTTTTATTTAAGATTCCTTCCAGAAAGCCATCTGCCAAGTAAAAGGATCATTCAGAGATTGAAAAACACAACGTATTCAAATACTACATAACAGAAATGCATCCAAACAAGTTACATTACAAAAAGTAATATGTGATCCACCTGTGTTTTCACAGTGTTCCAGGAATTCATTGAATCCATTCACAAGATCCGGGTAGTGCTGAAGTATGTCCTTTACCTGAAAATCGGAAAACATTTCCATGTTTAGAAAATTAAAAATATATTTACCTACCCTAGTTGTCATATAGCAAGTCTGATAGATTATTAGCTACAAACTAGAATCAACTTAAGAAGATAGTAACATCTAGGCTTACCAAACTTTTCAATTCACTTCTCGTAATAATTTCTTGGCTGTATATGTGAAGGCAGTTCAAGAACTCTTTGTAAGCTTTAGGCTCTAGCTTCACCTTCACTTTTTCACAAAAGTGAAACTCTTGTGTGTTTGAACCTGATTTAAAATAGTAAGAGATGACTCATGAATCTAAAATGCCGAGTAGTGGAAAAAGAAAGATAAGGCATACATTGATTTAGAACGTTCTATATAGCACATGCAGGATTCCAAAGTTCATACAAAATAAAGGGAAGCAAGGGGATAAAGATTTCAGATTACATGTATGCATGAACAAATCAATATGGCAAGCAACTCATTTTTCAGTACACAAATACCATTAAATGACAAAGGAGAGATGCTAGGCCCCCCCAGGGTATCATCACCAGTACCCTCCATCTTTCTTTGAGGTTTGCGGTCACATAGCCCTCCATTGTCGTAGTCATCATCTTTATCATTCCTCTCATAATCTCTTCTATCCTGACTGTGGCAGGCATTCCGATATTTCTCCTTCTCTGTACACCTTCTCTGTGGATCACGCTCAGGATCAGGGCGATCAACACTGGAGTCATGATCAGCAGTTGGCGGAAAAGCTCTCTCCCTCTGGAGATAAAGAAAATAAGCACATATCAGATTTCCAGGTGTGGCTCAAAATTTTGGAGTTTAACGGTATATGCAAGAACAAGGGCCTAAAATATGAAAATAATTCCATGTTTTATTTGCGCACATACAACCGACAAGCACCTTGGACAACTTTTCATCAACTTATGCTTAATACAGGGGGAAGAAGTTTAAGTACATATCATTACATTACATCTCATTAATTTTATTAAACACGGTAAGACAGTTAATGAAACACTTTTAGTCATGGAAAAACTCCCAGCTACCCTCTGTCCATCAACATAAGACATGTTCCGATTTGAAAAGGTCAAAGTCTGTAACGTTTGATGAACAATTTGCCAAATGATGCACTCGTTCAGAGTAAAAATGTTGCCATAATAAATTCATCCTATTCAAAGGAATTATGATTATGCATGAGAAATTAAAGGCTCGAATCTATTTATAAAGATTTTGTCCTAAAATAATACAGCCTGCAATGTGTTGATGGATGGAGGGAGTATATAGCGATCAAAGCACTTGGAAATGAACACAGATGATTTTATTTGTAGATTCACCTTGTTGGTCTTAAGACTCCTAGCAGAGTGCAATACAGTGTTCTTCTCATCGTGTCTGACTCTAGAGATGTTGGCTGCCTGCGGAGGGGTGGATGTATCAGGCAGGAAGTGCTTGAATTCGTCAAGTAAATCGGGGTGGCCACGAAACAGCGCCGCAACCTATGGTGGAAGAGAAATGGTGAGGCAGAATTATGGATCGGATTGCACAAGGGCATGTAGAAAGAAGACAAGGTACCTCCTCGTAAACGTCTTGGATGGGCTTGTTATGCATCCGGTACATGTTGAGGATTCCCAGGAATGACTTGTAGACATGGTCCTCGTGCTGGAATCGGCTCTGAGGCGGAGAGGCAAGTTAATCAGATGGATGGTTCGCAGAGGCAAAGAGGGAGTAGGGCGGAGATGAACGGGGGAAAACCTTGATCTTGTTGACAAAGCTGATGGCCTTGGCAAAATCGACGGGCGGCCTCTTGCCGCCGCCGTTGTTGTTGTCGCCGTCGAGGTCCTCGACCCCGATGGCGTATCCCTTGGGGAGGAAGGCGTTGAAGCCGAGGATCAGGTCGGGGTAGCCATGGAACAGGGACTTGACGCGGAGGATGACGCCGGCGGTGTCGATCCTGCTGCTCTTGAAATCACGCATCACCTCGAGGAACTCGTCGTACTTCTGGCGCCTGTCCTGGAACTTCTCCTTGACGGACTTGAGGTAGGTGAGGGCGTCGCTGGTGGTGAGGCTCCCCTGCGACGGCGGCGGTGGCGGCGGAGGCGGCATGTCGGATGGAGAGGAATGGGATCACTCCCTCCCTGACTCCCCTCGAGGATCGGACTGGACTGGTCTGGATTGGATGGGCCGCGAAGGCGGCGGCGGCCAATCCAATCCGCCGGCGCGGCGGGACCGGCGACACCTGACGGCGCGACGCGCAGGTGGATCTGATGCCCGATCGAGACGATCGAGCCCTAGGCGATCGATTCTCTCCTCCTGCTCTCTCTCGTCTCCTCCCTCTATTCTTATCTCAAGATCGCCGCAGCCGGACGGAGCCGATGGATGGAGGGATGATTCATTCACGCCGAATCGCCGACGCCGGCCGAAAAGGGGGGCGAGAGGTAACCCAAACGGTCTTCTCTTCTTCTCCGACTCCGCTCTAGTCCAGCGGCTCTCCCGCCCACGATTCATCTTGGGCCGTCCGATCCGAAAACTGCCCGAAGCGGCATCCAGGTCCAGGAGCGGAAATATTTATGAGACGACTTCTTTTTTTTTTTTAACTCCAAACAAATAAAATGAGTTTTTTTTCACGCCTCGTTCTTTTTTTTTTGACTGAGTAAGGTGAAACCCTTAATAATAACCAAGTTCGCGGGCCACTTTCATACATGAGGAGGAGCTGTCACGCCAGAATTTAGAGATTTTATTGAAAAAATAGGTGCAGAGAAACAATGGGCGACCAATATGCGACGAGTGATGGAGAAAAAGTGGTGAGTTGTACGTACTTCCTCCGTCCCAAAATTATAGTCGTTTTATGTGTTCGTGCCACGAGTTTAACTAGGTTTGTAGAAAATATGTGTAACATTTAGATCTTTAAATATTTTTTTATAAAAAAACTAGACCTTAATATCTATCTAGTAATATCTATAGTGTACCATAAAATTTATTGTATTGACTATAATTTTAGGACGGAGGCAGTAGACGAGGGACGAGAGCTTTAAGATGTTGATATTATCACATGAGCTCAGCTCCTATGCATAAGAGACGCTTGGATAGCTAAAGAAAGATATGATCTAGAGAATTAGATGTGGCGATGAATAAATATTATTTGTCTTCTAAGATATAACAGAAAAAAGCATCTTACGTTCGGTTTTTTATTGTTCATAAAGTACCCAATCAGCCTCCCTAATATAAAGGACTCTGCTATTGTATTGTTATTGTACTATGCACAAAGAAGCCTTAAAGAACATAGGGCCTTTTCTCCTTACAACTAAAGAGATGAGGGTTTTGTTCCACCATTGGATTCCATTTTATCCAACTCCACCGGTTTTAATTTGTTTCTATTTCAATTTCTAGGGATGTTACCCGTTTTACATAAATTATTAATGTCCCTTCATCCTTCTCTTTCTCGTATACGTAGCAACTGGCAACAAACTACGTCGTATGGTTATAATATGGACTCATAAATTTATAAAGTTCATGTATATAGTTGTATAAGTACACTGATATGACATGGTAGCGGAACAATCAACCTTACAAACTCAACAATATCAAGTTTTTTCCTCACAAAAACCATTTCCATTACGACTCACATTTGTCGCAAGTTCGACCTACATACCAACACTAACACTAATAATCTTCAACGTCAATCTATCGTGTTTGCTATGTATACATATAATCCCTTCTTTCGTCATTTATACTTTACACGTGTAGAAGAAGACGGACAAAATACAATCACATGTGGTTGCACGTATGCCTGAAAAAAAAAACCACTTCGGCTATAAGACCCGACAATGGCGTGGCACACTAGCTATCTACAAAGAGGATAAACAAAATGATAGTTTTGTGCCAGAACTAACCACTCAAGCAGCACACGTCCAAGGCTTTGGAACCATGCGTGTGCGTGACTGGCCTGCCATGTCTGTGACTTTGAGGCATGCGAGTTAACTGATGTTGTCAAGTCCATACTTAAGGATAAGCAACATCTATACTTATTATCATGTTTTCCTTTTTTACAACACTACGTTATCACCCAAAAACCACAAGCTACTAGGTCATATTGATCAAATTTAGTTTATGGAAAATATAATTGACTTTTATAACTATAAATAAGTATGGTATAAAAATATGTTTGATGATAAATCTAATCAAAATACTCCGATTTGGTATGCTATTAGGTAATATTAATTATCTTTTCTCTACCTCTAAAAAGACTGTAAATATAAGACTCCCACCCGTGGTCCGTCACAGGCCGTCCGACGCACCACGCGGCAGAACCCCGCCCCACGCGTCGTCATGTCAAACAGCGCTGCCAAGTGGGCCCATCAACAGCATCGCATATTCGCATCGCTCCCTCCGTCGTGCCAATCGCCATCCTCTGCCGCCGCCTCCCTGCCAATCGCCGACTGCCGGGCTGCCCTGCCAGCCTGCCTTGCCCGGCGAGCCCATCTCTGCGTCGGTGGCGCGCAGGAGCTCCACTGTGGCGACGACGGTGGTGCGAGCTCGAGGGCCGCCTCCGGCAAGCCCTGGGGACTTGGGGAGGAGGAGAGGCAGATGCGGAGCATCGATGCAGAGAAGAGGGTTACCGAAGAACAAGAAAAACAAAGCCAAATCGGGCTCAAACAAGACCAAATCGAGCACCAAAAGGGGCAAATCGACAACCACAGAGGCCGAATCGAGCTCCTCGCACGGATGCCGCTGGAGTCCACGCCGCGCTCCCGGCCTCCTCCTCGGAGGTGCCAAGCTCGGCCGGATCCGCGTGGGGGAGAAAGAAGCTGGAATCCGCGTGGGGAGAGAGGAGCTGGAATCGAGGTCGGCTCCTCCGGATGCGGCGGCGAGGGAGGCGTGGGGGCGCGGCGTGGTCCCGTGGCTTGTGCCGCACGCGGAGATAGGGCGAGAGGTTCAAAGTATCGAGAGGCTTGAGCGAGAGAGATGCACCGTCGGTGGAGAAAGAGAAAAAAAAAATAGAAAGAGGAAAGAAAGAAAATAAATGGGAAGAAAGAAAAAGGAGATCGAATAAGGGGTGGATAACGAGCTGAGTCGAGCCGGTGTAGCGAGAAATGGGACACACAGCGGCACTTACAAATGTTGATCCCTTCTGGAATCTAATCTATAGTTTTGTAAATTAAACCAAATCCTCGATTAAAGCATCAATCAACTCTCGAATCTGATAGAGTTTCTTTAAATTAAGGCCAAATCCTCAAAGGGATCAATAACCAGCAAGAGAAGATTGGATACAAAGAATCAAGACCCATGCGACCTGTTCATGCTCTGCACCTAAAAGAAATAGAGGAAAAAAAAATCAAGAATGAAATCACGGAGAAAGAGAGGCCTGGTGCCAAACTCCACGTCTCGCCCAAGGAGACTTGCTCGAGGAAGCACTGCCTCACCTCCATCCAAGACTTGGCCGGCGTCCTGTTGCGTGGCGACCGCAGCTGAAGGTAGGGGGACACGGGCTGCCGAAAGCACGCGATATCGAGGGCAGCAACATTGTGGGCAGATTAGACAGGGACAGGCAGAGCTGCGAGAGGAGTGAGTGACCCAGCCACCAAGGGAGGCAGGGAGCGCCCGAGAAAGGGCGAGGAGCACGGGCAGCGGCCTGGCGGCGCGTAGGAGAGGGAGTTTCGGCTGTGTTCGGATCGGAAGCAAAAAGTTTCGGATTGGAAGCAAAAAGTTTTTCGATGAACAGTGTACTGAAAAACGTGTTCTGCGAGTGGGATGAATAGAAAAAACTTATTGGAGAATTACTTTTTCATGAATCTGAACACAGCCTGTGCGGTTACATGCTTAGGGTTTTCTGATCTCCTGTTGCTTTGCTGGGCCGGCTCGTTTAGCTCGCGAGCTCGCTCAGCTCGGGAAGAAAATAGAACGAACCGAGCTGGTGTCGAGCCTAGCGAGCTAACGAGCTTCGAGCTTTTCATCCAGCCTTAAGATCGAACTACTGCTAAAGAAACAAAAGGGAGCAGATCTCTACTATTGCTAAAAAAATATTTGTTTGAACTATTAGGGCTATGTTTAGTTCACCTAAAGATTCCCCAAAAATACACTGTTGATCAAAAAAGACTGTAGATAAATAGTATTCTATGAGTGGAGAGATGAGATAAATAGAAAAAAATTAGAGAAATGATGTTTTTTTTAGAAATTTTGGTAACTAAATGCACCCTTAATCATGTTAGGTTTTCGAATGTTATATTACAAACGTAGTTATATGCATGTATCTGAATGATGCACAAATCAAATCAGAGCCTGTACTGGTCCTTAGCAAAAAAAGTTTGTTTGGATCAGTGACCAAACAACACATAATAAATGAGAGCGCCAGATTATTATAAGCCCATAACCTACTCTACCTAGCTAAAATCAGATTAAAACCCTTAAATTAATATATACTATTTAACATTATCAGATAATTACTTTATAGGCCATGGCTTTCAATAATAAATGAGAGGTATACATGTCACTATGTAGTTTAAATAGTTGCATTACATTTTTATAATTTGGCCTCCAAATACCTCCACCCAATCTTCATAACCAGTTTATTATAATCTCTACTTGATCCAAACAGGCTCTAAATCATACATGTCATCACCCATACAGCGCACGGGCTCGATTATAGTATATATGTACTCCATCAAAGTTGAGATATATGTTCGTCCCATTGCCACGGGGCCACGACTGACACGTGACAATATTATTTGGTTATATAACATTTTTTTTTAAAAAAAACTTCCTTCCGCTCGTCCCCGCGAATGGCAAGTTCCCCGCGAATCTTCCATACGCCGCGGTCGCCGCCGCCTCCTCTTCCCGCCGCCGTTGCCTCCTGTCTCGCTGCTGCCGCCAGCGCATGCTCTCCTACCCTTACTGGCGCCCCATAGCCTCTCGCTCAAGTCTGCAATGGCTGTATTCGAAGTCGCCCGCGTGTTGGGGAATGGATAACGTCCTCAATCCTCACTTCCTCAGCCGCAGCCATCGCCCATCGGAGGTCCCCACGGATTCACGGGAACTCTAGCGGCGCGGCGGTTCAGAGGTGCCAAAGAAGTTGTCGGCGCCTCGCCTGGATGTTCTCTGTTCACCGTTGCCGTACCGCTGCTGCTGTCTTTCTCGTCGCCGAGTCAAGCAGCAGCCCGTTCGTCCCGGTCGAAGAGTTGCCTGCGCCGTGACCATGAACTCGAGCCGCGCCCCCTCATAGTGCATATCCTTTTGTGTTTTGAGAACACATGGAGGGGATTGGAGCATTCGTAATCCTACACCTTTCTTATCTAACAATCTTTACTGCAAGTTTTTTTTTTACACATATCAATTGGGGATGAAAGAACGGCAACAGGAACCATGCCCGCTGAATGTTGGATAAGCGAGCGGAACTTTTTGCTGGGTACATTTTCTCTCATTCTGATCAATTTTTAGTATTCTGCCCCTCTAGATGTCTGGGATGCATTCTTGTACCATTTGGGGTTCTTTAACGTGACTTCCAATGGTCCTAATGCAGAGAACTTCATTTGGTAGGAGTAATTTGAGCCCAAGGCCAAGGAGCAAGACCAGTGGAGCAATGGACTTTGTTTGATGGTATGTCTATTTCCTATATATAAATAACCTGCTTATTTCATATACTAAATAAACGTGCAAAAACTTAATGTTTTTACTTTCTTTGGCCAACTTGACTTACTCTAGATTATCAAAATCAACAGTACACCTTGAAAACTTAGACAGAAAACCTGTGCCTACGAACCAGATGGCTGGGCATGACTGTACTATGAAATATGCCCTGATTTAGGAATTTAGTACGTAAGGGTGATTATTTGGTAGATTTTTTTTTGGTTTCGGGGGACTTTTGGACCAAGATCTATATTTCAATTTTAGGGTTTTCACTAGTTAAATGCCCCAGCGTTGCATTAGGCATAGAAAATTTATGCCAACTAAATTAAGTGCTACCCATGTTCTTTTTCACTTGACACTTAGGATTTTGGACAGTATCTAACTGATGTATTTCATCATTGCTTCTACTCAGAAAAAAATGTTGAAATTTTATTGAAATATAGTCATGTGAAAATATTAGTAATAGAAAATACTACACCAACCCTTCTCCACCTTATTCAGGCTCCAAAGGGGACAGACCTGAACCATCTTTGCAGATTCTTTTGGGGACGAATTTACATGCTGGCCTCAAATGAAAGATCCTCATAAAACAAACCACTATGTGTTGGTATTAGAATGTGGGTTTACGTGCGGATTAACTTACATCTACTGGTGACAAGAGTTGCAATGTAAAATATGTCCTCCTAGCCAAAACTTAATGCAACCACCTCCTTACAGCCATGTTTTGCAAGCTTTTATCAATAGGAATCTAGGTCAATTTGTTCCTTGTTAAGAGATACTGATGTAATTTTCAGGCCAGACCTAACTTTACCTAAAGATCCTCCAACTCACAGTTGGCTGCAAGATAAACACATGGGAATAACGAATGTGCCATCAGATTGCCTAAAAAAAAACGAATGTCCCCAATGCCTATGACTGGGAAGGTAAGTAGCCTTTGCTGATGAATTTGCTGTAGCCATGGTGATCTCTCTCTCTCAAACTCATTCTAAAAGATATCCAAGGACACAAGCTCATTGATAATGTAAGCAAACAAACTGTCACAGTAAATTAAATGATACTTTGTCCCCTATGCTCAGTAGGAAATTAGACGAGATTATTAAATGTGTATTGCCAAATTAGACGAGATTATCCAGAGACATGAATGAACCAGGACAGCGAGCCATGATCCTATGGTTGAGCAGGAAAGCTAGTATCATATCAGAATCAACTAATTTCATGATTTAAGATTTTCTTTTGTTCCATCAACTGGAATTTTCCAGCCAGGAAAATGAATTTCCCTCAACCTTTCTGGAAACCCTTGCTGAGCCAATGATTTTTTTTTAAAAAAAAAAACATGAGAACTCTGATCATCACCCATGTCCAGAACCAGAACAAGCAAAGATTCTAGCCCAATAATGTAGCCCATTCAAAGCAAAGCTAAGATTGTTACTTGTGAGTCAAACATTTTTTTTTGTTTTCATTACATGGCAATATTTTTTTTTCTTGAACGGCGCAGGAGAGTGTCATTTCATTAAGAAGAGAGGGAAAAATACAAGGAGAAGCGAACAGCCTACTCAAAAACACACCAAAATACAGACACGGCACACACACTGGAACCTCCATCGCTACCAAACACTACCTTGGGATGTCTTAAGTGTCCAGGGTAAGCGACCTGATGATGAGTTCATGGAGTGCTGAAGCGCCACCTAAGCACCGCAAAGTACTCTCATTAGTAACATTGTAAAACCAAAGAAATACCTGTAGTAGCTCCCTTGAACACGGATGCATTTCAATGCTTTCATAACTCCTGTGCAACAAGAATGATGAGAGCTAAGCCCTTTCTTCAACTATCTAGGCATACTCTTCAGGCTATACATATTACAATCAGAGATGCACATTGAGTTTTTTTTTTTTGGTTCAGGACTTACTCAGTTGCTCCTCACCAACCCCATGATGTCCTGCCTCTGCCTGATCGTGCTTCCATAGCCTGCTGCAACCCCATAAGAAACCTATCGATGTAGGTCTCACTTTTCTGATCCATCTTTGCCATGTATGAGTACTCTGCACAATTTGGATCAAAGTTTGTTTTCAGTTCTCATGATTAAATTTTCTATTGCTCTGGTCCATTGATGGGTGTATCAATCAAAAGGTGAACAAAAACAAAGTTTATACATATTTTACCAGGGAAGCCATTGCAGGAGAAAGCCGAGAGTGCACAACCTTGCATGGTCAATCTAGGAGAAAGTTATTTGGCTTAGCCACTCATTTCATGTTGTGGGAAATGGTCGAATTTTCGGTCGGTTTTCAGATAGATTCTTAGGAATATTCGAATTTCATTTCAAGCCCTTCCGAGATGGGTGAATTTCGGTGATTTCAGACCGAATCCCAGAAACCTGGATCCCACTTCAGACATACTAGCCCTTCACTCCATAAATCATTTGGAATTGGATAGAAATAAGAAGTTACGTCAAATTTATCCCACAATGACACATGTCACCAGAAAATGAAAAGCACATTTCCTGTATGTGAATTCATCAGCTGCTTGATTGCTGAAACGTGCGGACCATTGCCATCAGAATTTTTTTATTGAACACACAGGAGAGCTGCTTCTCTTTGAATTAAGAGACATATCCATCGGAAATTTGTAAATGAGTCAAAAATAATTTTTAGCTGCTTGCCTGCCGGTATTCGAATTCCTCCAATACCTTGAGCAATATACGCGCCTTTTATCATTTATAGCATTTGTCATGATTCAACTAATGTTTTTTGTTACATGGAACAATATCAGTGTGCTATAAATGGTTTAAATTTCTAACGATTTCATCTATTTTGATTGTGCTTTTTTTAATCTTTTCCAGCTTGAAGTTATTTACTTTATAATCTGGGAACAGCCATGTCATATCTAACAGCAAAGCACTGCTTGCAATTCTTACAGAGGTGACACCAATTTCTTTCTTCTTTCCTGGTTATACATATATGTCTTTGAAGGCTGCTATACGGCATCGGCAAGACTACTAAAATTATAAAACTCCATGAATGGTGGCTGTATATGTGGTGAGATCATCATTTTTCGTTGATCTCTTGTTTGTTTACTGGATTTTGTTGATCTCTGTATAGGTTCGTAGTCCGTGCTAGCTAGACCAGATTATGAGATTAATCAATCCTATGGTTTTAGGTGGCTATTATGTTGTCGTGGGTCACATATGTTGGACTAATTAACAACACAACTAAGTGCTCTTCAAATTAATCTTGTCCTATATAGACTATGTGGCTGCTACGGTGGAGCAATGATGAGACAAATCTTCATTAGCGTCTCATGTGAATCAGTTTAGACCTAGCTGTTCATTCCTGATGTTGTGCCATGTGCATAAGTTGACGTGCCGCTTACATAGACATCAAACAGATAGTTGGCTGGCTGTGTGTGTTCCCCTTTTGTTCTTATGTATGCATTAAGTAATTTGGTGGCCTTGTTCCAGACTCCAGTCTCTCTCTTATTAGCGTGAACGCTGCATCGTCCATCGTAGTTACTAAGTTACCCTAATTGGATGATGCATTGTGCATAAGTCAGCTAATACTTAACTAATAGTATAATTTTAGCTAAACATGAGTAGCGGTATGAGTTTGTGGGTTCCAGTTCCAGCAGATCGATGTGTCATGTTAAGGGTATTTATGCATCCAGTATGTCTGAATGGATTCTGTCGTTTGAGTCACTTTCTTTTTTGGGGGAAAACTAGAAATGCAGTAATAATATGAAAACTTGTTTAGTGACAAATCTGCTAGCAGCATTTTTCATTTGTTGAACGCTGTTAAGCTATTTGTATGATGGTGAGCAAAATTCTGGCTGATCTGTTTGAGGATGTAGAGGGCACATGATCTAAAGTCTTAAAATAAAAAACAAACACTAGGTAGCTTGCATGGATGATTGATGCTAGCCATAGAAAAGATTGGAAGAAATTTCTCTCGTAGTTTGGTCTTATTTGCTGGTCAAACTCTGGCGGAACCCATCAATCGTGGCTGCTGAGTCTGGGGAGGGAGCCCAACTAACCCAATTGCTGACTAAAGACACTTTGACTTTTTCTCTCCCGTCCTGCATCAAGAAGAAGGGTGCAAACCAACCCTTCCATGCAAACTATACAAACTTCAATCTGGACTACACGATATTAATACAAGGGTGTGTTCAAAGTGTCTCTAATCACCCTTTGCCAATCACCCCTCCCACCTTGCAAATCACCCCTCCCACCTCACCTGAACGCACCCTTATATCAACATCGTGTGACCTAGATTGAAGTTTGCATAGTTTGCACGGATAGTTGCCAAGAAGAATAGATAAAACGGTACTCGACGACGACATTTTTATACTTGGATCAAGCACTACCCAAGGGCATAGAATAGTAGTATAAAAAAATTTGGAATCTCATATAGCAGTATAAAATATATAAACTTGAAATCTCAAACTTTTTGTGACGACGTACAACTATACATGTTTCGTCAGCGCTTATGCAGGGGAAGGCGAAGCTGACGGTATAACCTAACCACCGTGGTTGGCTCCTCCATGTGGTCGTACTCGTAGCTCATCCATTCGTATCTGATAAGCCAGCAGCCATGCATCCCTGGATCCTCTGCTGCTCAATACTAAAATAACATTATAACTGGATTATTAGCAGCCATTGTTAGTCGATGTGGTTCCGTATATTTGCATCGTATAGTATTGATTGCAACCCGCTTGACCTTAGCTTTTTTGTTAAAAAAAAATTCTTATCTGCGCTCGGCTCGGCTACCAAGGGATCACATGAAGCACAGATTTTCTAGCATTATTTTATCTAATTAAAAAACTTATCCGTAATCTAATCACACTTGCCGTGCAAATTGAATTGAACTGGTTTTCCCCCCTATACTTGAATTGAACTGTTCGGTGCCCACGTGATGGGAGGAGGCTATCTTCTGGTGGCCAATCTGGAAACAAGACTTGTATATTGGTCGAGAAGGTGAAGACGACGGGAGGATGGAAAAGCAAGCGATTGACTTCGCCTTTTGATCTTGTGTCATGCTACCTAATATATATATTTTTTTAGCTGCTCATGATCTTTGATACTATTCTCATTTAATTGGGAATGGAAATGAACATAAAAAACAAAAGAATTGGTACACACAACCTTCTAGAAGTTGCAAAGGGAGGCGGAAAAAAAAAATAAAGGTCGTCTCATGGCCTAATTGTGAGGGCAGATCAATGTACGTAGATATAGGATTTATTCTTCAGTTGAACAAGCTGCATGTTGTAGAAGAAAACATTTTCTTGTTTTTTTTAGAAAAAATACAGCAATAAACTATATTGAAGGATCCGACATGGACCATGTGAAGGTATCTGCTGCTGCTAGGCAGCTGCCATTCCGAGGAGAAGCCTTTGTGAAATTGGAACTCTAGATTCAGTTTTTGTACTAGTCTGACCATTATGTTATTCCAGGAAAGCAGCTAGTAGACTCTTTTCCATGTTTTTTAAAAGAAAAGTCGGTATATTTGGACTTAAGTAAACCAATGCGATTATATGTGCAGGTTGGCTGGATAAATCCGCGTATATACGAAGCCAGTGTTTTTTTCGTGTTGACTAGTCCTATATACGGAGCTAGTGTTTTTGCGTGTTGATTAGTGGTGAATTTTAAAAAAGTTTGACGTGTGTATTTCTGCGCCAGGCGTACTTTGTAGATACATGTGGCTAATAAAAGGCATCTTTTTTTTTTAGTATACTAATAAGGCAACATATCAGGTGCAAACCAACCTCTCCGTGTAAACTATGCAAATTTCAATATGGGCTACACGATGTTGATCCAAGGGACGCTCATGGGAGGTGGGAGTGGTGATTCGTAAAAGCGCTTCTAATCACCCTTTGTATTTCACCACCCCTCCCAATTTGTAAATCACTCCTCCCACCTTCCATGTGTGATCCCTTGGATCAACATCGTGTGGCTCATATTGGAGTTTGCATAGTTTGCACGGAGAGGTTGGTTTACACCTTATATGTTGCCTACTAGTAGGCAATAAAGGGCATCTCAGGACTAAAGTTTAAACTAAAATTTTATCTATTAGGTGATTCAAACAGAGGATAAAAATAGTGAAGTAAAACTCAATTGCTCCAACTAAAAGTCAGTCCAGGTAATAGTCAAAATTCATGAATACCTCTTCGCCTTATCTCTGCATGCACATGTAAAAAAGGACGGACTTCTATGTGTCCAACGACGTTTTTGTCATAGGATCCAAACATGGTACAGAATAATCAAGTCAGCAAACTTTTAATCACCTAAAGTTTAGTATTAGCCTATTAGGTAATCCGTTCTTGCTAGGAGAAAACAGGTGGGGTACATACTACTCCAAGCAAGTTGCGGAATAATTACTAGTAATATTGTGTGAAAGTAAGGAGAGACGGAAAGGGCATGGAAGTTTCTAATGGATTTCCTGCGGAGGTCAGTCAGTACCCTCCCTGTGGGAAAACAGGGGGTAATCCAACACGTAACAGAATTTGACTTGGGAGGGGGCTGTTGACGCAACGGACGCGTCTGGAAATTCCAAAGTCGTTAGCGTCCGGGCGCCACGCTTGACGACGCACGCTCTCGCTCTCATCAGATTACTACTAGTTCTACGTATGTTAAATTCTCCCAGCGTACCGCCTGTTCCTGCTCACTCACGTCGGATGCTAAGAATGGTTAGGGTGTATTTAGATACAAAAAATTGTCTTAAAAAACGCTATTTATCTAATTTTTTTATATTCATTTTATCTCACCCACTCACGAACCCTATTCTTCTACAATGTTTTTTTGTCTACAGTGTTTTTTCGGAATCATTCTCAATCTAAACACACGCTTAGCTCTTTTTGTTTATTTTACCTCAGCGTCTCATCTAGAAGAGAGGGTGTGGGTGGGAGAGGGAGAGAACCGTCGCATCAGGCAGGCGGGCGAAGACGAAGAATTTCTGGAATTTCTTGGCAAGGAAGGACACGGAAGAGAGAGAAGAAAAACAAAAACAAGGGAGGCAAGTCAACGCTGCATATAGAGCGCCGTCCCCCACGGCGACGACTGACGGAGCAGAGCGGAACGAGATTCCAAACCCCACCTGCCGCCGTGTGCCTCTCCCAGCTGCTCCAAGCTGCGCCACCACCAGACACACACATTTGGGGGGCCCGGGCCCAGCCGGCCATTAGACGCCGGCGGCCGGCCGGCCGGAGCCGGAACAGACCAAACCACCCCAGCCGTCCGGCCAGCACTTGGCTCGCTCTCCTCGCTTCATTTGATTTGATCCGGTCTCCCCTGGCTAGCTCTGCCGTCCCTCCCACGCGGCTGAGGCTTCCCTGCCCGTGGCCTGGGTCTCCATTTCTTGGCTCCCGCGCGGAGCTTTCCACGGAACAAGCAAAGCCAATCCAACAGCAAGCACACACACACGACACATACATATATCCTCCCCTTTCTCCTAGTACAGGAGCTTAATTTGTTCCTTTCCCTCCTTCCCTTCTTCCATTCCCTGGTTTTTTTCTCCCTTGTTCTTGACAGCTGCACTAGGATAAGTAAAGCTCTCTCTCTGCTGCCACCTCCCAAATCTTGCTCATCCTTCAGCCTAGCGCTACCGCTACCTACCTGGTTAGCTACCAATTCGTTCGTTCCAGCCTTCCAGCTGTGCTAAGCTTTCTCCAGGTAACGTCGTTGTTGATACAATACGATACAAATACAATGGCCGGCGACCCGACCAGCTCCGACAGGCGGCGCCGCCGCCGTGGCCGGCGGAGGGACGCGCTGCGGCTGAGCCGCCTCTACAGCTTCGCGTGCGGAGGGAGACCCAGCTTCGCCGGAGACGACGACCGCGCCGCCTCCGCCGGGTCAAGGATCGGTGGGCCCGGCTTCTCGCGGGTGGTCAACGCCGGCGCCGCCGCCGCCGCCGCCGCCGCCCAGCAGCAGCTTGCAGGTGAGGGGCAGCCGCCCCCCGACCACCTCGCCGCGTCCACCAGCAACTCCATCTCCACCACCAAGTACAACGTCTTCACGTTCCTCCCCAAGTCCCTCTTCGAGCAGTTCCGCCGCGTCGCCAACGTCTACTTCCTCCTCAGCGCCGGCATCGCCTACAGCCCACTCGCCGCCTACAGCTCCTCCAGCGCCATCGCCCCCCTCGTCGTCGTCATCGTCGCCACCATGATCAAGGAAGCCGTCGAAGACTATCGAAGAAACCAGCAGGTAACAATCTCTTTCGCTCTCTGTCTAATTACTAGTTTACTAGTTACTACTCCTGCTGCCTCTGTCTGAACAGAGGCTTCAAACACGAACGAATCAGCAACAGTAAATAATAACAGTAGATAGTAACAAACAACGAACTCACCAATCACCATGGATGGGCACAGGACACGGAGGTGAACAACAGGAGGACACGGGTGTTCAAGGACGGGGCGTTCCAGGACGCGAGGTGGAAGGACGTCCGGGTCGGCGACATCGTGAGGGTCGACAAGGACGAGTTCTTCCCTGCCGACCTCGTCCTGCTCGCCTCAAGCTACGAGGACGCCATCTGCTACGTCGAGACCATGAACCTCGACGGCGAGACCAACCTCAAGCTCAAGCAATCCCTCGAGGCCACCTCCGCCTCGCTCCCCGACGACGACAGCTTCACCGGCTTCGGCGCCACCATAAGGTGCGAGGACCCCAACGCGCACCTCTACATCTTCGTCGGCAACATCGAGATCCATGGCGGCCAGGGCGACGACCACCAGCATCCTCTGTCGCCGCAGCAGCTGCTGCTGAGGGACTCAAAGCTCCGGAACACCGAGTTCGTGTACGGCGCCGTCGTCTTCACGGGGCACGACACCAAGGTGATGCAGAACGCCATGAAGGTCCCTTCCAAGAGGAGCAACATCGAGAGGAAGATGGACTGGGTCATCTACCTCCTCCTGTTCTCGCTCTTCCTCATCTCCGTCGTCGGCTCCATCTTCTTCGGCATCGCCACCGGAGACGACATCCGAGACGACGGCAGGATGAAGAGGTGGTACCTCAGGCCCGACGACACCGACATCTTCTTTGACCCGAAAAATGCGGCGGTAGCGGCGGTGCTCCATTTCTTCACGGCCATGATGCTCTACGGGTACTTCATCCCAATCTCCCTCTACATCTCCATCGAGATCGTCAAGCTCCTGCAGGCGCTCTTCATCAACCAGGACATCCACATGTACCATGAAGAGTCCGACACGCCGGCTCATGCTAGAACATCCAACTTGAACGAGGAGCTGGGTCAGGTGGACACGATCCTGACCGATAAAACAGGGACCTTGACCTGCAACTCCATGGAGTTCATCAAATGCTCGATTGCCGGGACAGCGTATGGCCGTGGTGTGACGGAGGTCGAGAGAGCAATGGCTAAGAGGAAAGGCTCCCCATTGATCGCCGACATGGACAGTGGCAACCAGCATTTTCAGCCTGATGAGGGGAAACCTGCAGTCAAAGGATTTAATTTCAGGGATGAGCGTGTCATGGACGGTAACTGGGTTAACCAACCAAATTCTCAGGTCATCGAGATGTTCTTCCGTCTGTTGGCAGTCTGTCACACATGCATACCTGAAGTTGACGAAGAATCAGGGAAAATCTCGTACGAAGCAGAGTCTCCGGATGAGGCAGCCTTTGTTGTCGCAGCAAGGGAACTCGGTTTCACGTTTTACCAACGGACTCAGACAGCTGTTTTTCTACATGAGTTCGATCCCATGTCAGGAAAACAAGTCGACAGGTATGATCTAGTTTGAACTTTGTTTTAATTCATTCTCCGGGAAAAGTTTGTGAGCAGCACACACAGTAGCATCCTTTCCTTGCTTAAAACAAAAAAACATGAGTGTCCTGATAATAATTTTTGTAATACAAAACTTATTTTTCTTCTTTCAATTTTCTTTGGCAGATCATATAAGATCTTGAACGTCCTTGAATTCAACAGTGCTCGGAAGCGGATGTCAGTAATAGTTAAGAATGAGGAGGGGAAAACATTTCTGTTCAGTAAAGGCGCTGACAGGTATATAGCTGTTCTCTATTCAGTACTATTATTGCCAGCCGATAACATGATGCGTCAACTTCTGTTCTCCTTAGTTATGCATGCAATGGCTCTCCATTGACTTGATGTCCATCTATGCAGTGTAATGTTTGAAAGGCTATCAGGTTCTCAGAGTGCATATAAAGAAGTAACCCAACAGCACATCAATGAATATGCTGATGCCGGTTTGAGAACTTTAGTTCTTGCATACCGTGAGCTTGAGGAGAATGAATACACAAATTTTGACAAGAAGTTCACAGCTGCTAAGAATTCTATTAGCAATGATAGAGATGAAAAGATCGATGAGGTTGCAGATTTGCTGGAGAGGGACCTTATCCTTCTTGGTGCTACCGCTGTTGAGGATAAACTACAAAAGGGGGTGAGCAAATCTTCCTCCATGTGGTAATCTGTGCCAATCTAATAATTCTCTTCAGATTTCTCATATTTATTCCCTTTTCTAGGTCCCTGAATGTGTTGACAAACTTGCTCAAGCTGGCATCAAGATATGGGTGCTAACAGGCGACAAGATGGAGACCGCCATCAACATCGGGTATGTCATCTCTCCTGGCAGTTTTGTTCTTGTTCCTAATGGAAATGCTTGGTAAATTCCACAAACTTAAAATATGATACCTTTCTTTTTCACAGATATGCCTGCAGTCTATTAAGACAAGGAATGAAGCAAATAATCATTACTCTGGACACAGCAGATATCATAACTTTGGAGAAAGGTAGTGACAAGGCTGCCACAATCAAGGTAGGGAAATTACTACTAACTACAGTTACTATGGTTTTATGTAGCAGCAGATGCATCTTTTTTTTTATTGTGGCTGCCTCTGTTGGTGGTGGTGCATATTTTATTTTCACTTCATACTACGTATTTGTGCATTTTCGTTTTTGTTGTGGAGTATGTTAGTGGGGTACTGGGGTAGTAATTTTGTCAACCTATTGTTTGGTAAAAATAATTCTGTCATTCTTCTCTTATATTGCAGGCGTCTAAGGACAGTGTGGTGCGGCAAATAAACGAGGGAAAGAAGCTTGTAAATGCAACTGCTGGCGAAGCCTTTGCCTTGATTATTGACGGGAGGTCGCTTACATATGCGCTGGAGGACGACACAAAGGACATGTTCCTTGATCTTGCAATTGGTTGTGGATCGGTCATTTGCTGCCGTTCTTCACCCAAGCAGAAAGCTCTCGTAAGCTCAATGCATATCAAATTTTCTTTTGTTCTCTCTTTTCATGATAAGTATTTCTGTTCTAAACTGCCATTTTTATTGGTGACGCAGGTGACTAGGCTTGTCAAGAAAGGCACTGGTAAAGTGACATTGGCGATTGGCGATGGCGCAAACGATGTCGGCATGATTCAAGAGGCAGATATTGGGGTTGGGATCAGTGGCGCCGAAGGGATGCAGGTTTGTTGCTGCTACTCACACTCATCAAATCTCAACTCCATATAAAATCTTGTGTGCATAGAGTATGTTCTAATCAGCTCTGAATCTCTGATGTTGCTCATCATCAGGCTGTCATGGCAAGCGATGTTTCCATCGCCCAGTTCCGCTTCCTGGAGCGTCTGCTACTTGTGCACGGGCATTGGTGCTATAGCAGGATCACATCAATGGTATGTTTGGAACGAATAATGCTGTTTTATGAGTTGTCCGAATGAACAACTGATGAACTGATCGTGCTTAATTTGCCGGAATGATCCTGCAGATATGCTACTTCTTCTACAAGAACATCACGTTCGGCGTGACCATGTTCCTGTACGAGGCGTACACATCATTCTCAGGCCAGCCTTTCTACAACGACTGGTCCATGGCGAGCTACAACGTCTTCTTCACGTCGCTCCCCGTGATCGCCATGGGCGTCTTCGACCAAGACGTCTCCGCTCGCTTCTGCCTCAAGTTCCCGATGCTGTACCAGGAGGGGCCCCAGAACCTTCTGTTCCGGTGGCGGAGGATCCTGGGTTGGATGTTCTACGGCGTCTGCAGCGGCGTGATCGTCTTCTTCCTCAGCGCGTCGGCGCTGCAGCACCAGGCGTTCCGGCGGAGCGGCGAGGTGATAGACCAGTCCACCCTCGGCGCGACGGCCTACACGTGCGTGGTGTGGGCCGTGAACCTCCAGATGCTCATCACGGTGAGCTACTTCACGCTGGTCCAGCACGCCTGCATCTGGGCCGGCGTGGCGCTCTGGTACGTGTTCCTCGCCGTGTACGGCGCCATCACGCCGTCCTTCTCGACGACCTACTACCAGGTGTTCGCCGGAGCGCTCGCCGGGGCGCCGTCCTACTGGGTGGTGACGCTGCTGGTGTCCGCCGCCGCGGTCGTGCCCTTCTTCGCCTTCGCCGTGGCCAAGTCGTGGTTCTTCCCGGACTACCACAACCAGATCCAGTGGCTGCGCCACAGGGAGAGGGCGCACCCGGACCCGGAGGCCAGCGCCGACGTCGAGTTCGGGCACGCCCTGCGCCAGTTCTCGGTCAGGTCCACCGGCGTCGGCGTCTCGGCCCGCCGCGACGCCGCCGTGCTCCGGCGAGTCAACGGCGGCGCCACCACGCAGGTTCACCACGCCGCGGATTCGCCCCAGCAGCAGCAGGTGTCATGACGGCAACACAGGTCCTTGAAGCAATAGAGATATATATAGTTATATATATACATACACACACATTATTGCGATGTAAATACAGGAGGAAGAAAAGAAATTGGAGCAAGTTATTATTGCTAGGAAAAGAGTAGCTGGCTAGGATCAATGCAGCAAAGTGTACATGAGGATGGGATGGGAGTGTCCAGTGGGACGAGTAGGATCCAGGATTCATTTTTGAATGGAGTAGGGGATGGGTAGGGGATGTACATTTGGATGGATGGAGGGTTTAGTGTTCATTCTTTAGTTTTTTCCCTCGTTAATGAATTTGGGGATCATGTTCCTTTTGTTCTTGAAAAAACAATAATGTATACAGCATCAAGATAGGAAATAAAGCCTCTTCTAGTTTATCCCCCATGCATGGATTCATTCGTGGTGTCTGACTGAGCCGAAGTTCTATGGTCGATTCCTTCATGGCTTGTGTCCCGTGGGTTCTAGCACATAGGGATTTTTTGCCCACACTGGTTTTTCTTTGACACCGCCGGCCAGACGAAGTGGAGAACCGCCCGTTGGACGGGATTGTGGACTTGTGGTCAAGCAATGGCATGTAATTTGTTCAAAAAGCAATGGCATATAAAGGCAAAATCAGGCGTAAAGTGTTCGGTAACACTTTGATAACATTGCAATAGATGAACTAAAATTACAAAATAATAATGAGTATAATAACAAAACTTAAGATCCCATGTTTAAGGACGTGGCGTTCGGCCTGGACGCGATCACCATTTGGAGCTCAGGAGCTGGGCACGTGCTTCGTTGTTGCGCGTCGCTGGTAGAATCGACCCATGGTAACAAAACATACACTAACAAAGATATATAAATATAAGGGAAAAGTCTATTTTTCAACCTCCAACTATTAAAAGTCTGATTTTTAACCCATAACTTCAAAACCGGACACCAAAGACCCTCCAACTATCCAAACCATGCAAAATTGGTCCTTTGGGTGGTTTTGAAGGTGGTTTTGTATTTTCCAAAAAATGTAAAAAATGATTTTATATTAAGAAATTCATAACTAATTTATTTTAAATTATAAAAATATGAATCCAGTGCCAATGTTTTTGTAAAAATATGACCTATATGTTGGTACACCATTAGAAGTTATTTGCATATTATTTATTTTTATTCTAATTATTTTTTAGAAAAACAATAAGACACTAGTAATGTAAATATATAATATCCAAATAACATTAAATAGTATGCCAATAAGTTGGCTACATTTTAAGAGAACTTTTAGCACTGATTTCATATTTTTTGGGTCCAAAATGAATTAGTTATGATTTTCTAAAGTTTAAATAATATTTCTGTTATTTCTATAAAATCCAAAACCACCCTCAAAACCACTCAAAGGGCCAATTTTGCATGGTTTGAATAGTTGGATGACCTTTAGTATCCGGTTTTGAAGTTTGAGGTTGGAAATCGGACTTTTGTAACAGTTGAAGGGTGAAAAACAGACTTTTCCCTAAATATAATTAAAGTGGTAGAATCGGCCCACCTTAACAAAAACACACACTAGTGAAGATATATGAATATAATTAAAGTTGTTAAGTATTAGATCAGGTTGCAATAGCAAAATACAAAAGAGACAAATTACAATACAGAAGTAGGAAATGCAAAACAGGATAAACGATGACGTACTCATACAGAAATAAAATATTTGAGATATGGTATTTAATAACAAGTTTAAAAAAGACAATGCATACACAACCAAACCCTTCACTTACTCAAACCATCAAAAATATGCAAAATAAAACTCAGCAGACGAAATACTGCACATTCACATCGTACACATATCAAAGCGATCAATCGAACAGCACTCGGAAATTAGAAATAAATTATAGGGACGCGCGGAATTTATAACAAACCATGGGGCTAAAGATTAGAGCATCTTGTAAATGAAAAAAATATTGTGTGGGTTAGCTAAAAAAACATAAGAAAGAAAAAAATCCCTTTCCAACAGCTCTTGTAAATGAGTCATTATCCATCCACGCCAGGCATTCCTCCTCCTCCGCTCGGCGTCTATGCCTGGCCCCGATGGCTCGGCATCGCGCTCGGCCGGGCCCACGCCCGGCCATTCTGCTCGCGATTGGCCTCCCTGATCAACTCGAATTTCAAACGAAGCTATCAGTTCACGGCCCAACATGGTAGTGGCAGATGAAAACGCAATGATGATCGATACCTCGAGGTGACATGCACGATCGTCCTAGCAGCTGGCATCCTCCAGCGGCTGTGTTCAGATTGAAAAAAGTGGGTGAAAGTTTTAGATGAACAGTACGTTGGGGAGCGTGTTCTGTACGTGAGATGAATAGAAAAAACTTGTTGAAGAATTAATTTTTTTCTGAATCTGAACGTATAGCCAAGCAGGCGCCTCTTCTCGTGACAAACTCTAGCCAAGCAGGCGCCTCTTCTCGTGACAAACTCGACGCGGCGGCGGCGGCAGGACGTCCAGGCCACGTGCGCCGTGCAGGATCGTAAATAGTAGGTTGTTTTGAATATGTCCAATAATAGTTTTACTAATCTCTTAGATCACCCCATAAAAATAAGTGGTTTTGTATTTTTAAAGGGGTATAATATGTAAATTTAGCTAATGGAATACAAGAGCTCTTGGTGATGCTCAGATAGCTAGATCTTAAAGCACAAAATCTGTGGACGGAGTGATTTGCTTTTAAGAAAAGAAAAAAAGTTGCTGCAAAAGAATAATAATAAAGGGTGGATTCATGATTATTCACACTATCTTTCAGGAAGAAAAAACACCAGAACAGAATCACATGAATCACGAGGCCAGATCCAGATGAAATGAATGGATGCAGTGGAGGGATCGGAAAGCTGCCTAAATTGACTCGAGAGCCCCCTGAAAAACTTGGTCCTGTCCTGATGGCATGGTCAAATCTGACGTCTAATCTTTTCTGATGAAAATCTTATGTCTACTCTTTGTTGGACCTGATTGAATTCAAGGGGGACGTTTTCCCGTGTTTCCTTCTTCCTGCCCGTTTTGCCTTCGCCTTCTCTGGCTATTTCTCTGACTCGACTTGTTCTTCTAGAATGAGCGAAGACCAGGAAAGAGACTTATAGACCATGACCGTCATCCTCTTCGATCTGCTCATGTCTCGCATAGGTTAGGCGAGTTAGGACGAGACGGCAGCCCCGGCGCCATCAACGGAAGCATTCTCAAATCTTTTGGCTTCACAAGGTCCATGTCCCGTCCACAGAAACAGACAACTAAACGTTGAAAGATACCTGCCTGACATACGTTCCTCAACAATGCTTTCGAAGTCTTTCAGTGTCTAAAAAATCTGCACAGACTCTGACCAATGAACTCTTCCTTCTCATACAGCAAATTTGGAAACAAAAATAGAACAAACACTATTTCACCTGTGTAATCTACATCTCTTTGATTTCCTAAAGAATAAGGTCGGTCAGGGAACCACTCTCACTCGATACAAAACATCCTGAAATCGCTAGTCGGTAACTGAAGAGTTGCTACAGAGAGTCAGAATTCAGAAAGCTCAGAAGGGCATTGTCACAAGATGCTGGAATTTGGGGCGGTGTCTGTGCCTCTGCTCCAACCGTATAAGCTCAAGTCGGAGCTGTCATCTTGCACGCCGTCCACCATCCGCCGGAACATCCTTATCTCAGCCGTGTTGGCCACGTTGAAAAGCTGGCTTTGCCCAGGCTGAACACCATTTGTTAGGTCAATGTCTGCTAGGCTTTCAAGAACCCGCACCACCTAAACCGAATTTGAAACCACAAATGTTATCTTCAGATTCATGAATGAACCAACGTGAAAACCACATGATTGCTTTCAATTTCAAGTACCTGGCTCATTCTGGGCCTCCTTGAGGCAGAGTGCCGAATACAGGCTGCAGCAGCCTCGATCATACGGACCATCTCCGCCTCATTTAATTTCTTCTCAAGCCTAGGGTCAACCAAACCTTCCAAATCACCTGTATCCAGAGCTCGAGAAAGCTTTGGCCTAGCCTGCAAATAATTGGGAAATGGGAATCAACTAACAAATGCCACAGTTGTAATTGTTCTAGTTAGCACGCTGCTGCAGACACCATGATCGATTCTCTATCATGTATCATCATTCCAATGAGTCCTTTGCAGTCCAAAACTAAAGGTGCATTGCTCTAGAATAGAAATCAAAGTAAACAAGCTTGTTCTGCCTGTGCTCTAGGGATATGGCCAGACTTTAAGCAATAGAGTTTTGCTCCGGTGGTCCCTTCCATTAAACTTGCATGAACTTTAAAGCTTTTTTAGATTAATTTTAATTTAGTTGAAACTCACCCACTCGACAAGACTCTCGTCACCCAACGGTCTCGATGCATCAACAGGTTTTCGACCAGTAATAAGCTCTAGGAGAACTACACCAAAAGAGAATACGTCTGATCTCTCAGTCAATTTGCCACTCGATGCATACTCCGGAGCCATGTACCTGGAAAACAAAATAAAAGCCAGCCATGAGTTCTGTATGATTATGTCATACATTAATGTCCTTTTTGTAATATGGCGGCACTTCACTCACCCAAATGTGCCCATAACACGCGTCGTTACATGTGTTACAGCATCCAAAGCCAGCCTCGCAAGACCAAAATCACCCACCTATATATACCTCATGGATAACATTCAATCAGAAAATTAAATATAGTTAGAGAAAAATGTCAAGGTCATTTAAGGAATGTAGTTACCTTTGCCTCAAAGTTGTTGTCCAACAATATGTTTGAGGACTTGATGTCTCGATGAATTATCCTTGGATGGCCTGCAGAAGGGTAAAAAGGAAAAGTGTTTAACAATTAAAATATAAAATAGATGGAAATGAACTCTCTGCAAAGAAGACAAAAAGTAGGAAGGAACATTACAATCTTCATGTAGGTAAGCAATTCCACGAGCAGCACCGGCAGCAACTTTAATCCTGGTGGACCATTCTAACACAGGCATTCCGTGGCCTGAGATTGCAGATCATTTCAGCTTTTACTGGCAGAAGATGGAAATGCTCTTGCAAAAATGTGGAAAAAGGATATCATACCGTGAAGATGATAGTGTAGGGTGTTATTAGGCACAAACTCATATACAAGTAATCTTTGATTATTGGAAATGCAATATCCCACAAGAGCAACCAAATGACGGTGATGCACCCGACTAATTATCTCCACTTCAGCCTGGAATTCACGTTCCCCTTGTCCGCCACCATCCCTTAGTTGTTTAATGGCGACATCTGTACCATCTGGCAGGCGGCCCTTGTACACCGACCCGAAGCCTCCCTCCCCTAGAAGCCTTTGTGCTGAGAAACCATCAGTGATCTGATACAGCTCCTCATATGAGAAGAACCTGGAGTTGCCCATGCTGATATCGGACAAGCATTGATTCAGCCTGGGGCTCCCGGCAGTGTAGCTGGTGTGGACAGAAGGATCAATTGACGAGCCTACATTTGCCGAGTCACCTGAAGACAGTGAGAAGATAGATATTAGTGGCACCTACCAGCAGAGTTGCATAGTATGTTTTCAATGGAATGCAAAAGCAAATTACCTGAAGGTTGCTGCGAAGAAAAGGGCGAGGTAGGCGACATGAAACCAGCTCGGTAACCACCCGTTTGCTTCCTCTTGCGCTTGTTGGTGAACCAAACTGCTGTGACTATGAGGCTAAGCACAAGAACGGCAAGCACCGCGCCGATGGCTATGACAACACCATTACTACTGTGGGAGGTGGGTGGGCTCCCGGGCGGCGCACCGGTGTTCGATGCCTTGGTCGGGTTTGGGCTCCTGCCCCTGCGGGCGGGGTCAACCGCAATGGCAGGCGTTGGCAGTGACTTGTGGGGAGGCGGCGCTGCTGGCACCGGCACGGGCGGCGGAGCGCTGGCAGGAGGTGGTGCAGGACCCGGGGACTCTGGCGGATGCGTTCTTGGCGGAGAGGGCGAGGGCGTCGGCGGGGCAGACGGCGGCGGGGACGTTGGAGGCGGCGAGCTCTGCGGTGGCCTTGGAGGAGGAGCAACTGTCCGCGGCGGCGGCGGCGGGGTGGTAGGTCGCGGAGGTGGAGGAGCTTGCGAGCGAGATGGTGGAGGGGCGGCGGGCGGCGGCGAGGAGCGGGGCGGGGGCGCGGCCGCGGCAGGCGGAGTGGCAGCGGGGTCGGCCGGCGTGGCAGTGGGCCGCGACGACGCGGGCGCCGGGGATGGAGCCGGGGCCATGAATCAGGCTCTTGTGAGGTGGCTGGGCGTGGGCTGCGTCGCCGCCGCGGTGGTGGTGCCGGACATGGCAGAGCGAGGGGGACGCTGCCGCTGCTGCAAGGGAAACCAAACCAATGCGATGAATGAAAAAAAGGGGGAGCTTGCTTGACGCTGATGGCAGGAGAGGGTGAAAAGGAGGTTTGCTTGCTTTGACGAAGGTGGGCTTGACTTGCGGACGCCACCAGAGAAATCGAATTGAATGGTGTGCAAGTGGAACCAACACCAAGCAAAGCAAAGCGGGAGGACGACGATGCAAGAATTCGACGGCCTCTTTCCCCTTCTCCCCTCCTCTCCTCTCCTCTCCCGAAGAAGAGGAACCGCCAGAAAGATCAGTGAGGTGGAGATTTCATTTCACTTCATTTCCACTCTCATGGCAAAAAAAAAAAAAAACAGTTCCAGTGCCAGCCTCGATCTTTCAGCTCAGGGGGAGCAGGCAGTGAATCTACCAATCCAAGGGAAGTGGAAGGGCAAGGGAGGGGAAAGATTCCAGATTGAGAGGGAGGTTGAAGAAGGCAACGGAGTGGAAGTGGCAGCATCAGCAGCAGCGGTCAGTGGGGGAGGAGTTGGAGTGGACGACGAGATGATGATTTCCCATCCTCTCCTTCCCTCGCTGGGGCCGTCGGTCGGACGGTCGTTGGAGTTGGACCAGTGCCGTGCTGTGTGACCTGTTCTCTTCTCCCCCAGGCCCCAGTGCCCGTCCTCCTGGCGTGGCCTGTGGCTGCGTGGGGTTGGAGACGGAGATGGACCATTTTTTTTTTTTTGAAAATTAGGAGCTGGACAGAGAAAAATAACCGCACCTCTCCAGCAGGCAGCAGGAGATGACATACAATAACATTTCTTTCACGGGGCGGGTGTGATCCAACGTATCTAGCTAAGTGCACAGTCCTCTTATGCAGCTGCCAAACAAGTTTTGCTGGGCCACCAACCCTTTCCTTAAATGTAAGTTTGGTTTGGGATATTGTTACTGTTACCAAACTTTGTAGGTCCAAATACTATTGTCCCTCCATTCTAAATTGTAAGGCATTCTAACTTTGAAGAGTTAAACTATCTTATGTTTGACTAAAATTGTAGAGTAGATCACAAAGATTTATAGCACCGAGTAGACATTAATTATACTTATTTGGTATCATAAATATCAGTACTTTGTTATATAAATTTGATAAAATTTAAGAGAGTTTGCCAAGAATATTGAAATGACTTACAATTCAGAAATGGATAGAGTATTGCCCATTTGGGCTGCATTAGAAAATTGATATTATTAGAATACATAAAAAAATTGTGCAGTGACAGAAAGATATCTATATTTTGGATCGGCGAGATCGGAGTGTGTAATAAATACTTGACATAAAGGTTCAAGATCGCTTCTTTCTACTAAAAAAGGTTTAATTATTATCATATATTAAGATTTAAAGCACGGTCTCGATGCACTATACGAATTGCATTATACGAATACTAAGTAGTCCAAGTAGCTCCTTTTGGAGAATGTATGGGTGTCCAAAACATCAATTGTTTTATTTGTGATGGGTGGGAGCAGTTTTTTAGTTATTTGTCTAGACACAACTACCAACTTTATTATTGAGTTTAGTGGAGAATACCTACAATTCCAAATATGGACCATGCACGAAATCTTGATTCTTCAGTAAATGGAACATGATCATGTAGTATTCGATTCTTTGATTCCGGTGTAGATTCCTCATTCCTGTTATCCAAAGGACCAAAGCCAACAAGATTAAGGTAGAGCCCCTCTGCTGTGCTGGCGCGCCCTCACTCATTAAGGTGCTCTACTGCTCTGCACGCGGATTGCATTGCACCCACTAACACGGAGATCAAAAGGACCAATCACAGTTGCATTGCACCCACTAACACGAAGATGGGGGCATTTTGGTCCAAGAAATTTTATAAACATATCGAAAGGGTAAGTAATTGCATATTTCTAAGACTTGTGAAATATAAGTGGCACCTTTACAATATGATGAATAGTAATGACATATCTCCAAATTGTGACAATTGCGTATATCCAATTAACCCTTGTTTCTTTGGCTCCTTGTGGGCGAAACAACTAAGAAGGATAGCACGTGTCTTTGAGCAAAGCAGATGGTAAACTTTGGAAGGTTTTCTCTCCCAAAATCAACAAACAGATAAGTAATCTAGCATTCATTCTTGGTAATGAGCTGGTCGGAATGGAGAGTGAATGATTGGATCATTGGATGGATGCACGCAGCCAGACACAATGATCAGGTCCCATTTTTGCTAGGAATCTAGTGCTAGTACATGCGTAGGGCATAGGACACCGGATTACCTCTGCTAATACCTAATCTGAATTGCTTCGACTTTACGGCAACAGCCACAAGTTCTACAATCTGGCAGTGGCAATCTGAAGATGAGATTAGGCCAACGGAGCAGCTGCGACTGCAAAGGAGGTAAATTAAGTAAAAGCAATGAAAAGGGATGCATGCATTGGTTGAAAATTGAATTCATCCCTCTATACGACAGGACAAAATTGGGTACGGTACCAATCGAATGGAATTGAATTGAACCTTTACAGATGCTGGCACATAGAAGCATGGCTACCCGAACAACTCACACTTTCCTTCTACATACAAGACTCACGAAAACATAGGTAAATACAAACACACTGACTTTATATCCTAAAACAGCCTGGAGGGGGTAGTACTGTTGTACTACTACAGACTACTTGAAGAATATGCCCTTTCTACTTGAAGAATATGCCCTTTCTTCTTCCTTTACTCTTCTCAACGGCCTGCAATCACATACACATTCTTAACTCATCATTGATGGTTACAGATGAAAAAAAATTAAGATTGAAAATTCAGTGAGAAATGACCATGTACCTTCATTCTGAACAGCCTTAATACTAGAACAATGGCATCTCGTGATCTGGATTTTTTTTTACATTTTCAGTTAGTAACTCTGTGTATACCATTGTAATGGCATAGTCATCACTCTAAAAAGAAATACCACAAATGCAAAAGTGAAAAAAGAATAACACATGTCATGCATTCTCAAGGAAAGTCATACAGACGGTTTGTGACATGCTCTCAACAGTAAATTGATGCACCAAAAGACCACAACTGCAATATACTCTAGTCTGCTACAGCAACAAACAGTGCCAGTAATTAGTATGAAACTCACGGGGCATTTTCTGCAGGCTTCAAAGTGTACTCAGCACCATCAGCAGACCCAATTGAAAATTCATTAGGGCGCCCATATGGGATGTTGATCTGTGAAAATAGTAGAAGATTGGTTCTAAGTCACCCTACATATTAAAAATTGGATGGAACACACAAGTCTGTTCAGCCCTAGAGGATCCAGAACCAGAATATTGAATATATAAAGAAAAACTAACAAGTACTATTTTCGTTCACAATTAAATGCAACTTCTAATATTTGTGGTCTCCAAGAAGCACCTTAAGTTTCCCCAAAAAGAAGAATGCACCTTAGAATACCTTTCAGCATAAGGTATTGCTAAACCTACTGAAATTCACCATGATGGAAGCTTGAGATGACACATCTACTGATACAAGCTCATGCAACAAACCTATACATTGGCAAAGGTAGTGCTGGTAACAAAACATAAAATGTTTGTCACAAATCCTAAGATGGTTTTTATCAAAAAAAAATTATTATCACACAGTAATTTTAAGGACGATGATTTTGGAAACCATACAGTCATGGCTTGCTGGAATTTCTCTGTAACGACGACACCACGTTGTCCATTACACTTAATGCTGTAACCTTCCCTCTTTATTGCCAAGACAGCTGGTTCCCACATATCTAAAAATCGAACCTGCGGAATGGTTTGAAGTTTACACGATTGTATGAAACTGAAAAGTTGTAGAAAGAATGCTTTTAGAAGAATATTTAAGAAGGATTGGGGACGTACAGGTAACAAAACTTCATAAGACGCATGACCAGTAGAAAGAATTTTCTTGATATGCTCCTTGGTTTCAGGATCTGCACAAATATGGTTATTAGGATACTGAGATATATCAAATAGGCCAACAAAAACCCGCTTTTACCCCTCTACACCATAACATTATTCATTGCCGTTACTAGATCTCACATTATTCTGGCAATTCTATGGAGCTCAGTCGTTCAGATACCCAAGCATTTTTTTAAAATGTATGAGGTGGGATTAAAATAAGAAAAAGGATGGTTGCCCTGCCCCCACACACACCACTAAAAGAACTAACCATCTCAGAAAACTCACCACATGTGATATTTCTTTGATCATTAGCGTACACCTTCACAATCTCCCCCTACAACAAGAAAAGAGATTTTCAATAAATCAAGTGTTTTCCAGCATCCAACTTGAAGATACACTCATTCATGCAATAGTTTCCAAAGCATCAACTGTGTCAGCACTTACCAGTCTATTACTAATGAGCAGTGATATGAATTCTAAGTTTCCAACCAAAAACACATCTGTAACACACCCCAAAACAATAGTCACCGAACTACCTTTTTTTATCAGAACAATAAAGAAAGCATACCACGTAAATTTAACCACAGCCCTTGCCACCTTTCAGTTGTTGTGAATTTCAGTTAAGGAAAACTGCCTACCAGGTTTTCAGCAAACGGACAGTGTATTTTTATCCATTTGCTTCTCCGCATACATTATAGAACAGTACAAGTCACTAGTGAAGCTAATATCACTGCTGACAGATAGACATCATCTAATATCATAAAGTAAAGAAAAGGTAACCAATATATTGCGAGCATCTAAGAATGACCAGCACGTGTTGCAAAGATATACCTTTCTTTTTCTGTCATCCAGAGGCTGGACTTCAATCGCTAGTACAGAGTCCACATCATCAGCGGTTACTAGATAGGTGGGCTGCCGTGCACCTGCACCAGCGAACAAAAATGTCAATTCCAAAAGTTTCAAAGTATATCCAAAATGAATCAAAACCACAGGTATGCGTTGCACTTCTTTCTTGCATCTCAAGAAAAGGTACCTTCTATGAAATGTACTGATCCATTGTCCAGATGACGTACCCACTGTGAGCACAAAAAGGATTTGCAAAAACACAGATTATGGTGAAATGTGAATGGAAAATGTTACTAAATACAAAAGAACTTATTATATTCAGAGCATGGATGCAAAGGCAATAGAGCACACCTCGAAATTACAACTTGTGGTCCCATTAATGGAGTACCCACTTGCTTGAAGTTCTCTTCCAGGAAAAGCTTCACCTGTGATTCGCAGTCCATCTATAGCTGGCAGTGGATCATCCTCTACAACTGCACATTCATAAAAATGTTGGTTACCAACAGATCAGAGGTGTTATGGTAGGGCAGATGCGCGAACAATAGATGCAACACCTTCAGAAAAAGAAGAACTAGGCTCCTCAAGGACAGTAGGAAGATAAGGGTATGGCTGAGTTGCGTCATCAAGGCCAGATGTCAAATGAGGTGAGCCATCAGATTCCCATTGTGCAGAAGGTTCTTGTGAAATTTGGGCTTCGGCTCCCTCCAGACTTTCAGTGGCATCATTCCTAATAAGGTCCTTGAATGATGGGTTTTGATCCTTGGATTCAATGTTAAATCGAACAGCACGAGAATCATGTTCAGTTCCTTGAGGGGCATCCTTCATATTGTGATTGCTGCAGAACATTAGAAGAGAGGAACATCGAATTTCAGTATATAGCAAAACCTTAATCATGAATACAACAAAGCCTTCAGTTCCCAAACCCAACAAGGGCCACGTATACCAAAGACAAAGAAACAAAACATAGTAACAAGATAAATAGAGCGTTTAGAAATGGTTTCATAAAACAAATACAGGAAATAACCACTGGCAACCTTGTAAACTCTTTTTATTCCTTTTTGGAGAAAATCCAAGTCCAAATTACTCCCCTCAAGTATATCCAAAGTCCATATAACCCCCTAAATTATTTCTTGGTTCAGTTTACCCCCTAAACTATGCCATTTGGTTCAATTTACCCCTTAGTATACTTTATCTTTTTTGTTTCTCCATACACAAATTTAATTTCAATTTAAATTTTTGCATGGTTGTATTGGACATCATAAAGTATGTCAAAAAAAACATATTATAATTCTCCACACAATATTGTATCCTAAGTATTAATTTATAATTAAATATCACAGACTATCGAATCAATGACAAAAAAAAAATGTGTTAGATTTTTCTAACATGGGTTACAATGTCTACTATCATCTCACCAAATTTAAACCTAATACCACACCTGTGTATGGAGAAATAAAAAAGATAAATTGAATTAAGGGGTAAATTAAACCAAGTGGTATAGTTTAGGGGGTAAAATAAACCAAACTATAGTTTAGGGGGTTATGTGGACTTTGGTATTGAGGGGATTAATTTGGACGTTTTCCTCTTTTTTATATATAATGTATATATAGCACAGTAGGGGCCTGCCCTAACTGTATTTCCTTCGAAACAAATAGTTCGATCGCTAAGCAATCCAAATGAACTGTAGAAATAACCACTGGCAACCTGGTTGAAGGAGAGGTCCTTCCAATGTTATCGTGTTCTGCACTTGTTGTGGTAACCTCACTTCGAGTGGCATGGCGGGTTTCGTTCCCTAACAAATCCCAGTCTCGTCTACCTCGAACAGGAGAAGAAGCTGGAGACTGAATTTGTGAATATGCTTGCTGGGGCACAATGTCAAGGTTGGCTTTGACCTGGGAATCATGGAAAGTTAGAATATGCAATCATGAGTGCATTCCAAAGTATATTATGAAAAGCTTAGTGCCATATAGAAGTAACCAAAGCATTTCCAGTAGGATGAGAAGGTGACTGTGCAGCAGCACTTGTATTATTTGAAGATTCAGCACGCCATGGCGTAATCTGGTATTGTGATTCCTTCAGTTTCTCCTACAACATCCGAGCTTCTGTGATACACTTGGCAAGCATAACTAGCCAGGCAGCAGGTTTATAGTAGCTCTAGTTTCAGAAAATACATATACATAAGGACGAATGTGACTCACCTCAGTAATAATAAGTTTTTCTTGCAAATGCTTAAACAGAACCTAAAAGATGAAAATGAAAGGTTAATTAAGAGGGCCTGCTTCAACAAAAAAAAAGAATAAGAAATTTCAGGGAATTCATATACTTTTGGTTTTTTATTGTTTCACGCCAATTACTAATCATTTCTCTCTTGTCTAGCAATGATACCATATATCTACAATTAGAAGATAATTCACCACTCTCCGTAAATGTGGGGAAAAAACACCACTCAGTAAACGTGGAAAAAAACCCCACTAAGATGGTAGCTTAGCTTCCTCTCGGTATAAATGACATATATACAACTAAGCCAAGCAAATTTTCCCGTGTTACCATATATGAAGAACCTCCCCAGTTCACTACGCTTAAGTTCACTTAGTGGAAAAGAGGGTATGTAAATGTAATCAATGCCAAACAAGCAACTAATCACAACAGCACATACCTTCAGATTGCTGACAATGGATTGAGCATCAAGAACAGAAGGCTGAAGGTTATATTCTGACAGAAGAGGCAACAGAGAAGATACGAATGTTGTTCTCTCTTGATGTGCTGCCTATAGAATGAAGTAGAACTCAGTGTTGTTCATTTTACTTTGCCAAATGCAGACAAGTTTGAAGAACAAAAGTATTTGCAGCATACAAGTCTAGCTTATCTAAATAAAATAAGTAAGCATGGCCCTTATAATGCAGTGACTTTAACAGAAAACAGTTATGTAAACATTTCTGCATGGAATCTAGTTTATTCGTATATCAGACAGGACGTTCATTGAGTAATAGTATGATTTTAGAAACGCTGCAGCTTACTGCAAAAACTGAAAAACTAAAGATATACAAAAGGCAAATACAGTAAAATATGAACTGATTACAAGTGATTCTTGGGGAAAAAGCAAGCAAATGGGGAACGTAATGGCTCTCGGAAGTTTAGAAGATGGTACAATAGCTTGGTTAGAGAAAGTTACCTGCAATGCATATGTCAGGCGGATGTTTTCTTCGATAATGTCTTGTCTGTAAGACAAAGCTTTCGATGCAGCATCAACCAAATCTTGCTGTTGCTGATCAAATGCCTAGCAAAAAAAAAAAGGAAAGAAGGAAACAGTTGAAACATAGGTACGTGCACTCCGAGATAGTAGTTACTGCCTGATAAGACCAAAAAGAAATTTATTTACCATGCGCATATACGCAATGCGTTTCTCCAAGACATGTTTCTCACTAAGTATTTGGGCTTCCTGTTAAAAGTGATAGAGTTAAAGATTGACGAAGAAACATATGGGAAAAATATTTTTAGTGTGTGTAGTCACCTTCACGGAGTAATCCGAAAGATGCCTTCTCAATTGTGCAATCTCCTCCTCGTGTTCTTTAACCTTAGCAAGAAGATCCTTTGGAAGGAAATAGCTTCACTAAGAGCGAATAGAAAGAAATCACAATGGCAGAATAAGCAAACAGTAGATACCTGCTTCCAAATGATGTTTGAGTTGAGCTCTGAAACAGGTAGTGCACCTTGTCCAGACATGTTAAACCTAGAATCATAGTCTGGTTCTTTGCGGTTCCTGCAAGGAAAGGGTTGGTCAAGGTAAAGAACAGAAAGTATTAGTCTATTATAATAGACGTTGGATTTGGAATGCACCTGGTTGGTGAAAGGGAACGAGATGACGGAGTAGATAGCTGAGACGGGAAAGCACTATCGACGGCGCTCTGGTCCCCGGATAGTTTCCTGGAAATTCCATTAGACTGGGTGGCCTCAAGGTACTTGTGCCTCATGGCATCCTGCAGCATGGGCTCCCCAGCTCCCCATTTGAAGGCATCCGTGGTACTCCCAAGCGGAGCACTGGAGAAGGTGTCTGTGTGGGTGTGATCCTGATGGATCACACGAGAAGTGGTTTGGTTTGTGTTTGTGGCTTCTGACCTCTGGTTTGAGCATAGATGAAAGCTATTAGGCACATTGCATGACAACAGATAATAAGGAAGTTGAAATCAACAGGCAATCGAATACTCTGATGCAGTAATTGCGTTTTGTCCACTATAGACAGTGACAGTTGGAGTGAGGGATTTGGATCGGGCATGAGTAGAGGAGCTTACAATTCTGTTGAGCTCCTGCGTCTTGAGCATCAGCTCGTCCTTCAACCGGCTGTTCTCCTCCAGCTGAAGATGAGGAGAGGAGAAGGGGGAGCGTCACTCGACTGAATCCATCACTCGGCAGCGGATCATCCATTCATAAGAGACGGGGGGTACCTGCTGGCGGATGGTGGCCTCCGCGTCCTCCACGGCGCGCATCACCTGGAAGAGGTTGTTGTTGCTGCTCTCCAGTGCGGCTCCGGCGGTAGGAGGCTCGGAGACGCCGACCGCGGCGAGCCGCCGGCCGAGCTCGTCGGGATCGGCCATGGCGGGTGCGGGTGGGGAAGGATGGGTCCGGAGGAACGGGAAACCCTACCCTGCCCGGCGCCGGCCCTGCCCTAGTACGAGGCCAGGAGGGAAGGGGAGGGGACGACGGTGGCCGGGAGTGGAGGGGAGAGGGCAGCAGTGGACACTGCAGGGCTGGCTAGTCTGGATGGAGGACAGGAGTGAAGATGGGAGGAGAAGAGCTCAAAACAACAAGCAGCCGAGAAAAAAAAAATAAGATTATTAGCATTTTTTTCCTTTTCAGGAAAACAGAAATAAACCTGATCCTCTCATAAATGCAATATTAAGGACCAAACCTTTTAAAAACATAAATATGCCGTTTGTTGTCATAATTTCTTATAAATAGTATTTTTTTTCATAATTTTCTTATTACACATGTTGCTAGTTGATACATAGCTCCAAACATGCGCGTGCATGACATTTGAATTTCCTTCTATTATCTTCGAATTCCTCTTCATTTACTACGAGTAACGTCTTTCTTTTTGTCATCTTTCTCGTAACGTGACTATCTGCCTATCTTCCCACCAAACACCCTCGCCTTCTAAAAATGGATTAGGCGTCGATGAGAATATCAATGTCACATCTTAGACGAAGGTGTGTGGTTAGATTCATTAGGGTTTGTGACGAGGATGTGATGTGAGAGGCCTGGTTTAGTTGGAGAAGTTGGGGAAAGTTGGAGGTATGAATAGTGCATTGGTAAGCGTGTCTGTGAGAGAAGATGTGACTCGATATGACTGCAAATTTGGCGAAAGTTGACGAACTAGACAAGGCCTTTAACAACAAGTATGAAAGTGGATGTGTTGGTGTGGATAACGAGGTCAGTTAGTATGGAGGGCATTCGACCATGACGTACGATGGAGGAGGCTAGCGATGGTAAGTAGCTCCACGCAGATACACCACGTGCATGCTGCTAGCAAAGATGTGTCGCTATTAGACTACCCACAACATGCTGTCATTCCGATGCTGATGCATGCCGTTGTGGGGTCGGTGCTCAAATCTAAAAAGTTCAGCCTCGAAGCATATTCGTGCCTTGGCATCGTTAAAAAATAATTTAATTGCGGGTTTCTCTTTCGTGCATCTCTACTTCTCCACACATGCAAAGGATAAGTTCTGATACAACCCTGGCACAATTTCGGTGTTGGACGTTGTATGAGAAAAATATTCACAGCATCGTGATGAGGTGGCGTTGGAATAATTTTCATAGCACCGTGTACACTGTGGGTAGTTTTAAAAGCTGGTAGGAAGAAAGATATGAGGAGAAAGAAGAACAACAGACATGCGGACATGATAATACATCATTGAAATTGACAAAACAGACTCTTGTCGCTTG
Organism: Digitaria exilis; assembly: GCA_015342445.1. Lineage (NCBI taxonomy): Eukaryota > Viridiplantae > Streptophyta > Magnoliopsida > Poales > Poaceae > Digitaria > Digitaria exilis. Next base: position 81,094 of record JACEFO010001657.1, on the reverse strand, counting down.
AAGTGCGTGTTTATCCCTGTTGGCATGTTGGGGCTATTATACACCAATGGTGCATATACTCCAATCGTTATTCACGTGTGCATTGGTTTGCATGAAAAGGAATAGTAGATCACAGGTGCCACGCGGACAGGTTGCCACCAACAGAATAACGGGTGGAACTAACCTACTTCTTGTTCCATTCTAGAATATATATATCATGTAAGGTAAGTAAATTAGTTTATTTTCGAACTACTAGTTTGTCTTTGTCATAAATAACATATTTAAGAACGGGAGAGGAATATGCAATGAACATCGAGAACGTCGCCAATTTAATGTGCAAAATGGTGTGTCCATGTTTCTGTAACTTCCTGTTAAAAATATTTCTCCAACTATCTATAAGCATGGAGATATGATTCTCAATATAATTCTTAGGGCTTTTAGGGTTTAGGTAATTCAACCGGCAACTCTGATCGGCATTCGGTAATTCAATCAAGATTGTGCGTATATTGTAAATTCATCCCGGTTAGCTATCGTTTTGCAAGTTCATAAAATGATCGTTTGCTTGGTGAGAATTGTTCCTAACTACTTCGTGCAATGGTAATATCTAGACTGCTTTAAGCGGAAGCTGGTGCAGATTAAGAGCAAAGAAACAACTAACAGAACAGTATATATAGCCCTATTGCAATCCAAACAGAAGTCTCCAATGATAATCAAAGAGATGATCTTTAAGGTCCCTGATCTAAAAATTAAAGATGATTTATTCTTATTCATTACCCTGCTAGTAGGCTGCTAGAACTCGGAGACGATCTCTGCCATGGACTGATCCATCGATCATGATTCAATGCAAAGCGCACCAATCGGACAATGAAGGGCTTCCGCCGCTGCCCCCCGACGTCACCGACTGATCCATCTCTGCGGCGTAGTCGTCGTCATCGTCGCCGTAGCCCTCGCCATCGTGGTCTTCGCCGTAGTCCTCGACGTAGCCCTCCTCGTCGTCGTCGCCGTAGCCCTCGTCGTCGTCGTCTTCGCCGTAGCCATCGTCGTAGATCAACGACGATGCTGTGGCGTCCTCGGTGATCCTTGATACGCTTCGGATGCTGCTGCTAGGATTGCGGCCGGACGATGCCGACGACGTGGGGTGGTGGTGGTGGTCGTCGTCCACGCCCGCAGACGCCACCGTGGATGGCTCTCCTCCGTGACGATCATCGCCGCTGCTGGTGATGCGCGCGGGGCCCTCCGCCACGCTGGCGTGCTGCGTCGGCTGCTGGTTGTTGAGACGACGGTCGGCGACACGGCGGCGGTGCTTGACGATGGCGGCGAAGCCGGAGGCCAGCAAGGCGACGGTGACGACGACTAGGGCGAGGCTGATGATGACGAAGACGCGCGAGTTGGATGCCTCCTGTAGCTGCCGCGTCATCATGTCGGGCAAGGACGCCATCGACATGGATCTGATCGGCAAGGATGGCATCGGCATGGATCGGATCATGCCGGGCAAGGATGGCATCGGCATGGACTGGAGCATGCTGCGCAGGGATGTTGCCGCCATCGACATGGATCGACGGCACGAGCTAATGATAATCATTATTAGATCTGTTATTCTACGTTGGCTGCGACGTCATGAATATATAGACACGCAGTAAAGGTCTGTCATGGATATACATGGACCACACGAGTTTGTTATTTTCGTGTTAAAAAATATTTGTTTTTGCGTGTTAAAAAATGTCGCGAACAAAAATAAACGGGGCCCACGCGCAGGCGGCATGACTCATTGGAGGAGTCACAACCAGGTGCTAGCTACCACTGCTATTGCTTCACAATCACAGCAGCAGGGTAAGTAAACTACTTTGGTCGGTCCTTTTGCTTGGCTCATCTCATCAGCTTGGGCATGTTCGGATAGACTGAAAAGCCACGGCTGGGGCTGGGGCTGGCTGCGAACCCAACCAGAATGGGGCGCTGACTGGTGGGCCCAGCCGGCCAACCTAGCCATACCAGCCGACCAGCCTAGCCACTTACGAGCATCCGAAAAAGCCACTGGTCACTGACAAGCTTGATTTGTGGCTCTATGCCTGATTTTCAGCTATGAACGTAACACTGGAGTGCAGACTCATGCACCAGTGCAGTCTGTGCAGCCTGGAACCGCGGGCCTGTTGTCCTCCGGACGAAGCCCAGTTGGTACAAGAGCGTGTTTACTTCAAAAGATTTTTTTCAATTTTCCTATTCATCCCTATCAGAAAGCACGCTTCCTAGAAAAGTTTCCCTTCAATTCTCTTCAACTTTCCTATTCATCCCTCTCACAAAACACGCTTCGCAGAAAAATGTTCTTTTCATCACAGTCCAACCAAACACAGCCCAAGCATTCGTTGCTGCAGGGCTGTTAGTTGTGGTGCTAGTGCCGAAGGAGGAGGAAGAAAAAACGGAGACAAAAGTGTATTTATCATTGGCTTTGCTAGGAACCATTGTATGCCAATGGCATAGTCCATCAGTATTCTCTCGCGTACGTGTGCGTTAGTTTGCATGAAGAGATATTGGTGGACGCGACAGGAATAGAATCACCGGCGGAACTAACCTACTAGTCAATGACCATCAGGAACCCTAAAAAAGAAAGCCAATTTAACGTGCAAATATATTTTTCCAACTACAAGCATGAGCATATATATGATTCGTAATGTATTACTACTACACTCTGCTTGGTAACTGAATCCAAGATTATTGTACGTACAGTGTAAATTCCTCCTGGTCTGCCATCTTTTTGCAAGTTGATAAAATTGAGGACCAGTGGTGGTCACTCTGAGATGATGAGTGATTGACAACTGCCATGTGTGATGTGCTCTTGGCTTTGATGTACAGGTGTAGGGTGCGACATGGCGGTCGATGGTGCGCGGTGAAGGTCAGGCGCGAAAGGTCATACCGATGGACCGTGGTGAAGGCTGAGCGTGAGTAGGCTTGGGCCGTGGAGGACAAGCGAAAGGTTCAGGCCGAAGGACCTAGACGGTGAAGGGTGACACGAGTAGGCTTGGGCTGAGGGACCCGAAGATACCGGGCGGAGTCACGGGCGGCTCGCATGGTGCACTGAGAGCAAGAGTACATGGTGAAGATGGCATCGGTCGAGTCAAGAAGGATGGCGATGGCGAGCGTCGAGTAGGCTTACCGTTGCGGCGGAGGCGTGAAAGAGCTCGAAGGCGTCGTGGCACTTGGCGGAGGCCGGACACGCATCTTCACCGAGGGTTTGACCGGTTTGGCCTCAAAACCAGGGCTTCGTCACGGCGTGCGGCGTCGGACGAGAGGGTTTAGGTGGTTTGACCACAAAACCACCGATTCGGCGGGTTTTCCGGTTTGGGCCTCAAAACCGGGGGCGAGTCCGGTGCGGCCGGGCGACATCGGATCGGAGGACGCGTGGCATTATCGTGAAGCTTGCGTCGAGGCGAAGCGAAGTCGTGAAGACGCCCGGTCTGTCTGATGTACCGATAAAAAGTTGGACGGTTTTACCCTCGAGGGTATTTGGGTTGTGTGCTTCATGGAGGGCATTCTGGTCATTATTTCGGGTGCCTATATATATATATGAAGTGGCTGAAATTTCAGTCATCTCTTTGGCTAGAGTGGAGGTGGACTTCTCATTTGTTTCGTGAGAGCCTTTGGGAGGCTAGAGTGGAGGTGGACTTCTCATTTGTTTTGTGAATGAGAGCCTTTGCGAGAGAAGGAGAGGGAGAGATGAGTAACTCTTTGTGTTGAGCTTTTAGCCATCCTAATTTGGATTAGTGCAAGGATTGGCTTGTAACAGAACCTATGAAGTGAATCAAATCATTCCTCCCGAATTTATTATTTTCGATATTTTCGGAGCTATTTTTTGGGAATTTTTGTTCGTGCGATTTGAGTGCGAAATCCGTGAAATTTGTTGGAGGACGTTGTTGCTAGGAACCTTGTGAGCAATCTAGATGTGATCTCCCATCAAGTCATAAACGGATTTGGCTTGGATTTGAGTTTTCCCCAAATATATTCTTCATGGTAGGGTTTTGAGTTCATCCAAAATTCGCGAGCTTTACTTGATCTTTTTCAAATCTACTTCTTGGATCTGTCAGCTGTTATTGTTGCGCTTCTGTGGTTCGAATCTCACTTCGAATCGTTGCATATTGAAGAACTAATTTAGGTTTGAAGTTGTCGTTATTTTCCTCTGTTCGTTCCTGTTCTTCCACAGGTCGAGTGCTCGGGAGGTGGAGCGGACGAGAGCACGTGGGCCCGCTCGTCAGCTCGGTTGCGCACACAGGAAAGTGCAGCTCAGGTGCACGTCCCCAAGTCTTGGCCGGCGCACGGGCTCACACAGGCTGGTGGCCTTGTGCTCTGTGCTACGTGCAGCCCAGCAAGCTGCTCGGCCACAAGACGAGCAGGGTGCACGCTCGGGTCAGCTCTGCAGGCAACGGCTCAGCTCGTCTCGGCAGACACGCAAGGCCGGCACACGTACCGCAGACGGACGGCAGCGCCGGTCGACGAGCCAAGCAGCTAGCAGATCAGCACTTAAGCAGCTGGCTTGCTCCGTACAGTAGCCCAAGGTGAGCACGAGCAGGCCGCCAGCAAGTAGGCCCAAGCAGCTGCCTTGCACGGCCAGGAGCTCAAGGTTGTACGCTGCTGATCAGCTCACAGGTGAGCACATCGCACAACAGAGGAGGAAATATAGTGCTTTGTTTATTCGATTGCATTTGTGAAATGTTGCTATCTTTCTACAGTACCTAGTCACTGTCCAATGATTGCTAATCACCTCTGTTAGTGTATTCATTCTTCACTAATCTCCATCTTTGTGACCGTGATGATAATTAAATTAATGATGGATGAGTAGTGTTTAGCCTAATTCTCTTTGCTATTTGTTTCGAGTCTAGCATCTTGTATCTATTCCGCGTTACTCTGAGATATTTGCATTGCTCGAGAATTCCTAGTCGTTTCTAGGATGAGCTTGTCACTAGTTGACTCGTGTCATCTTAACGACTAAAAGAGAGGTGCTTCGGGTGGCAATCGGGACATAGGCCAGTTCTTCATCGGAAGAATTTTTTAATCGGCTCACGTTTACTCTCCCCCCTCTCCCTCTTGTCGCCTAGTTCGGTCCACAAAAATGATCGCTTGCTTGTTGTTAATTTGACAACTATTGCAGCTACCTGATCGCGCAATGATAATATTCAGGGTACTTAAAAACAGAAGCTAGTGCCAATTAGGAGTAAAGAAACAATCAACAGAACAGTAAGCCCGATTAATTTCAATCCAAACATAAAGTCGCCAAACACAATCAAAGAGACGATGATCTTATAAGGTCTTTGATCTAAAAAATTAAAGATGATCTATTCTTATTCATTATCCTGCTGCTAGGCTGCTAGTTATCAGAACTAGCTCGGAGACGATCTGCAATGGACGGATCAAGATCAATCGATCATGATTGGGCTTCGGCGGGTACCCCCTAACCTCATAGACTGGTCTACCTCCATGTCGTCACCGCTCGAGCCCTCCTCGTCGTCGTCGTCCAACATCGACGATGCTGTGGGTCCCCCGGTGATCCTCGATCTGCTCCTGCCGCCGCCGCTGCTAGGGTTGCCGGACGACGCCGACGACGTGGTGTCGCTCTCGTCCATGGCCACCACACATGGTTCTCTTCCGTGACGATAATCGCTGCTGCTGGTGCTGCTGCTGTGGTTGCTGCTTGAGACGACCGCCGGCGCGGCGGCGGCGGCGCTTGACGATGGCGGCGAGCAAGACGACGGTGATGGCTAGGGCGATGCTGATGATGAGGAAGACGCGCGAGTTGGCCACCTCCTGCAGCTGCTGCTTCGTCATCATGTCGGGCAAGGACGCCATGGACATGCCCATGGACATGGATCTGATCGTGCTCGGCAACGACGACGGCAAGGATGGCATCGGCAACGATTGCAAGGATGGCATCGGCATAGATCGGATCATGCCGGGCAAGGAGGAGATCGACATGGACTGGAGCATGCTGCGCACGGAAGCCGCCATCGACATGAATCGTCGGCGAGAGCTAATGATCATCATGATTAGATCTGTTCTACGTTGGCTGCTGCGACGTCATGTATATACACACCCAGTCGGGTCCGTCATGGATACATGGGCCCACACGAGTTTGTTTTTGCGTCTCAAAAAAATACCTGCTGCGAATAGATAATGCCGTGAACAAAAGTACACGGGCCCCACGCGCAGGCGTGACGAGGAAGAAGGATCCGTTTCCGTTTTGGATCCCCCGACGACCGAAGCCGCAGATGAGGTGATTGGAGGAGGTTTAGGAGCACAAGGAAACGGCGGCTTCCCCACTCCCGTGAGAGGCGAGGGGCGAGGCCATGGCCTCCGCCACCGGCTCCGGCTCCGGCGAGCAGCAGTCCCCGAATCCAGGTAAACCCGCCTACCCCCAATTCGAGCATCATCCCACCACTTGCTGTTCGATTCGACTCAATTTGATGTTTGATTGGATGGGATCCTTGCGCCAGCAGCAGCGGCGGCAGCAGATGCTGACCCGGGAGCCGGGGCCGAGAAGCTGGAGTTCGACGCGCCGGCGCAGCCCATGAGGGAGGACTACGTCCAGAACGCCGTCAAGTTCCTCTCCCACCCCAAGGTCAAGGGCCACCCCGTCGTCTACAGGCGGTCCTTCCTCGAGAAGAAGGGCCTCACCGCACAGGAGATCGACGAGGCCTTCCGAAGAGTCCCTGTAAGACACCGCGCGCCGGCGCCTCGTTGGATCTGCTAAGCCCACCGATAGCTTCATTCATTTCCTCTCATGTTCTTCTGATTCCGCTGCAGGATCCACAACCAGGTCACACCACTGCTACTGCTTCACAACCACAGCAGCAGGGTAAGTAAACTAGTAGCTCAATTGGCCGGTCCTCTTGCTTGTTTAATCTCATCAGCTTGTCACTGACAAGCTTGCCTTGTGGCTCTATGCTTGATTTTCAGCTAACAGCCAGAATCAATACACTGGAGTGCAGACTTACGCACCAGTGCAGTCTGTGCAGCCTGGAACCGCAGGGCCTGTCGTCGTCCGGACGCAGCCCAGGTTCAGCTGGTACCAAGCATTCCTTGCTGCAGGGCTGTTGCTTGGTTTTGGCGCCAGTGCCGCTGTCTTCATCAAGGTATTTCTCAGTGCTGCCCAGACCACTCTACATGTTTGCAACTTTCTGGGTCACTAAAGCGAGGCATATTTGCTTGTAGAAACTGTTCCTTCCCAGGCTCAAGTCGTGGATACGCCGTGTTGTAGCAGAAGGCGATGACACTCAAGGCAACCAACTTAAGGCCAAGATTGATGAGGAAACGGCAGAGGCTGTAAAGGCTTCTGCATCTGCTGTCTCGGCTATCGCTAAAACAAACCAGCAATTGCTTGCTTCAAAGGATGAAGGTTTCATTCACTCCACATGTTCATGTTTTGCTTCTTATTTGTTGCCAATAATGTTTATTTGTGCTCTTGTTGGCAGAAAAGAAGATACTTGTGACATTAACACAAGCTCTAGATTCCCAAGCCAAGGAGTTAAAATCCTTGAGTGAGTCGCTCAGTCATAGCAGGGAATCCATAAATATTACCAGGGAGGATAGGTTTTCTCAGTACCGCCCACTGGAAGAGCATGCGCCTCCTGCTATAAGGAATGGTCAGTGTCACTGTCGACAATTCATGCTTCAGTGCCTGACTCTGTTATCAGAATACTACCTTGTGCTGTGTAAAATTATCTGCATGAAGGGGATTAGAAGTTTTTGCTTTCTTGTTTCATTGACCCCCTGCGATCTCACAGCACTACTGTTTGTTTGATTGCAATTTCAGGACCGGTTAACACTTCATGGAGAGCTACTCAGGTGTGCACATATAATATACATCCTGTATTCCTGTTCCAAAAGAATGCTCTTGCTTTGAATCACTGTCCTGTTCCTAACCACTTTCCCTTATTGTAGCAAAATAACATGTATGGTGCATCAAATGGTGATTTTGGCTCCGGTTGGTATCTTTTCTGAGTATCCTTTTCCGTTCATAGTTTCATTCTTTGCTGAGTCTTGTGTTTCCTTGTTTCTTTACCTACTGTTGGATTTCTTTAGCAGGGAGATCTTCATTTGCGCCAGTGCCTGTTGAACCTACATCTGGGTCATTTTCAAGATCATATGCTGAGGTAAGGAGCTGACTAATTTATATTTGATATTTTCTGCAACCATAGATAAATTCAGCCAGTTAGCGAAACACCGCGTGCGTGAACTGATGAGACCTGAGGTTGATCCCCAATGGCACACACCACGGTAAAACAATTCAAAAGAAGAATTAGTTGGATTGACTTGTGCACAATCTGAGGTTGCACATCCACTCTAATCATTCTCTGGGAGAGTTAGTATTCGCTGTTGGTTGGCCTTCTTTCAAGTTTCTGAACAGTTCACATCTTAGTTGATTAGATCCAGAAGATATCTCATTTACAAATGAGCCAGATATGGTTGCGTGCCAAAGGGAGTTTTTGCAAACCCGCCATACACAGATCCTTGCTTCTTTATTTTTCTTACACATATTATCTGACCAGATCTAATATAATTTATCTAATATGAGATTACATGGCTGAAATTCAAAAGATATGCAATTCCTTTTAACTAGCTATGTAGAGGTTCCTGTTCTTGACAAAGCTAGCTTTTTTAGTGTATATATATTGTCTATTGCATCTTCTCAATATATATACATGTTCTTTATTGATCACTTGAAAGTTGAAAGCTATTAAGCTCTGTTACAATGTCACATGTTTCTGTGATTCATGGAACTCTTAGCTAAATATATGCACCTACATTATTTATAACTATCTCCCATATTTGTGTTCTTGACCATTCTCACATCTATAACTGTAGTTCATGACAACATTTATTTTTTCGTCATCCATTTAACTTAAATCAGTTGTCACTGAAAGCATGCACAATATTATATCTTGAACTACTACCCTGATTGTATCTCTGCGCTTTGAGCAGACCATGTCCACTGCACAACGTGGGGATAGGTCTTCTGGCAGTAAGGTGAGAAGGTGCCCCTTGTCTGTTTCATTTACTGACATCACGTCTTTGGTTGAACTGACTTTCACATCATTTTTGTTTTTCCTTGATTTTTTTTACAGCCATGGGAGATGCAGCAGTATTCACAGCAGAGGCCTAGTTATGGATCCAACTCCCAGTTGAGTGATGATGGATCATACCCTGATGCCCAGGAGAGTTATCCTCCCTATCACCAGAATGGAAAGGCACCAGATTTTCAAGCCGACGAGCCTAGGCCTTTGACCTACAACACTGGGGTTGAGGAAAGGCCACCACCTCAGCGCCGCTGGGTGCCCCCTCAGCCTCCAGGTGTTGTCATGCCTGAAGCAGTGGCTGCCATACGTCAACCAAAGACCCTTCCTAAGCAGCCCTCGAGCGTCGCCTCTGAGACAGCTGGTGAGGTGCAGGTGAATGGTGCTTCAAGTGCATCTGCTGTTGTAACTGAGGTGCCTGTTAATGGCGCTGCTGCAAGTGATACTGGACGTAATGAGATCGAAGAGCAAACAGAGGCCAACTAAGTAAAAGCAAGTTCCACCAAGAACCAAGGAGCAATCTAAGCAAGATTTGGGTACATCTGGGAGTTGTCCTACAATTCTGAATAATATTTGTATCAGAAGAACGGCTCAGCAGTGGAAGATGGATACCCGTAATTCAATAAGTTGCAAATACATTTTGTATTTAGGCCAATGCCACTTTGTACACAGGCAAACATATCAATAAGATGGATATGCATTTGGGGTTCTTACAAAACACGCTTGTGAATTTTGGTCTTTAGGTCTTGAACTTCTGATTAGCATAAAAATGGATAAATGAAGATGCTCGTTTGTTTGCTTGCTGTTTTCCATTCAGGTGTTCTCCAGCTGTTTGTCTTTGTAGGTCTGTCAAGGGTGAGCATGAGCGGGTATCCACATGGATTGTCATTCAGTCCATGCTCTCCCCAGACCTTCGTCTTGCACTCGTCTTTCAGATTCTCGGTGTTTCTGTTGTGTATGCATCATATTTTATGGGATTCTTCAGAAGGCATATTCATCTCCTGAGCAGGACATCAGGGATAGGAAGGGCATTTCAGTGGAAATTGGATGGTAGATCCAATCGCTTGAAAATTATCGTCAGCCTGCTAAAGGGTTGCCAATTGCATACTTATTAAAGTTTTTAAAACGAAAACACATGGTTATATTTTTGTGTGTAATTTTGGACTACAAGATGACAGTATTGCAATTGTTGTTTACTGGTCTCAGCCGAAGACGGAACTAGGATTGCAGCTCCAGGCTAATCAACAAACCCAGAAGAATATTTTAAAAGCAAAGGGATATGAGCTTGACAGTGGATGATAAAGGATGCTTCATATAGAGCATGATATGTTACAGAGTACCACTACAAGGAGCAGCCATGCTGCAAGTCTACCATTTACATGAGCTACAGCCTACATGAGATCAGATACTAGGATTTCAGCTGCTGAAATGGATCCTGATCCATTCTACAACTGCAAAAGACTGACCATCAGCAGCTACAAAGAACATGGGTCAGTAACAGAACCTAACAAGGGGTGGTCAGGCAGAGATGCATGACAAGTTTGGTAACCATACATACTGCTAGCTGCTAAGTTGCTGATCTGAGCTTAACGGTGATGACTGGTGGCAGAAGGACCCTGCAGCATCTTGTCAACCTTGGTCAGAAGGCATTGCATTTCTCCCATAAGATTACCCATGGCCAGCATTGCTTCTTCAGGTGAGTTCACGGCCGCCGCAGTGGCCTGAGACGACGAGGAGCGGCGCTTCAAGGATGAGATCATCATCTCAAGGTTACTCCTAATGTCTGTGAGCGGGAGCTTTGGGACAGGCGGAGGCGCGCTGGAAATGATGGGAGGGAGATCCTGGAGGCTTGGCACCACATATGGAGGTCCAAGTGAGCCAATTGATCCTGCACAGGCACAGCTGTAAGCGACCTCTGCTTCATCCCTGGTGGCAAAGGCTACACGTGCGCTGCGCTTGTCTCCGGCAATGGCGGTCTCCGAGTCGATCACAAAGCCAAACCTGCGGAATGTGGAGATGAGGCCCTTTCTGGAGGGCAGACGAGTCCCCTCTGCGAAATCAAGGACAAGTGCGGCAGGGTTCCTGAAGTGCTGCTGGTCGAGCCCAGCCCTCTTCATCCTTTTCTTCCTCTTCTTCCTCTCTTGGGGCACAGGGCTAGAAACACCATGAACAGCAAAACCAGACGATTTGGATGCCCAAATGTGGCCATCAGCAGCTTGTCCAAGTGCTGCAGCGTTCTGCATTGGGCCACATTGTCGCTTGGCGGCAAGTGGAGCTTGGTGGTTCATCTTCTTCTTCTTGGCCAGGGATGGTGATCCATCATCAGGCCTGGGCATGGCAGTGCCTGCACTGAAGCTGAGCACCGTGGGCCCACCGCCACCAGTAGAAGCAGGTGGTGGGAGCTTGTTGCTACCGTCGTCGTGTGAGACACCGCCGGCGGCGGCGCGGGAATCGTGATCACCGTCGAAGATCCCGGCGGTGGCCCTCGTCGTATTCCGGTTCCTGTAAAGGGTCAGGAAACGGAGGACCGCCGGATCCACCGCCTGGCCGTAACGAAGCGCGGTGGCTCGGAGAGAGGACAGCGCCTCCGCGGCGGGTACATCGGGCGGCGGCGGCTCCTCCTCCTCCACCTCCGGCACAGCGACCTCAACCTCCTGGACATCTGCGTCGGCGTAGGGTGGGGAGAGGTACCTGCTCCTCTTGCGCGCGCGCTTGGTGAGGGCCAGCGCCGCATCGTCGACGTCCTTGGCGGGAGGCGGTGGGGTCAGCGGGCTGCCGCCAACCCCCTCCATGGAAACGGGCCGCGGGCTGGCGCGGAGACGGCGGGGCGGGGAGGAAGAAGGCTACCTGGCTCAATGGCAGTTCGTGGGAGTGGAGACGAGACTGTTCTGTGGAGTGTGGGGCCCACCACCACCGTAAATGAAGTGCTCTAAAATAACTCCCTCCCACGTGTAGGGACTAGGGAGTACATCAGGCCAGCCGGCTGTTCTTTCTTTTTTGTCCCGGGCTGCCCAGCAATGAGCGGTGTAGTAGGTGGATGATCCATATTGCGTGCAGTCCTAGTTACGACTGCACTACGGGTTTATGGAGAGGATCGACGCCTGATGAAGTAGCAGAAACGGTGACCTTGGGGGCTTTACTGCGTCAAGTGCAACTGCATAGCAAAATCGGCATACAAGGCGCAACTGACTGGTGCATATTGTAGCTTTGATGCGAATGCAATATGGGGAGCCAAAGCAGAAGGAAAACACCGTTTCTTTGCATGGCTGCTGGTGCAAGAGAAAGTGCTCACGGGCTCACGGCGGATCAGTTAGGCGTAAGGAATTGGCCATGCAACCCAATCTGCGCGTTCTGTGAGCAGGCCCAGGAAACTGCACAACATCTTCTCCCTGGCTGTGTCTTAGGCCATGTTCAGATTCCCAACTATTCACTATTCATTCCAACTTTTCACTATTCCCCCCTCACAAAACACGTTTCCCAGCGAATGCTACAGTGTTTTTCTTATGCTACAGTGTTTTTTTCTACAATCTAAACACACCCTTAGCATAGGAGGTTTGGGTTTTAGTTAGCCAGTGGTATGATGGGCTGATCATGGTCCCTAATCGTGAAATTGCAATAGAGTGGTGGTGGAACGACACGCTAGCTGGTTTGCCGAAGAACATCAAGTGTCAACGAGCTACAATGATGATCTACACGGCTTTGGAATATTTGGAAAGAGAGAAACAGAAGAGTTTTTTTTTATGAAAGAAACAATACGCCTCAAAGAGTCTTTGCGCTAATCAAGGAAGAAATGAAGACAAGGAGTGTTGCCTGTGATCCTGTTGAGGCTCAATTAGTTCCTCAAATGGTAGCTGTTCTGTATGAGTATGAGTTTGAGTTCTTTAGCTATTTTTTAACAACAATCTATGTAATCGTAAACATGTTTCTCTACTGTTTATTTAAAAAAAACGACTGCACTGATCTCCATCTAGTGGTGTAGTACATGAAAATGAACACAGACACATTTTGGGTCCGCTAAAAACGAAAACTTTTTTGAAAAAAGTCTTCTATGTCCTCATTTATTAGTTGCTTGAGAACCCGATTCCCGAGCGACAAACAAAGAGAGACGGAGGAAGTACTTTTTAGCAACCGTGCTCGGGCATGTTTTTTACTATTAAAGAGAGGATGAAATAAGTTCATACAAAGTCAAGTGATAACTGAACCACACGAAAGGAAAACAAATACAATTGTTACTACAAGTTAAACGACTACTGCCAGTTGGCGACCCAGTTGTCGTTACTAGTGTCCAGCCATCGAAGTAAAAGCTGAAGCTGACGCTGTCCTTTCCTGCTGGCTGAATGTAGTTTGATTTTCTCGTCTCCGCCCACCATATTGCTAGTGAAGCTTCCTGTCCAGATGGCGCAAGGGAGCCTGCATCGATTATCTGCAGCAAACTGCATCAAATCTGTGGACTTTAAGAGCAACATATTAGAAGATGATTAATTGTTTCCGGGTCTTTTTTTGCAAAAAAAAAAAGAAAAAAAGTACTATCTTCTAGCTATCCTCAGTTTCATCATAAGGTTTTTATTGGGCAGATTGGCATGCCAGACGAGAATTGGGACGGAACAGGCCAATAAACCCCAAGATGAATTGAGGCCTCTCGTCCTGCTCTGTTCAAGATTGCGAGGAGCTAATCGTTCTGTAAGTTCCAATAGACATAGAGCCTGAGATGTTTGACCCCGTGGTGACATCAGGAACTCAAGTTTGCTCACTATGCAAATATTTCTACACAAAAGTATAAAGATCCCAATGCCATTAAGATCAGTGCCGGATTTCTTCTAGACCTATTGCCTCTCCTCTCCTCTCCTCTCTTTATTTTCTTCTTCTCCCTCAAATTTTTCCCTACATCTCCTTTGGTTTTAAGAAGATTGCAACCTGTAGTTAGATCCGCCACTGATTAAGCTACAAACAATGCCTTTTAAAAAAAATTTACCACCAAAAAAGGAGTTTTCCACCAAAGATGTTTAGTACATAGAGACGATATAGATGCATAGACACGATACAGATGGATTCATATTTTAGAATATTTCGACACTATTTTGATATCGCATTTGATATAAACGATTCATTAGTGACAAAATGACGACCAAAGTCTGAATCAACTTCAAGACTTAAATACGAAATTCATTGTATAATTGAAGGGATGTATTTAGGAACATGTACATAGGAACACATCTTTTCCCATCCTGAATCAGTGTGCTTGATTTTCTTCCTTTATCCCATCGGAACAATCTATTATATTATTACTTGAAGAAAAAAAGGAGCCACCACATTCGCCGAGAGGGCCAAGAAATTCCCACGTTAATCGGAAAAAAGAGAAGAATTCTGGCCGTCGGATTTTATGAAGATCTAATGGTCTATATTATTCTAAGAACAATAATAGTCCATTGCTTTAATTTCCGAACAAGTATCTTTACGAATCCATCTTTCCAAATGTAACATCAAATCTCGTTCAGAAAAAGTCCCATAGGCTATCTCTTATTTTTAAGAATCCATCTTTCCATAAAAAAAATTAGGTAAAGAAAATCTCAAATCCAGTTCAAAAAGAGACTTTCTGATATGTCACGTAACATGTTCGTACTAGAATAAAGTAAGGTATCTATCAAGTCCAACTCTAACACAAACATACCCACACGGGCTCAATATACATAGAGCGTTATTACAATAGTGTCGGTGCCTGATTTGGTCGCACCGGCACCAACGAGTGATTGCGGTGCTAACCACTCGTTCCCCTGATGGCGAGAGTGAGAGACGGGGGTTTATCCTGGTTCCGGCCACGGGGCCGTACGTCCAGCAGGGGTGCGATGCACCGGGTTACGCGTTGCTCGTAGTAGGGGTTTACAAGCAAGGTGTGAGAAGGAGATGAGCTCCTAAGTCCCAGGCTATGGTGTGTGTGCGGGCTGGTTGTGGTTGTGTATCTGTGTGAACTCTTGCCCTTTGCATGGGCTTCCCTCCCCCTTTTATAGACCAAGGGGAGCGGGGTGCTAGTACATGCTTTTGTCGCCGAGTGCACTGTTCGTCCATGCCGCGCACTACGCGAGCGGGAATCGCGCCTTCCAACTCCGCTGACGACATGGCAGGGGCTGACGTATCGTCCTTCCTTCTCGTGACAGTTCACGACGTCGAGGGTGGCAACTTACGTACGGCGTTCCATGGTCTCCTTCGAGGTCGCCTTCGAGGGTGGTAGTGCGCCTGGCGGGGGGTAAAGTCAAAGGAGTGGTTGGCACAGTGCTGCTGGCAGGGTTAGGTCTGGCGTGCAGCACGGCGCTCAGAGTCCACTGTTGCGAGTGGATTTGACCGATGTCCTCTTCGGAGAGTAGGTGATGGCGTGGAGCAGTGATCCCTGCTTTTTGACCGCGTCATGATGACTCTGATGAGTCGCGGTGCGTTGGGCGTCGTTCCCGGCGAGGCCGGCTCGAGCTTGGATCGCAAGCTCGAGCTCGCCAACCCTCGAACGAGACGGAAAACACCCGCTTGAGGGTGGTCGTTTACCTCGAGCTGGACAGGCGCCGAGGACTCATAGCGATGGGCTGTGGAGCCTGGTTAATGTCGTTGTGGGCCTTGATGCCAAGTAGATTTGGGCCTAGATTGGGATACCCCTTTTGCAGGTGCCCGACAGTAGCCCCCGAGCCTTCGCAGGGATGAGGTTTAATCCTGCGAAGGTTGGTGTTCGTCGAGGCTTTCGAGGCCTTCATATCTTCGT
This sequence comes from Digitaria exilis, assembly GCA_015342445.1. Classification (NCBI taxonomy): domain Eukaryota; kingdom Viridiplantae; phylum Streptophyta; class Magnoliopsida; order Poales; family Poaceae; genus Digitaria; species Digitaria exilis. Next base: position 65,317 of record JACEFO010001657.1, on the reverse strand, counting down.
GGGTTCCGAGAATCCGTGGGGGCGCGCTAGCGCACCCGCGGGTGTAGCCCCCGAGGCCTTGGGAGAGTGGTTGGCACTCTCTCAAGGTCTCAACCTGACGTGCAGAGCATTTGCTGCTTCCTCAGGTGTGGGTTCGTCCACTGCGCCTGAGGTAGGGGGATTTCGAGCTTTCTTCGTGCCTCGTACTCCCTGTTCGAGGGTGCTGAGGAGGAGGCGACCCGTGCTTCCCTCGGTGGGACCGAGCCATGGATGCCTGGTTGAGCTGATAACGGGTGGTTCGAGCGGACGTCCATGCCCCGTTCGATGAGGGTAGGCTCGCGGTCATAGGACACGCCCGTAGAAACCTTTCGCAAAAGTATGCTAGATGGGACTCGACCTCATTCGATAGAGGTCGAGGGCTCGATGCTCCCCCTCGAGGGGTCCCTCGATCTAGGCATTTTGCCTGGCCTCGAACATAATCGGTTGGTTACCTCGAGCGTTCGAGCTTCGAGGGTACCGTCGATTATCCCTGACTCGGTTGATCTGGGGCCCCTGTCGAAACCCTTCGTAGGCCCAAAGTTCGAACCCCTGATCAGTAGCACGATGGCTTCTTCAATTCGAGGAGGAAGCCTCGAGCGTGGGTCTTATGGGTTCCGCTCCGCGCGGAGTAACGAGGCTTTCGAGACCTCTATCCCTCAAAGGGGCATCCTCGAGCCTTCGAGCTTCGAGGCCCCTCCTTCGAGGGTGGGCGTCTTGAATGCGCCCGTCCTTGTTCTTGCGCGGGTCATGATGACCTGCAGCGAAAACTTCACGGTTTCGTGGGTTCGTGGAAGAAGTGGGCACGCTTCCTCAGGAGAGGCGTGCGGGCGCAGCTTGACACGACCGCACGTCTACCGCGCCAGACTCCTCGAGATTTACGGCGCAATCACTCGATTGCGCGGTTGACGTAGCCCGCGCCGTTACGTCTCCCGGGGCAGGCCTGGCTGTCAGCCTAGGGGCTCTCGCGTCAAGGCCGGCGTCCTGCCGTGCCTAGCTCCGCGGGGGGAGTATAAATAGCACGGCAGTGCCCATGCCAAGGGTACGCTTCCCTTAGCATTCTAGCCTTTGCCTTCAGCTCCCTTTGCCCTAGCCTTTGCCTTCGTCTTCTTCCTTCGTCCGAGCTCCTCCCTGCCGCCATGGCCCAGTTCGTCGAACCCGCGCCATGGAAGCCATCCAATGCCACCAAGCATTGTTTGGATAGCCTCGTGGATGTCGGAGTGCTGCCGCCCAACGTCGACGGCGAGCCGCCCGTCTGGATCTCGCCGGGGGCCGCTACGGAGCCCAATCCACCGGCGGGCTACGTCGTCAGCCTCGCTCGTTTCCATGAGCGGGGCTTCGGCGTTCCGGTGGGGAGGTTCATGCGGGCGTTGTGCTTCCACTACCAGGTGGAGCTGCAAAACTTCTCGCCTAATGCGATCTCGCAGGCGGCGGTGTTCGTCGCCGTCTGCGAGGGTTACCTGGGCATCGAGGCCCATTGGGACCTTTGGCGCCACCTCTTCATCGGCGAGCTCTTCTCAGAGAGCGTCTCCAAGGGGGTCCGTCGCCCTGTTCGCGCAGGCGGCCTTGTGCTCCAAGTTCGGAGGAGCCGCAAGGACCTCTACATCCCTAGTTCCATGGTTTCCAACAACCAAGATTGGGACAAGGGGTGGTTTTACCTCCGCAACGACGGAGGACGTCTGCCACCCTACACCGGCATGCTGTTGACGCAGAAGCAGGACGCCTGGTCCTTCGGTGTGTCGCCGCCGGAGCGGAGGAAAAAGCTTGATCCGTTGATCGAGGCGCTCCAGCGCCTTTCGAGGCGCGGCCTCACTGCTGGTGGGGTCATCGCCAACTTCCACCGGCGGCGGGTGCTTCCCCTCATGCAGCGGAGGCTCCCGTTGTACAAGATGACCCCCGACGCCGACGTCACCGGCACGACGATGGCAGCGGAGCCATTGCCCGTCGCCACCGCCGTTCAATGGGCGCGGCGCGCCGTCGACAAGCTGCCGGACGACCCGTGGGCGGTGCCGATGCGGCCCGAGGATGGCTACGTGAGCCTCGTGAGTGGCTTTTGTCCCTCGTTTTTGTGTTTTTTTTTCGTTTTGTTTTCGTATCTCTGACCTTGCGAATGGTGCCTCGCAGGGCGTATCGCGCAGCCAATACTCCAAGCCCCCTGTCCCCGAGGACAAGGCTGTCAACCGCGCCCTCGCCGAGAAGGCGAAGGAGGCCAAGGCCCGGAGGGAGGCTCGGTGGAAGCGGAAGGACCGGAAGAGGAAGAAGCTCGAGGCGGAGAATCGCGAGCGGGCGAAGCAGGGGCTCCCACCGTTCTTGCCGCCCGAGTCTTCCCCCGATCCCGATGCGTCTGAGGAAGACGGCGGGGCGAGGAGCCCGTCTCCGTTCGAGCTTCCCATCGGAGGGCCCGCCCCCGCTGCGGCGTCTGGGGGCAGTGGCGAAGAGGTCGTCGATCTCGGGACACCGCCGTCGACCGTGGTGCCCTCCGATGAGTGTCCGTCGGGGGCGGCCACGGCTGTTCCCGAGGAAACCCAGGGTCGAGGCGAGGCCCCTCCGTCGACCGTGGGGCCTGCCTCTGAGGGCCCATCGGGGGTAGCGCCGGCTGCCCTCGAGGAACCTCAGGATCGAGGCGAGGCCCCCGAGCGGCCGAGCGCCGTCGAGGAGGCCCCGGCCCGTGGGCCGGAAGTGGAGGTCCCCCAAGTAGAGCCCGTCGCTTCTACGGGGGGTGAGGAGGCCCCGAGGGTAACCCCTCAAGGGGAAGCCGTCGTCTCCGCGGGAGGTGAGGCCTCGAGGATGGCTCCTCAAGGGGAGGCCGGCGCAACCACGGGAGGCGAGGTCCCGGGGGCGGCTCCCGTTCCGACCTCGAGGACGAAACGGAAGCTCCCCTTCGTGCGGTAAGTCTTCTTTGCTGCTTGCTTGTCGTTGATGTTTCGTCTTCGTCTCTGACCGAGCCTCTTTTCAGTCGAACTGGGGGACGGAGCACGCCTTCCCTTGCGCCGACCAAGGCCCTCAAGCTCGGGCCGAGCTCGTCGCCTCACTCATCCTCGCAGCTCCTGGGCCCGACAAACGAGGTCGTGCAAGACTTCGTTACCTTGTTCGACACTCAGGCGGAGCTGCAAGTCGAGCAACAGCCGCGCGAGGAGGCGCCCCGGGTCCTCGAGGAGCCGAGACCGCCTCAACTCCTCGAGGCCGCTGTCGAGCCCCACGCCGAGGTCGCTCGACCCGAGGAGGCCGCCCCCGCACCTGGGGAGGCTCTCCGCGTCGAGGAACCGTCTGCGGCGCCCGTGGAGGTGGACGCCGCGGTGGTCCCCCCGCATGAGGGGGGAGAGGGACGAGCCCATGGCGGCGGGTTTCCCCATCTGAAGGAGCTGGCAGAGGCTCTGGGGATGGGAGCCCCCGTGACGCATGGGCGCGAGAGTGGCGGGGCCGCGCCATCGACACTCATCATGGCTCGGCCGGGGCCGGCGCCGGCCTGGTCCTACGGGGCGCATGCCCGTGGGAGCGCGGAAATGTGGCAAGCCCGCCGCGAGCTTCCTCAGCGGTTTGTTGATGAAGCCGTGGCGGAGGAGCACCTGTGGGAGGTTCAGTCGTCGCATGGCCTGGACGTTCGCGGGGCGCTGCGAGACATCCTCCGTCTTCACGATGAGGCCGGCAAGGTCCACCAGGTACGTTTCGGCGTAGCTAGTGTTTTCGCCGCACTTGGTTTTTTTGAAGGAGGCTTAGCTCTTTTTTTGCAGGAACTCCGCCATCAGGCGTTCGCGAAGAACGACCAGATTGCGGAGCTATTGTTGGAGCTCCGTCGTTTGTCGGGGGCGCTCGAGGCTCGAGAGCGCCAGCTGGACGACCTTCGAGGTGCTCGGGACCGGGCCGTCGCCCAGGGTCGAGAAAAGGGCGAGGTCATCGCCCGCCTCGAAGGCTCGGTCAGCGCCCTTCGCGAGCAGCTCGCGAATAGCAGTGACTGGCTGGAGAACGAGCGGGCTGCGCGCCGCGCGGTGGAGCTGGTGGTCGAGGAGGAGCGGCGTCTTGCGATCGAGGCTCGAGACCGGCTCGAGCTAGAGCAAGCGGCTCGGGCCACGGCGGAGCGGCAGGCTCGAGAGGCGGAGCAGCGGGCCCGAGAGGCGGAGGAGGCTCTCGAGGCTGCTGAGGGACAAGTCGAGGGTAAGCCGATTTGGCTCGAGCTCTGACCCTTTTGCTTCGTTGCTTTTTCGTTTGGCTGACTTCGTTGGTGCAGCATTGAAGCAGGCGCTTCAATCCGAGACTGAGTCGAAGGAGGCCGTGCTGGTGGCGCAGACGGTGACCCAGCGCGAGCTTGATGAGCTGGTGCTGGCAGCCTCGGCCGCCTACAACGAGATTGCTGGTGCCGGCTTGCAGTCCGGGAGCTCCCTCGCCAGTCGCCTTCGAGCGCTTGGGGGCCACTTCACTTCGCGCGTGAAGGAGGCCCTTCTACTTGGAGTTCGGAAGGCGCTTGGAGTGGTTACGACCCACTACCAAGCGGACCTCTCGAAGCTCGCCGCTGGGTACGTCGTTGCCGACGACCTCAACGACGAGGAGGCAGTGGCGGCGATGGAGGAGGCCGATGCTGCTGCCGATGGAACGGCGCGAGTGCTTGCCGGCCACTTCGAGGGCGTCCTCTTCCCTGGCGAGGACGGCGGCGCTGGGACGACCTTGGCGGCGGGGGCGATCCCTGAAAATTTCGGGCCATCGAGCCCCATTGTAAAAAAGTAGTTTAGGATTTCGAACTCCTTTTATGTAAGATTGATTCGCTCGTATCTTACTGAACATCGTTTATTTTGCATCAAACGTGATGTTTGCTTTTTATGCGATGTCTTTGCGACGTGCATTAGTCCGATGCTTGTGCCTCGAGAGGAATGCGTCGCTAGGATCGTTCGTACGTGAATGACTTAGGCGGAGGGAAGTGAGGTGTTGCCGTAGCCTCGAGGCGTAAGCGAACACTCGGCTCAGACGACCCTGCCCTTGTCCGTTTCACGCCTAGCGTGTTTCCTTCGAGGTTTCGCAAAGGATTTTTTGAAAAGCGATGATTTTTTCGAGGGTTAGCCCCTATGTAGCCCCCGAGGGAGGGGTGGCTCTACCGAGGGTAGAGCCAAACCTTCCTCGAAGCCCGAAAGGAATGAAAGTTCGTTTTATTTTCTTCCAAACTGTGGGGGTAAAAAATATCGACACTCGATTCAAAAGACTTGTACAAATCTAGAGTATGTACAAAGATTTCGAGGGCCACGGGGCCACTCTAGGGATAGAAACGACGTAGCTGTTGGATGTTCCAGGCGTTCTTGAGGATCTGCCCATCCTCGTCAGCTAGCTTATACGTTCCGGGCTTGAGAACTTCGGCGACGATGTACGGCCCCTCCCATGGGGGTGAGAGCTTGTGCCGCCCTCGGTTGTCCTGTCGAAGCCTCAACACGAGGTCTCCTTTGCAGAGATCTCGATGCCGGATCCTTCGAGCCTGTTGTCGCCGCAGGCTTTGCTGGTACCTCGCCGAGTGGAGTAGAGCCACGTCTCGAGCTTCGTCGACTTGGTCGAGCGAGTCCTCTCGAGCCTGGCAATTTCGCTGCTCTTGGTACGCTCGGAGCCTAGGGGACCCATACTCCAGATCCGTGGGGAGGATGGCCTCTGCCCCAAAGACGAGGAAGTATGGGGAGAACCCTGTTGCTCTGCTTGGGGTCGTTCTTAGACTCCAAATCACCGATGGTAGCTCTTGTACCCACTTGTGCCCAAACTTCTTCAGCTTGTTGTGAATTCTGGGCTTTAGGCCTTGTAGAATCATGCCATTGGCACGTTCTACTTGGCCGTTTGTTTGTGGGTGGGCCACTGCCGACCAATCCACTCGGATGTGGAAATCATCGCAGAACTTTAAGAACTTCTTTCCTGTGAATTGTGTACCATTGTCGGTGATGATGGAGTTGGGAACCCCAAATCGATGGATTATGTCGGTGAAGAACAGCACCGCCTGCTCAGACTTGATTCTACTGATGGGTCGAGCTTCGATCCATTTGGAGAATTTGTCGATCGCCACCAGCAGGTGCGTGAAGCCCCTGGGCGCCTTTGCCATTGGCCCGACAAGGTCGAGGCCCCATACGGCAAAAGGCCACGTAATGGGGATGGTTTGCAGCGCCTGAGCAGGTAGGTGCGTTTTGCGCGCGCAGAACTGGCACCCTTCGCAGGTTCGTACCACCTCCGTGGCGTCTGCCACGGCAGTGGGCCAGTAGAAGCCTTGTCGAAAGGCATTACCCACGAGCGTGCGTGGGGCGGCGTGATGTCCACACACGCCCGCGTGAATGTCGAGGATAAGCTCTTTTCCCTCGGGTATCGGGATGCAGCGTTGCAAGACCCCCGAGGCTCCCCGTCGGTACAGTTCCCCCTCGATGATGAGGAACCGTTTAGCTTTCCTCGCTACGCGCCTTGCCTCCGTTCGGTCGCTAGGCAAGACGCCTCCGTCGAGCCAGTCGAGGTACGGGCTCCGCCAATCTCGAGGTGCCGAAGCCTCGTCAATTTCCATCGCCTCTGCCTCGTCCTCTTTTCCCGAGCAAGCTTCGTATCCCATAGGTTCGTCCTCGTCCGCCAAGAGCTCCGCGCTCGTGGGGTCGAGGGCGGACGTTAAAGCGTCGGGTGCGGTCGAGGCCTGGGCCGAGGTGGCGAGGTTGATCGAGGGTACGTCGATGTCCTTGGCAAAAACGTTCGGGGGAACGGTGGCTCGCCCCGACGCGATCTTCGCCAATTCATCGGCTTCCTCGTTGTATCTTCGTGCGATGTGGTGGAGCTCGAGGCCGTCGAACTTGTCTTCGAGCTTACGCACCGCCTGGCAGTACGCCGCCATTTTTTTGTCGTGGCAACTCGATTCCTTCATCACCTGATCGACGACCAGTTGCGAGTCGCCGCGGATGTCGAGACGCTTGATGCCGAGCTCGAGCGCGATTTTCAAGCCGGCAAGGAGCGCTTCATACTCCGCCATGTTGTTGGACGCGGGGAAGTTGAGCCGCACGACGTATCGAAGGTGCTCCCCGCGGGGTGAGATGAAGAGTAGGCCGGCGCCGGCGCCGGTCTTCATCACCGACCCGTCGAAGTACATTTCCCAGCAGTCGAGGCTGGACTTCGAGGGGGGGAGATGGGTGTCGGTCCACTCGGCTACGAAGTCAGCCAAAGTCTGGGACTTTATGGCTTTTCTTGGCGCGTAAGCGAGGGTCTCCCCCATCAGCTCTGTCGACCATTTCGAGATTCGCCCAGAGACCTCGCGGTTCTGGATGATTTCGCCCAGCGGAAAGGACGACACGACGGTCACCGGGTGAGCCTCGAAATAGTGTCGCAGCTTGCGTCGAGCCAGAACGATGGCGTAGATCAGCTTCTGGATGTGGGGATACCTCGTCTTGGTCTCAGACAGGACCTCGCTGATGTAGTACACCGGTCGCTGGACCGGTAGAGAGTGTCCTTCTTCGGTTCTTTCCACTACTATGACCGCGCTGACGACTTGAGTCGTTGCTGCGACATAGAGAAGGAGAGGTTCGCCCTCTTTCGGTGAGGTAAGGATCGGCGTGTTCGTTAACGCTGTTTTGAGTCGGTCGAGAGCTTCCTGAGCCTCCGCGGTCCAGGTGAAGTGCTCTGACTTCCTCAAAAGTCGATACAGAGGCAACCCCTTCTCTTCGAGACGAGAGATGAAGCGGCTTAGAGACGCTAGGCATCCCATCACCCTCTGTACACCCTTCAGGTCGCGGATCGGTTCCATCTGTTGGATGGCCGTGACCTTTTCGGGGTTGGGTTCGATGCCTCGTTCGGAGACGATGAAACCCAGGAGCATGCCTCGAGGCACACCGAAAACACACTTCTCGGGGTTGAGTCTTACTCCGTGCGCCTTGAGGCAGCTAAACACGACCTCGAGGTCGCGTACCAGGTCGTCCGCCTTCCTGGTTTTTACGACGATGTCGTCGACATACGCTTCTACGATACGACCTATATCGTCCCCGAAGACGTGGAGCATACAGCATTGATACGTGGCCCCGGCGTTTCGAAGGCCGAAGGGCATCGTAACGTAGCAGTACATGCCAAAAGGAGTGATAAAGGAAGTCGCGAGCTGATCGGACTCCTTCATCTTGATCTGATGGTAGCCGGAGTACGCATCAAGGAAACATAAAAGCTCACATCCCGTCGTGGAATCCACAATTTGATCTATTCGTGGTAAAGGAAATGGGACTTTTGGGCACGCTTTATTCAAGCTGGTGTAATCTACACACATTCTCCACTTCCCACTTTTCTTTTTCACTAGTACAGGATTCGCTAGCCACTCGGGATAAAACACTTCCTTGATGAATCCGGCCTCCAGAAGCTTGCGTACCTCCTCACCGATCGCTCGTCGTTTCACTTCGTCGAAACGGCGGAGACGTTGTTTGACCGGCTTGGAGTGGGGGCGGATATCAAGAGAGTGCTCGGCGACCTCCCTCGGGATGCCTGGCATGTCCGAGGGGCTCCACGCGAAGATGTCGGCGTGAGCGCGGAGACAGTCGACGAGCACCACTTCCTATTTGTCGCTGAGGGAAGAGCTGATCCTCAACACCCTGCCATCGGGGCTGTCGGGGTCGAGGGGGACAGTCTTAGTGTCCTCAGCGGGTGCGAAGCTCCCCTGCTGCCGTTCGTTGGCATCAGGGAGCGTGTTGACGATTGCTTCCAGATCCGCCACGAGGGTCTCATCGAGGGCGAGGGCCTCTGCGAGCTCGATGCTCTCGATGTCGCACACATAGGCGTGCTCGACCGTCGGGCCGACCGTGATGACTCCGTGAGGCCCTGGCATCTTCAGCTTGAGGTAGGTATAGTTTGGGATGGCCATGAACTTAGCGTAGCACGGCCTTCCCAAAATGGCGTGGTAGGCTCCCTTGAAGCCCACTACCTCGAAGGTGAGCACTTCCTTGCGGAAGTTCGCCGGGGTTCCGAAGCAGACGGGCAGGTCAATCTGTCCGAGGGTTTGGACGCGCTTTCCGGGCGCGACCCCATGGAAGGAGGACTTGTTGGGCCGCAGCTCGCTGGTGCTGATCCCCATAAGCTCCAAGGTTGGAGCGTACAGGATGTTGAGGCTGCTGCCGCCATCCATGAGCACCTTGGAGAAGCGCGTGTTGCCGATGACGGGGTCGACGACGAGAGGGTACTGTCCGGGGTTCGGAATATGGTCGGGATGGTCTTCGCGACCAAACGAGATGGTCTCCGATGACCAGTCGAGGTACGAGGGGGTCGCCGGTCGGGCCAGCATGACTTCCCTACGTTCCCTCCTCCGCTGTCGAGGCTTCAAGTTAGCCGCGGGGCCTCCCGTGATGAAGAACACATGTTCCACCTCAGGGTACCCGTCATCGTCCTTGGCGCCACCGTCCTTGGGCTGACCGCCATCCTTTCGAGGGATGCGGTTATAGAACTTCCGCAGCATCTCACACTACTCGAGGGTGTGAGCTACTGCGGTCTTGTGGTACGGGCACGGCTTCTTGAGGAGGTCATCGAAAACGCCCCCACCACGCGGAGGACCTCGAGGTCCCTTGTGGTTGGGGTCGACTGCGAGGGCCTCGTCTTCGACGTCGCCCGCTCCACGGGGTGCACGGGGCTTCTTTCCCTTCTTGCCGTGCTTCCGCTTCTTCGAGGGACCTTTCGTCTTGTCGTCCTCCGTGGATGCTTCCTCAGGGCGCTTCCCCTTTTTGTCGTTGAAGATGGCGTTGGTCGCCTCCTCCCCCGAAGCGTACTTCGAGGCCACCTCGAATAGCCGGTTTGCGTCGGGGGGAGGGCTCCTCCCCAACTTGCATACCAGGCTATAGCACGTGGTGCTCTCGAGGAAGGAGTGGATGATCTGGTGGTCGGTGATGTTGGGGAGCTCGGTGTAGCGCTTGGAGAAACGCCGGATGAAGTCCCTCAGAGATTCACCGGGTTTTTACCTGCACCCTCGAAGGTCCCACGTGTTCCCAGGGCGCACGTATGTGCCCTGGAAATTCCCCACGAAGGTCTCGACCAGGTCGTCCCAGTCGCGGATCCGGTTCGGGGGCAGGTGCTCGAGCCATGTCCGCGCGGAATCTGCCAGGTGGAGTGGCAGATTGCGGATGATCATGGCGTCGTCTGTGGCGCCGCCGAGTTGGCACGCTAGGCGGTAGTTGTTGAGCCATACCCTGGGGTCCGTTTCCCCAGAGTACTTGGTGATAGTGGTAGGCTGTCGGAAACGGGGGGGAATCGGGGCAGTGCGGATGTTGTAGCTGAACACCCGCGTGCCTGCTGGCTCCGGGGCCGCATCCCGGTTCCACCCAACGTCGGTGCGCCCGCGCTGGTGGGTCCGGGCTCCCTCTCGCTGCCTGATTTGATTCAGGGTATTGCGAGCGTCGCCATCATCGTCCGTGCCACGGTGTCCCGGAGGCGTGACCTCGCGGGTACCCTTGCTGGAAGCGTTCGTGCTTCAAGTGCACGCGGTTCGCTGGCGTGGCGTCACGTCGTGTCACGGCGGGAGTTGCCCCGGGATTGTGCTCGCGCCCTGCCGTTGGGCCGGGGTGAGCGTACCGAGGATTCCCCTCCTCGTTCGCCCTTTGAGGCTGAGGAGCGTCGAAGGCGGGAGGCTGAGCTCTCGGCTTGTTGTCAGGCGGCATGCTCGACCAGCTTTTGGGCCTCGAGGTGCAGCTTCCGCCCCTCGGGGGTAGCCGCCTCCAGCATGGCTCGGAGCAGCGCGGCCGCCACGATGAGCTTCTGGCTCGTTCTGGGAGCGAGCTCGTCATCTTTGCCCTCAGCAAGGATGCGGGCCTGAACCACTCGTCCCGCGTGTCGTGCGTCCGTGCCGTGCTCGTCGCCTTGTTTGGCCGGCTCGCGGTCGGAGCGCGCCGGTGGTGAGATGTCACCACTAACTCGCGGCAGGTGGCGCGGATCCCGCTCGTCCTCGGAAGGAGAGTGATCCGATGGGTCCGATGGCTGCGCGCCTATCGGATATATGCCATCGTTGTTCCCCAGGTCGTCACCCCTGCCGTCGTCGTCCGACGTCGATCCCTCGCTGGCTTGTCCGTCGTTGATGACGAAACACTCCCTGGTTGGGTCATACTCATCATCGGAATACCCGAAGCAGTAATCCGCCGCTGTTTGGAAGGCCATAAAGGCCTCTGGGTCGCGGAGACCCGAGTAGTCCCAACCAGGGTATCCACGCATAAATGCGTGTCCATCATCGGGCTCCGTGCGGGAATCGCCGGGCAACGGATCGGCGAAGTCTTGCTCGGAGACTGGATGGCAACCAGGCTGGTCGCCATACGCACTCATGGTAGTGCGGATGGAGGAGGCGTACGCATCCGTGGAGTTGCGTAGCCCGTAGGGATAGGAATGCGCCGTCGTAGCGCCTGGTGCAGACATGGGCCCCGGGAGGAAGGGAGTAGCCCTTTCCTGTGACCCTGCCCGCAGGACGTCCCCTTCCCTCGTGGGATGGGGGTCGCCGACGTCGGCGGCGCGCCTCGCAGCGCGCGCTCGTCGTGCGCGAGGTCCGGGACGACTCCGCCGTCGCGGTGCCGCCGGAGGCTGATGGTGAGGTTCCGGTCGGTCGCTGGGATCCTCCTGGAGGATGCGCATGTGGTAATCATCGCCACATGTTTGGAACCGCAAGCTCCCAAACCGGATCTCCTGCCCCGCTGGGAGCAGATTGCTCTCGCCCAGCGGAGGCCGTCCTTCGCCGAAGTTCGCCATCGGGAAAGAGAGTAGCGCAGCGCTGGTCCCCTACATGGCGCGCCAACTGTCGGTGCCTGATTTGGTCGCACCGGCACCAACGAGTGATTGCGGTGCTAACCACTCGTTCCCCTGATGGCGAGAGTGAGAGACGGGGGTTTATCCTGGTTCCGGCCACGGGGCCGTACGTCCAGCAGGGGTGCGATGCACCGGGTTACGCGTTGCTCGTAGTAGGGGTTTACAAGCAAGGTGGGAGAAGGAGATGAGCTCCTAAGTCCCAGGCTATGGTGTGTGTGCGGGCTGGTTGTGGTTGTGTATCTGTGTGAACTCTTGCCCTTTGCATGGGCTTCCCTCCCCCTTTTATAGACCAAGGGGAGCGGGGTGCTAGTACATGCTTTTGTCGCCGAGTGCACTGTTCGTCCATGCCGCGCACTACGCGAGCGGGAATCGCGCCTTCCAACTCCGCTGACGACATGGCAGGGGCTGACGTATCGTCCTTCCTTCTCGTGACGGTTCACGACGTCGAGGGTGGCAACTTACGTACGGCGTTCCATGGTCTCCTTCGAGGTCGCCTTCGAGGGTGGCAGTGCGCCTGGCGGGGGGTAAAGTCAAAGGAGTGGTTGGCACAGTGCTGCTGGCAGGGTTAGGTCTGGCGTGCAGCACGGCGCTCAGAGTCCACTGTTGCGAGTGGATTTGACCGATGTCCTCTACGGAGAGTAGGTGATGGCGTGGAGCAGTGATCCCTGCTTTTTGACCGCGTCATGATGACTCTGATGAGTCGCGGTGCGTTGGGCGTCGTTCCCGGCGAGGCCGGCTCGAGCTTGGATCGCAAGCTCGAGCTCGCCAACCCTCGAACGAGACGGAAAACACCCGCTTGAGGGTGGTCGTTTACCTCGAGCTGGACAGGCGCCGAGGACTCATAGCGATGGGCTGTGGAGCCTGGTTAATGTCGTTGTGGGCCTTGATGCCAAGTAGATTTGGGCCTAGATTGGGGTACCCCTTTTGCAGGTGCCCGACAAATAGGTAATCAATATGCTCTTAAACGGTTCTCTTGAGATTGGTCATGCCGAACTGATCTCCCCATCTTTACACGCCCAGATTGGTCAGAATATCTTTTCTCTTTTCTCCATCTTTCTATTAGCATATTATTTCTAGACTAACAGGAGAAAATATTTAAATAAAGTATCCATGTCAAATATGGTTAATAAAAACCTAATTTAAGATTAAAAATAACTTTTCAATTATTATAGTATTTATGTAGCAACAAAAATTTGAATTTGTATTAAACGAACCACCATGTTCATCGGGCCGAAAAATTTCTGTGTAAATTTGAAAAGAACTTAGACTGCTAGATTTTACGATGATCTACGCGTAGATAACCCAAAGATTCTATATCGAATGCAACTCACAAATGGCCAAATTCAAATTTTAAAAAGATGAAATTAGAGGTTGGCTAAATAATCTGCTTAGACTACAAATAATAAACAGCTAAATTTAGAATTTCAGAATAAAAAATAGGGTTGACCGAGAGTCTATATTAAAAATAATTAATCTATAACTTCATTTAAAATTGGGGAAGTAATTAAATTACAGATGATATAGAAACAGACAAAAGTGGGCTAAAAACTAGCTAATACCCTACTAAAACTTTAGTTAGCCCTCCAAACTCGGCTAATGAGGGCCAATTTCAGACAAGAGCGCTAGAAATCTAAATTGCACCCCCACCAAAACATTATCTCATTTTTCACATATGCCCACTAGGTATATAAAATTGGCTAAAATATAGTTGTTGACTGGGAGTCCACATTAAAACAATTAATTTATAACTCAGTTCAAAATAAAAATAGTAGTTAAATCATAAATGATTTGTAATGAGAAATAGTTCAATATGGTGTCTATACTAAACATAATTTTAAATAATTGTAGAAAACATAATTTTAAATAATTTTAGAAAACATTAAGGATCTATAGAAGATATAATTAATAAAAAACTATAACATGTAATTAAATTACTTATATATTTAGTTTTGAATAATAGTAACTCTTTCAACAAAACAATGCAACTCATGCTTAATAAGGAGTCAAATAATTTCAAGATTTTCAAAATTTATACAATAAGTTACAAACATTAATGTCTCTGAATAGATTTAGTAAGAAAATATACCATGATTAATATAATAATACATATTTTGTACCATAAATGTTAAATATGTAATAAATACCTAAATTTGGAATAAAAAATATTAAGGTATACCTTTCCCTTTTTCTTTATGTTTATTTAGTAATAAAAAACTATAAATAGTATTTAAATAAGCCGCCATGTTTGCGAAGAGGGCCAAGAAATTCTTATGTTAATTTAAAAAAGAGAAAAACTACATATCTACAACAAGTGAGTAAATTAGTTATACAATTATTTTTAAATAACATATAATATAGTGATGGAAAGTAAATAATACACAAATCAATTGGAATAAAGTTAGTTTTATTGAAAAGTTTAAATGTTACGAAAACCTAGCTACCGCGCTATTTGCGCGGGGAATATGCCTAGTTATAACCGTATAACAGAGTCTGATGACCTACTAGTCCACTAGCTAGGCCATAGAAAATAAAAGTCTTACTGAAGATTCATTTCTATCCCTCAAGTTATTACCCGATCCGATCTGAAATCTGATAATCCATGGTTCATCATATGGGTGTAAGGTGGATGGGGCATCCGTTCTTGAGCCTAGGAAACATTGCCCACTTCTCAAGGCTTGTGTCGTCGTCTGCCATCTCCCATCTACAACAAAATATCCATAATGAATTAATGATATCGTGTAGTTGTGTCTTCAAATTGGATCGGTTAAACAGATTCCATTCACTGTCATCAGTAATTCGGCAGGTACTGATAAAAGGTTTGAAGTTTGAACCTGAAGGTTGTAACGAGCCGGTGCAGAAAAATGAGCATCATGATCTTGGCGAGGTTCATCCCCAAGCAGGTCCTCCCGCCCGCTCCAAACACCAGGTAGCTGTACGGCTGCTTCGTATCCTCCCCCTGTTCAATCCAATGAATACATGTGTTAACCTGTCACAAGATTAAACTGGCTCTGCATTCCTTTTCTTAGATCACTTACGTTGAATCTTGAAGTATCAAACGTGGTCGGATTGTCGTAAATCTTTGGATCATAGTGCATGGACCTCGCGTCGATGTTTACAATCCAACCCTTGCTGATGTGAAACCCTGTTGTGATATATACATGTAGTATTTTGGAGAAGGGTCTCAATTAGCACACCTGCCTATGTTAACATATTGCAAGACACAAAGAACTGATGGCTTTTTCAGAAGTTTAGAGCAGATCGAAATACCTGCAACCTGGCAGTCCTCGAGTGCCACCCTTGGAAACCAGGAAACTATGCTGGCCATCCTCAGTGATTCTTTCACCGCCTAGCACAGTGCAACAACGTGCCCAAATTATTTCCAGTACATAGTGCTGATGGTGTCAGATTTGCATTTGGTGATGGATGTTTCAGACTTCAGACCTTGTATGCAAGCTCCATGCTGCTGAGATGTTGAATCGTAAGCGGGGAATCCCGATCCTTGGGCTCCAGCTCCAGCTGAACCGACTGCATAACATATCCATGAGCAGCAATAGATTCACCATCAGCCACCATGAATAAGATCAAGGCGAACCAGATTCAGATTTCTTTGACTGACTGACCCACCCTTAAGGTTTCCTGAAACTCTCTGTTGTCGGCAAGGTACTTGACCATCCATGTAATTGCGGTCGCTGTTGTTACCTGGCCTGTAATTAGCACAAGCAGGCAATATACTATATTTAGTAGCTGTTTTCTCATAAAAGTTAGGGAAAAGTTACTACATGTGACATGTCAAATGCCGCTGCTGACATACCGGCAATGATGAGCGTCAATATGTTATCCAGGATCTGCTCGTCCGTGAGAGGCGCCTCGTCGTTATCGGACTGCTGCTGCTGCTGGCTCCTGACAAGAAGGCTCTGCAGGAAGTCCATGTCATTGTCCTCGCCGCTCCACCGGAGCTCGCCGCCTAGAGGCGATCTCTCCCCTGAGCACCTCCATGATCCTCTCCCTCGCCCGTAGCCCCGCGTGGAACCTCGTGCCCGCGTCACGGCCAGCACGTCCCCCTGCATCCGTCTCCTGGCGTCAGACGACAGCGTGGCCACCAGCATGCCGCAGATCGCCTCGAATGTTATCCCCAGCGCCGCGTCGAGCACCACCACGGCGCCGCCGCCTCCGGAGGAGGAAGAAGAGGTGGCGGCGGACCAGTCAAGCATGAGGCGGCGGGTGAGGGAGTCGAAGGCGGAGGCGAAGGAGGAGGTGGAGCGGGCGTTGCTGAAGAGGGGAGCGACGGCGCGGCGGAGGGAGCGGTGGGCGGCGTGGGAGGCGGAGAGGAGGCTGTGGTCGCCGAGGAGGTCGGCGACGGTGCGCACGTAGCGCTTGGAGAACCCCGCGGGCTCGGCGGCGAGGAGGGACCGGGCGGCGCCGGGGGAGGAGACGAAGACGTGGGTGCGGCCGAAGAGCGCCGTGCGGAACCCGAGGCCGCCGTGACGGCGGTGGCGCGCGCTCACGAAGTCGTAGAATCCTCTGCCGCTGCCGTTGGCGGAGACGAAGGCCAGCGTCTCCACCACCGACCACCACCAGGTTCCTGACCTCCCCGGTGTGGCACCCGTGGCGCTTGTCACCGTCGTCGTCGTTGTCGTCGTCCGGATGCTTGCTCTTCGTCGTCGTCGTCGTCGTTGTGGTTTGTTTCTTGGAGGAGACGATGGCGGTGCAGAGGCAGTAGTAGATCGTGGATGAAGCAGCTATGAGACAGAGGAAGGCGGTGATCATGGACACGACGAGGTAGCATGTGCCAGCACCGGCAGCCGTAGGAGGAGGAAGAAGAAGACTGTGGCTTTGGCATGCTGATGCTGCTTCGACTTTGTCCATGGATCGACGATGCAAGAACAGTACAGGGCATACATACGGTGGACTAACTCGTGTCTGAAACAGCTCAAATTAAAGGCCAGCCAGGAGCCAGCCCTGGAGGCAGTCACTGCTCACTCACTAGTGGCAGCACTGTGGTGTGGTGGCCAACTGGCCATCAGGCGGTGAGGCCATCGGCTCGCCTACTGAAAAAGAGCACAAGATTTGTTTCTTCAGTGGCCAATGGCTTCCAGGCCTAGTGCGGCTTAGCCAGTGTCAGTCAGTCACTCACAATCAGTCACGTTCATTCAGGTTGCAGGCCACGACAGCCCATGAGCCGCGGAAGTTCCGGCGCGCGTGGCGGAGTGGGGTGGTCGTCGTTACTCCCCGGCCCGATATGGCAGCGTTGAATCACCTTCAGGCTTCAGGCGGCTGAGCGAGCAGTGGCCGAACACTAGTGATTCGCTTCTTGCTTCCTACTAGCTAGCTAGATGCGCACTGGGGTACTATCGTGGTCGTGGATCCATGCGTGATCTATCGTCCAGCTTCTGCAGCAGGCGAGACCGCGAGAGTGGTGGTGCGGCGGCATTGCGGCAATAGCGTGCGCCTGCTTTTCCTAGCCATGCCGACATCATTTCGTCGAGCTAGCTCGATTCGTAGCCCTCCTGTGGATGAGATGCCATCCATCAGTAGCCACGCTGACTAAGCTCCATGATTGAGATTGTTGATGGAGTGCATATGCTTCTTATGCTCGACCATGATCACGCACGCGCATGCGTCACCCGATATGGTATCACAAGCGTGAAGCATGATTAGGCGACAGATGCATCCAAAGATATTTTCAGTGATTCGCACGCTTTGGACAGTCGAGTGTAGTATTTCCGAAGATGGGCGGGGGCATTTGCTTTGCTTTATAGCTGCACCTGCACTTGCAAGCCACATTGCCCAACTTCTCGATCCTCGACCACCAGAAATGTCTACACAAGATCAGCAATATATCTTGACCTCATGTATGTAGCATCTAGCCTGGTCACTTTATTCCAGCCTTCTTTAATTCTGCTCCTTGTTTTAGTTTTTCTCCACGTGATAGAAGCTTCATGAAACAATTTGACTAATTCAGATTGTTTTCAAATCGTGATTCTCGGAACAAAACATGCTAGTTTCAGGTTGAACTAGCCCAGGAGAGCAACAGTCAGTCAGATTTAGAGTTCCGAATCCTTGCTCGTCTTTTGAAATAAGTATTTATAAGTATTATATGGCCTCAGTACTCCTAGCATTGCAAAATGCAAACCAGTATAACGTTGCAGTGCTAATGAGGCCGCGCGCTATGCCTCACTAATCCGCACACGCGACAAGGTAACATAAGAACTACCTCAGTGCTGAGAAAAAAAAGTAAGAAAATAGCTGGTTTTTTTAGATTACGATTCTGCAACATAAATCGCATATAATTGGATTGGCACCAGCTCCACGTAGGCAATGCTTTGCTAAGAGCATCTCCAACCGAGCTCTTAAATGGGTCTTTATCCCTTGTTTGGCACCAGCTCCATGTAGGCAATGCTTTGCTAAGAGATCTCCAGCCGAGCTCTCAAATGGATCTTTATCCCTTGTTTTAGTCTCAGCTGGAAATTCAACTCCTACAGAGCCCCTAAACGAGCTACCATTTTATAGAGGCCTCCAAATTTTAGTCCAAGAGCCTTAGATCTGGAGGCCCTTTAAATTTAGACTCTTGGTTAGAGTTTAGAGAAAACTTAAGGCCCTCAAATTTTGTATGCTGACCTCCAAAAGGAATATAGAGGCTCCAATTTAGGGGCCCGGCTGGAGATGCTCTAATGCCATAAGCCGTGCTTCAAACCCCTATTCTCAAACACATACCTCACTGAAACCATGCCAGAACAGGAAAAAAAACGAGCAGTTTCAGTCACATACATCACCAGACATACTCTCACTATTTTGTCAATGTAACACTGAGTTAAGCTGCGCAGATCATAGCTACAATCGGACCGTCATTGCCACCACCAAGATCCAATTAAGTACAGGGTAATCACTCGAAAATGACCGGCAGCCTAGGTTTCTCGCCTGTTTCTGCACGACTACAACAGGAGGTTCTTCTGTTTCTGCAGAATCTGCACAACTACAACAGGAAGGGCTTCTATTCCTTCGATGGGCCGCAACCCAAGTATGTTTAATTACCATTCCTGCGCAGCGAAACAGAAGCAGGAGCACACACTACCGCCTCAGCACTGGCTTGTAAAGCACAACCGTCACAAACTTGGCCCTGAACCGGTGCGTAATCCCTAGAGCAACCACGGACCTTGTGTTCTCTTTCTCGATGTAAAGATGGTTGAGCACCACGGTCTGGGGTTGAGGTAGGGGGCTTGATTCATCTTGGTTTGGTGGGAAGCTCAGTAATGTATGCTGGAGATGAGGAGGGACCAATGGGGGCTCCCGGCCTTCATCTTCATTTCCAGGAATAGGGTTGGTGTAGCTAGAATCAGGTGAAGGTGGGACTTCAAATCCAACAACATGGACCCCTTCCTGAATCATGGTTAGCCATCAGAAGTGAGGAAGTAATTTGGACGGTATGCAAGGTTATATTCAGATGGTTCTTACATGGTCGTCCCTGCCTTGTTGGTCCATATTACAACAGCCTGGTGCCTACCCTGGAGAAAAGTAGAAGATGTTCATGTTAGTAAAGAAATTACACAAAAAGTAAAATAAAATGCAGACGAATGATCGTACTAAATAAAGATTTGAAGAAACTATATGAATCCAAATGGTATTCCCAGAGATAAATTGTGGCCTAAAGTACTTGAGAAAAGAGGCTATGATCATATACTAGCTAAATATTTCAAGCAATGTACTGCAACTCTGTAAACTGTACATCCTCTCTGACTTAATCTTGTAATGAGTATATGAATCATCTAGCAAGTTGTAACTGTTTTTTTAAAAAAAATTTGAAATTGGGTTTATGCATATTTATATAGCATAAAAAGACATGTAACATATCACTCTTGGTTGTGTAAACTTGAAAAATTGGGATTGTCAGCAATGGCTTCTAAAGCAAACAGTGCAGCTAAGCTACAAAGACTCCTGGATCATTCAACCAAACCTGTGAAATACCCTTCCAAACTAATAGCCAGGGACCCAGGGTCCCACGGAAATAACCCAGAATAAGATATCATCCAAGTTTCTTTGGCTACCGATCAAGTTTTTAGAACATTGATCTCAAGTTCTCAACTAAGCACATGAACCAAATGGTATTCTGTATTCTCCCTTACCAAATTAGACTCGAACTACTGCAACAGCAATGGGCAGGAACAAACGAGCTAAATGATTTCAAGTGCACATACCAAGTCAAATTGAGTAATACCGCCTGCAACAAATATAAGGTAGCAAAAACAACTGCCTGCAGTTGCAGATATTAGATGAATCAATATTCAATGTGTCAATGGAAAGCAGAAACAAGACAAATGAAGGAAACCTAATTATTGCAGAAAGAAATAACAATACTAAAATCCAAGAAACGCCTTAACCTAAAACAGTAGGAAAAAGATAAATCAAGTAAAACTATTACATGTAAACTACATCAACCATCAGCAGTTTGAAAGAACCATCAAAGTATTAGAGTTTAGAGGTTTGTGTAGATAACTGAGAAAACCTACCAGATTCAAAGAAGATATTATTACTAAAGCAATAAAACAAGCCAAGTGTACCCACATGCAGCACTAGCATCTTACAGGTTGTCACCAGAATAATAATGTTATTCATGCGATAAAACAAATGAACTGTAAGATGAAGCTGATAACTGACTATCCTGACACCAAATGCACTTTGGCCTCACTGAACATAATACTTCGTGCGACAACCGAACACATGCTATGCATTGTATTACCCAAAAAAAAAAGTATATAAGGGTGCATTGGCAGCCCTTACCACTAAATGTCAACCATAAATCCTTAATAATGAATTGCATATAGTAATAAGGAATGCAGAATGCTAAATATGTACTGATCATCATTGAGGTTATATTTAATGTGGATAATAAACCATAGGTTGGATAGGAGCATTCATAAATTTTCTGCCATGGCGTTCCTAGACCATGGCATCAATTAATCATAAACAAAAGCTACACTTCAGTATTTTCAGACTCCAGCCACGTGCAGGACAACTCTTAAAGAACATTTTATCATTTTGTGTAGCAAAGGAGAATAGTAAGGTTTGAACTTGGGGTTTATTTATTTATTGTCAAAACCTTTCAAGTTGACTGTTGACCCCTTGAAATACATCACCAAAATTTAAAGACTATTTAAACAGATAGTTCATGTTAAAAAAACTAACAAATTTGTTTCTCACGTGGAATATGATAATCAAAAGCACCAAATATGACAACTTAAATCACCAGCATCTAATATATATGGTATAAAAAATACACTTGCAGCGCTGTTAAGAAACAACAATGAATCACAGAGATCTAGCTGCCTCAATAAATAAAAAAATAAACTAAACAGTCAAATCAAGAAGACTAAGATCACTCGTCAAAGTTGATGATTGTTACAAATTTTGGTGATTGATCTGTGGAGTACAAGTTCTCTAACTTGTTGCCTGTGGGCACGGGGTAAGAGTACCTAATGCAAATTGATTTGAGTCTGCATTGTTATAAGTTGATAACATGACCACCAATAAATGTCTACCTGTTTAATTTTATTGGTATGAAACCTATTAAGTTTGTGTTGAAAGCTCATAAATGCCTTCTGCATATTAGTTCATTGCATGTTGATGAATTGTGGAAATGAGTATCACCAAGAGGTGGCTAATTTCTAGGCCTTCTGCTTTTAGTGCTGCTTCCATCAAAAGAGGAAGACATGCATCAGTACCAGACCTATTGTTGTGAGGCAACAGCATGGGAGTTTTGGTAAATCTGTAGCACTAAACTAGTAGAAGTCTAAATTAAGTGATGCCAAACAGTTCAGGCCACTTGAATTTTAGGGTAGACCAAAGGGTACAGTGGCCGAACATCTCTCCAATAGCACAGAAAACTTGGTGGAAGTAACGACTGATTATTTCCAAACCTTTTCTGAAATTAAGCTTTATAAACCTAAACCTACAATTGTGGCCAACCACTTGCAGGAACATGGCGACTTGTTCCCCAATTGAGCTGTCAGTTGTGTCTGTAATCAAGCGGTTTTCCGTAAGCAATGTGCACAAGTGGAAAAGTAGTTCTACAAAGTGACAGCGGTCGTTGCGGAATGAACCTAAGGTTGTCCGTCCTAATTTTGTCCCTTCCAACGACAGGACCGTAGGTGACAGGTGGTGTGATGCCTGCACATCAACACACAAACAACGTGCGCACACATCGTAACAGCCTGACCAAGAACTTTACACCACATGATTGACAAAACATCCATCTAAACATTTTGACCAATGATAAATTCAAATAAGCTCGGAGTTGAGCCAGGATTGACATATCCCCCATCTGAAGAAGCATAAGGACAATACACTTTTCAGCTAATTTTGCGACAAAATCGTGCAACTAAGCGCTACTGAATTAAGAGAGAACCAAACCAGCACTACTATAAAAGAAAAAAACTAACTTATGCTACTAACAAGTAACAACTGGTCTGCTCGAGTGCTCAAACCGGAGAACCCAATGCAGCGAGGGCCTGGCATATGACAGGAATCGAGCAAGGCTTACCTCGCTGCTGCTCCGGAGGGGGACGGCGAGGCCTCCTCGCTGGCGTTACAGCAGATCTGCAGCGAGAGGAAGAAACAGGTCAGGACGGGGAGGATCTACGCGGCGCGGGCGGACCCAGCACGGGACACGGGCGCACACATGTACGCCCCGACGGTTTTCGCAGACGAAATCGAGGTTAGATCCGGACACGAATTGGTGGCAATTTGCATTAGGGTTTGGGGTTCTCCATTCCACACAGCAGGAAAGGTAGGGGATACCTGGTGGGTGCTCGTTGCCGGCGAAGGGCCCAGCGAAGACGTGGACAAGGGGCGCCGCCGCTCGCCCAATCGGTGCCGCCGGGAAAGGGAGACCCGAGCGGAGAGAGAGAGAGAGAGAGAGGAGAGGAGAGAGACTGATGAGAGAGAAGGGAACGGGGGAAAGAAAGAGAATTGGGTTGGGGGTGAACGCCCAGCAACTCCAGCAGGCAGGCCCCCTAGGCGGCCCGGGCCTTCTCTCGAGGGCAGCCGGCAGCGCCAGCGTCCAGTATTGCTGCTATACCTTTCTTTTTTTCCTTTTTTGCCGGCCATGAAGTCATCATTTGTTTTTTTTACCGGGTACGTTATTAAGTCATCTACCTCTGCAGAGGTACTTCCCTCAAAAAAAAACTCTGCATGGTACTAACAGAATTGGATAATTATTTTTTAATGTAAATTGCTAAGTCCGTTCTAATTTTTTGAATAGTTAATAGGTTTTTTGGGAAAAAAGACTACTCTTTATTTTATTTTGTTCAAGTAAGGCCATTTGTTAGTTAAAAGCACATACACATTCTATCCATGAATGGGTGTCTTACAGGCACCTATATGGAACATGACATACCAATTAAATTATGATATTCTCCATGCTGGGCTGATCTTTTTGGGTGTTGGCTACAAACCCCAAGTGTTCACACGGGGCTTAGACATGACGCTAGAGCAAATCAAGTCGAGCGAATAACATTTCAAAATGTTACCATCTCTTTTTTGTATTGCACATGCAAATGTGGCAACAGAACCTAACTAGAGTATGGAATCTAACATGGTAACTAAACAAAAAAAAATGATGTCGTAAATTTCTAGGATTTTCACTCATATGTGTACACAAATATTGCCAGTCACGATGATTAAGAACCCATCCAAAACATAACAAAAAAGACTCATTTTTATGAAGGAAAGAGAAATTGTGCTAAACACCTAATGGATGACAACCTAGGAGGAGTCTAGTTCATAAGATGTTTCCCTTTTATTTATGCCTTGGTCTTGACATATATGTGCGGGGCTGTTAAGCTCTTCATCATTTTTCAAATAGTTACGGTGCTGACTACTTAATTGAGGTCTAACCTAAAAAAATAGGAATTATCACATCAATTAGTCACTATACATGTGAATTTTTCATGTTATGAAACTTCGGAGATCTTAGCTTGTTATTTGTCTTAGGATGAAATGCTACGTAGTGCATGACATTATGGCACTTTCATACACCGTTCAATTTTGATTTGCTGAAAGCAAATTCAATTATAGTAAGGGTCTTTCTATATATCTCTAGAAAAACTCATCCAAATGTATTGGTTTTAGCCTTATCGTCTTCCAACAAGAGGATGCCTAGGTCGTGCTCCCCCACATTATTGTACAGTACCTCACAATAGCTCCTAATCTAATGTGACACACACCTAACCTAAAACTCCTCCCTCCAACTCATAGGCATATACGGTGCCACTACCTTCACTGTTGAGCCAACAACCTCATAAACCACACCTCACAGGATCTCTAGATTTGTTGAGCCAATAACCTCGTAAACCACCTCCTTTTTAGCCAGGTGGGCCGTGAGCATATGTCCCCCAAGCCGAAACTCTAACCTATGTGAAGGAGAGATGGTGTGGCACAAATCTCAAAGCTAATTTCAGCACTGGTGGATAAATAGCCGTGAAAACCACATATTTAGAGCATCTCCAGCAAACTAGTCAAATCTGACTCTCCATATCTTCATTTGGTTATTGACTCCAAAAGATTCTCTCCATATTAGCCAATGCTCCAGCAGGCTAGCCAAATCTTACCCTCCAAATCTCATTGCCCTACAATTTAGTATTATTGGATTTAACATAATTAAATATTTTTTACTTTTTTAAATCAAATTGGCCCCCTAAAGTTCAAATAACAAGAAAAAAGTTTAACTTTGAGGAATTTAATTTAAAATTTCTAAAAGATTTTGAGTTGAACATCATTAAAATGGATTCTCAATTGTTTGTTCTATCTACATAAAAGATGACATGATTTTTGGAGCTTGATACAGTGACGTTTTGAAATTATGGAAGAGAGGAAAAAGAATGTACTCTTCAAGCAGTGTCACGTTGGGAGATGTTGTCAGATGTACAATATGGAGGATGGCGAGGCTAGCGCCCTAGGCAAATTTGGCTGTCCGACATCACATTATAGTGGCTCAGCAGGGATGGCCATGCCTTTGACCAGTTTGTTGGAGGCTCAGATTTCGGATAGAATCAGTACAACACACCGATGGCCAGCCTGCCCAGCCAGATGGCCATTCCGCTGGAGATGCTCTTATGGATCAATTTTATATTGAAACCTTATGGACTCATTCTGGGATTCCGTATTTTCATAGATATTAAATACTCGGTGATACATATTTTTTTTTAAATATACGGAGTACTGTGTTTATCAAACTTGGTTTGTTGTAACGGTGCAAGACAAATGAAAAATAATTAAGTGGGCACTACGTAGCTGTAGCTGTGGATCTAGCTAGCAGATAGCCAGGTAAAAGAGATCACTAAGAGACACGAGGATACACGCGCATCAATGCATGCATCTCTTCTAGTAGCTTTGCTTCTTCTCCAGGACGAGGAAGACGTTGGTGATGTCGTCCTTGTTCCTGGTGGTTTTGCTACGGTAGTAGGCCTCGAGCAGGAGGCGGTACCTGCAGAAGAGCCCATCCATGGCGGCCCAGCCAAAGTGCGTCCGCATCATGGGCTCCACGACGGCCCTGACGGTGCCCGCCGTCTGCGCCGCCAGCCACCTTGGCAGCTCGTCGTCCCCGTCGCCGTCGCCGTGTTTATTTTTCGCCGTCGATGAGGGGCGGCGGCGGCGGAGGCGGCGGCGCGTGGTGTCGAAGAGCTGCATGGTCCTGACGGCGAAGGATCCCTCCTTGGCGACGACCCTGGCGAGGTCGTCGGGGCATGGCGCGTAGTAGGGCGCGTCGAAGGAGTGGACCTTCCCCTCGTCGACGAGCCCGGCGGCCGCCATGCCCATGAGCGCGTCGGCGAGGAGGTCCCACAGGTAGCAGTCGTGCGCGGTGGGGCGCGCGCCCCTCCTCGCCACGAAGGTGAGCAGGAGGACGCCACGTGGCCTCGTCTCCGCCGCGCGGCAGCTGAGGAAGGCGAGGAAGTCGGCGTCGAACTGCGCCCTGTACGCGTCCAGCACCGCCGCTGGCCCGGCCTCCGACACGTACACACGTCCCCTGTTCAGATGCTCCGTCGCCAGCCTCGGCGCCTGCATTACATATTAGCATTAGTTAAGCTTGAGCTCATCTCATTTTCATGCACTAGCTTATACCAGTATTATTGGTAGTATTTTGTACTGGTGGCCTAATAAGCTAGTAGTACGTACGGTACAGTACACGGGTACGGTACCTTTGAGAGGAAGTGGAGGCTGGAGGAGGAGACGACGTAGTCGAGGCTGGCGTCGGGGAAGAGGCGGCCATAGAAGGAGCCAGGCCAAGCGGAGACGAAGCAGCAGCCGGTGGAGGCGAGAGGGGAGGAGGGGAGGAGGCGGAAGACGGCGTTGAAGTCGTTGGCGGGGAGGTCGTTGAGGAACACGTGGAGCTGGGGCGGCGGCGCGTTGGCCTTGCGGCTCTCGGCCAGCACGGCGTCGACGGCGTCGGAGACCATGAGGAGCGCGTTGGGCCCGGAGGCGCAGCCCAGGTCGGCGATGGAGAGCGAGGCCGGGCGGCCCAGGGCGCGGTACAGCGCGGCGGCCATGTCCCGCCGGGCCTTCCTGGTCACGGAGGCGATCACACGCTGGAAGTCGGAGTTGTTGGCGTAGCTCGTCTTGCCCTCGACGCTGCTGTTCATGCGCACCACCGCCGTGGCCACCACCACCGCCTCCTCCTCCATTATTGTAGCCATGGAAAGACAAGTCTGTGCTCGATCGTTTCTTATATATCTTTCTTTCTTTTTTTTCTTGAGAGGTTATTAGCGTATAGACAAGCTAGCTAGCTGTGCTGTGATATACAGCGGAGGTAGTGAGCATCGAGCTGGATGAATCGCGAGTATTTATAGGCCCTGCCGTGAAGGAAAGGCAATTTATATATGCATGCATTGGGCGATGCATTGAGGAAGGAACAGAGTGAGGAGTGGCCGTTAGTGCGCGCGTCCTGTCCAGCTGTCAGTTCCATTGTAGTGCCACAGTACTATAGTTGTGTCTTGCCGTCTGCATCCAGGCCTCACTGTGCTGTGCTGTGCTGTGTGCTGAACTGCTGATACAGGGCCGCTAGTAGCTAGCCATCGGCACACAAACGTTATGCATATGCGTAATGTCGATCCGTTGGCTACGCCTCGCCGTACGTGTATTTAGAATATATGAAATCCGGCGCCTCCGGCGGCCAGGGAGGCTGACGGCCACGTGGCCGGTTTTTTTCGGCCGTCCGATCGGCAGGCTAGACGGTTTAGATCGTACCATTTTTCGTCAATTTACAAAACAACTCCCTGCATTTTATAGAAATACAACATGTCGTCCACTCCCCTCTCTCATGATTTTTTTAAAAGAAGCCCTCAGATTTTCTCGGAATTAACCCAGAGTCCACTTCAACCTCCAAATCAAAATTTTTAGAAAACCCCCTAAACTTTCTTAGAATGAACTCGCACTCCTTTTCCCTCTCCCAAAATTTTTTTTTAAGAAGCCCTCAGATTTTACTGAAATTACGAAAAAAACTCACTCTATTAATTACTTCCCTACGACCAATACTATGCGTACAATTCAACCACCAAAACGTGTTCAAACCAAAAAATACCCAACATAAAGATTACATATAATTTCAAGACCTACAACTTTATTATAGAACATATTTGTAAAACCAAAAACACTTTCCACATTCATTCACGTAGATATTTATCTACGACCCGTCGTATCTACGATTCACATATCAAAACGTCCTTAAATTAAGAAGTGTGTAATATAAAAAAACAATCAAAATTCAAAAACCTAAATCTTGGGACTGCACCAAAATTTTAAATTCAAAGTGTCTCAATAATTCGTTCCTATAAATGATTATATGAGATTCGTAGGTAGATCCTTTATAATATATATTCATTTTCCTTACTTACGCAAACTATACATTACTTAATATTGGCAATATTTGGTTTGTAAATAAATCGTGAACAGCTAAGTAATCTAAGGATTCTCATGCCATATAACCCTCTGTTACACAGCTGCATAATAAACACTTTACAACATCTGTATAATAGGAAGGTGCAATGTATGCAGTTACCCTCATAAACAGACTTTAACTGCCAAGTCATGCACAGAGAATGTAATTACAGTGTCACACATGGAATTTGTTCTACGAGTTAATCGATGTATTTAAATGGCTCCAATTACGATGCTCTTCTACTGTGTTTCTGTAACAATGAACAATATAATAACATGATGTATAATTACTACTAGATATCGTGTACTCTGTTATTTAAGTGCCGATTGCATATCATCAGTAAAGGCAAATAGGTAATTATTAAGGATCGACTTAATTTTTGCTTGAGAAAAAAAAATACGAGGAGAGCCATTTTTACTGATACGTTGCCAACAGTCTTGGAGTGATGGCCTTTTAATTGTTATATCTCAACCAAATAAATCACTTATTTTACTTTATTTATTTAATCAAAGATTAAGCCGCGCGTCAAGGTACGCGTAAATCACTAGTATTCATTCCGGCGGGGCGCGTGGCCTGGAGTCGACGAGTCGACTTCTATGGCTATGTACGACGGCCAAATTGAGATGAGCACCAATAAGCTAGCTATAAACTACTTAGGGTGTGTTTAGATTATAGGAAAAACACTGTAGCATTCTGTGGGAAATATATTTTGTGATGGAGGAATAGTGAAAAGTTGGAATGAATAGTGAAAAGTTAGGAATGTGAACAAGGCTTAAGGCAATGCTAAAAGTCTCATATGCCTAAATAACGCCGAAGATCTTGTAGTGACCGAACATCAGAGACACATGTGACACGTCCATGTCAACCAAAACCGATGATCTTGTTAATGCATGTCGTTATACGCTTCTCGCGCGCGTCGTGCTAGCGCCAAACTTAGTTTCGTCCGTACATGTATACGTTCTTCCGTCCTGCGTCAGATACATATACATACATATGCAATTCTTCTATAAAAAGATAGAAAGAAATAAAAAAAATATATACACTCTGGTAATCTACGTGGACACGGTTAGCTATACATTGACATGAATGGAACGGATGGACTCATCCATCGAAATGGACGGGGATATTTTCTTCTAATTTGTTTTACCGAATGCAGCAGCCACAGCCACGTGTCGGCCGAGATGGTCAGATGGAGACGGCTGCTGAATGCTGATGGAACGTTCGCTGTTGGCAACACGTGCGTGGACCACCATATACACGTGACTCAAATTTTGTGTGAAGTGTAATGCACGAGCCACCAGGAATTCAAAAGACAAGAACCATCGTACTCGTACGTGTATGATAATTGACAACGCGGCGTAAGTTTAAGGGAGAACCGTTAGAGATTTACTGTCACGTGCAAGCACCACCACGCAAATCCTTTTCCTTCCCATCGTGATCGATGATAGTGATATCACCAGGAAAAGCAGGGAACGGCCGGATTGATCACACGACACTAGCAACAGGTTACAGTACTACTACACAGCAAATAAACATGCTCAAACGTTTAAAACAAGGCAACGTGTATTGGTCTTTCTCAGCCAAGCAGTCCATGGATGCAGTACATTTGTGGTACAGTGATGGGTTCTAGCAAGTTCAAGGTGCTACACAGCGCACCGCAGGAATCGAGCATCATTGATGGAATCAAATATATGAGTGATCATTGTACTCATTTCTGTGTTCTAGGTTGGCCCAAAATGTTAATCGTCGCCATTAAACTCTCTTAAATATGCCGAAGTGAATATGTGATCCTTAGCTCTCTTCACACTACTAAATCGTGGCATGGGCATAATTTTGATTTGTTTTTTTTTCAACATGTATAATTAATTAGCGAATAGCGCGCAATAGGTAAAGGATCAAAAGCTTTGGCAGATGGATCACCAGTAATTCGATTCACATGTTTCATAGAGGTCATTCTCGGTGGTGAATTTCATATGGAAGTCTTCAAAGCCATTTTTTGTTGATTGATGAAATGGTAGCTCAAATGCTTAGTTCTACATCACGGGTTCATAGGCAGGTCATAAACTTTATTTATAATGCACAAGATGAAACTATATAGCTCCAATGTTTCTTCTCACTCCTTATAAATACAATTTTCATGTCATCGCTCCGGTCCTCACTCTTTGTCCTTTGAATCTTCCATCCTCTTGTTTTCCTTTAATTTCCTCATACATGATGGAACAACGGCAATTTCAATATCAAGGTTCATGTTGCGACATAAGAAATAATGTTTGGGTGATTTAATCAGAGTATAAGGGACTACTTAGAGGACCGTATATGTGTAAGAACTAGGGGATGGAAAGGTACATAATTGCGAAATAAAAGAAAGAAAGGTGTATTCTTTATCTTTAGTGTGACTTCCATCCAAATGTATTGTTCCAAGAAAATAAATCATAGTTAAACTAGTACGCTAATCATCCAACTTAGTTTAACAATGGTTTAATTATTGCATATGACAATGATTTAGACATGGCGTGGGTGGAAAAAGTTCCGTATATCAAGTCAGGTGTGAACTTGCACGTAGTTTCAATTTTACATGGTTAAAGCCTAATTTTTACGTCATGGTCATTTTGAAGAGTTTTTTTTTTTAAAAAAAATGGGCTACTGCATTTATTTGGTTTCACTTTGCAGGAACAATATGTGTGAACCAAAAATGTATACAAGACAAAAAACAATTAACAAAATGTCAAAACATAAATTCATAAAACATACATGTCTAAGCTTCAAAAAAGCAACAAAATAAAGATGAATGAAGCACATAAAGTGGTCAGAATGTTTCCATTATAGTTTAAATTAAGGGAAAAGTCTATTTTTAACCCTCCAACTATTACAAAAGTCTGATTTTCAACCCACAACTACAAAACCGGACACTGGAGACCCTCCAACTATCTAAACCATGCAAAATTGGCCCTTTGGGTGGTTTTGAAGGTGGTTTTATATTTTTCAAAAAAAATTAAAAATTATTTGTATTAAAAAATTCATAACTAAATTATTCATAGAATTAGAAAAATATGAAACTAGTGCCAATGTTTTTCTAAAAATATGACCTATGTGTTGGTGCACCATTAGAAGTTATTTGTATATTATTTATTTTTATTCTAATTATTCTTTAGAAAAACAATAAGACACTAGTAATATAAACATATAATACCGAGATAACATTAAATAGTGTATCGATAGGTTGGTTACATTTTAGGGGAATTTTGGGCACTAATTTCATATTTTTTGGGTTCAAAATGAATTAGTTATGGTTTTTTAAAGTTTAAATAACATTTTTGCTATTTTTATAAAATCCAAAACCACCCAAAGGGCCAATTTTGCATGGTTTGGATAGTTGGATGGCCTTTTGTAACTGGTTTTATAGTTTAAGGTTGAAAATCGGACTTTTGTAATAGTTGAAGGGTGAAAAATAGACTTTTTCCTTAAATTAACTACCATTGTCGCTAGCAGTAGACTGTTGTTGAGCCAAGGAAAAGATGATTGGTGCCAATTTAATTAGTAAGTTGATTGCACAAATTAAAACATTATGGTTGAAAAAACATTTTTGTGATACATAAGGGATGAACACACGCCCTTTTTCCTAAACAAACTAGTGAAAGAAAGCATATTTGTTGTGTTTTTTAAGTAGCGGTACATTAAAGACTAATGGCCATATCGACGTGGTTAGACTAGTTTAATTTTAATGGCTACGATCACAACTCATAAGCACAACACTCATTCTATATTTTACTCTTAAGCTCTACTACAATTTCGTCTTGTTTTGGTTCTTCTAAAAACATAGATTTAGGCGGAATAGCCAATTACGTCCCTAAACTATTATTGAAGGCTCGTTTTCATCCCTGAACTAACCAAAAGTTCGTTTTCATCCTTAAACTTTCATAGATGGTTCATTTTCGTCCCTAATCCGACCTGGCCGTCCATGCTGGCTTGCCACATCAACGTCCAGTCAGCTTAGGGCTTCTTCCTTTTTCATCTGACACTTTTACCCCTCTGTTACACGGAACATGTGACATGCATCTATATATAAACTGTTTATATACATGATAGAAACTATATATCTAAATAAAGTCAAAACGAATTATATTTTGAGACGGGATGGAATAATTGTTTACATGGGTCGAAGTGAAGATGCATTGAATTGTCTATCTAGCCATACCACTGTCATGGTCGTCATACCACTATAGGTTCGATGTACTCCGTCCGTCCCCATTTAAATGTCGCGGAAGCTACAGAGCTTTGCCCCAATTTAAATGCCGTCCTATAAGCAACTGGCCGGCTGCATGCATCACAGGCCTAGCATGTCCTGGTGCAGGCGTAATCGCGTCGCAGTAGGGGTAGCAGGGGACAACGAGATTTTTGTCTAAAGACATATATTACATGACAGAGGGAGTAGTCTTCATCAGGCGAATTTGCACAGTTGCTCGTGTTGCCCAGCATCGTACTTTTGGATCTTATCACCTAACGGCGTGACCTGATTATCCTGGTGTTGTCCCTCCTTATAAAGAACAAAATCCGCGACGACCATTTCAACGATCCATAAGGAAAAGAAAAAAGTAACCGTATAGCGAGAGACGATGTCTTGCATTCATGGCTTTGAGGCTCTCGATTAAGAAGTAAACAACCGTCGCAGACAGCACAAGACCAAGCACAGCATCAGGGAGATGCACCGATAGCGTGAGGAGGTAAGCAAACACGCACGGTTTATGCATTAACCACGGGCCGAATCTAAATGCAAAACGCTAACGGCGAGCAGGTTGCGTGGTTAGAATGGCGACCCGTGCACTCACGGAAGCAAACGCTCCCTCCCCTCCCTCGTAATAAAGTTTGCTTGCTTTGCTTTGCTTCTCTTCCATTCCCATGGCGGAGGAGAGAATATTTCTCCCCTCCCCCCTGCTGGCTCCCATGCACCCAAAAGTTGTTTATAATCGCTTTGCTTGTGCACGCAACTATATATGACATGAATAAAAAAAAAGCTATATATATGACCAACAATGACTAACGGTGCGGTGGAACCTAGCTTCACAACACAAAACATGCGTGCATCTAGGATACTGCATCATCTTTTTTCAAGCTTAGTAAATTATAAAATCTGGCATTAAAGACAATTCAAATGTTGAAACCGAACATATTTGGTCCTTAAAATGTCTTCAATTTTCAACTGTGTTTTTTAAATATCATATTTATTTAATCTAACAATTTTATTTCAAATAATGAATTTGTGAAACCAATACCAACTTTTATAAAAAAATAAACATATCTGATAGTTCTCTGTTTGGGTTTATTTTTATCATATTACTAGTGTTTTTACTATTTTCATATTCCTACTTAGAATAGGTTATGCCTTTCTGAAATTTAAGATTAAACTGAAATTTTTCTTCTTTAGAAAATAGAAAACCACCTCTGAAAGAACCCGAAAAACCAAATTTCTCTGTTTTTAATAGTTGGATTATTTTTGCTGTTCTGTTCGGTTTTGTAGACGTAGACTAAAAACAATTTTTGTCATAATAGTTGAAGATTGTAAATGAGAGAGTTTTCCTATTTTAGTTGCCTGGACCGGGCTACCAGAGGTGGGAGGGAAGGTCGGGGTCTTGTTGGTGACGGGTTAATTAGAGGAGGTAAGCTTCCATCATGCATGTATACTGGCACATTCTACAGCACAACGAGCCACTAACTGGAAGCTCAATCGGCTGCGAATCTAAACCGGGCCTGCTAGCTGAAACGCATCCATGGGACTGGACGCTCAGCTCGGCCTGCAGGCTTCCCATAGCCATGTACTTATTGATGTATAGAAATAGCATGCAGGTTGCCTCGCTCCTTGGGTTTAGTTTTTGCTGGCTTCCTGGGCTTTGCTTGCACGCAGAACTGTTGCTGGAGCATTGCAACGACCGCCGTCTCGATATTGCAACAAAGCAAGCAAACAAGCAGGCACACGAAATGAATGAAGCAAATCCAACAGCGAGCACAACTTCAGCTGCAAGTCAAGGCGGGCAGTAACCCCCCTCCACCGCTAACCTGCTACCAACCCATGCAAATATTCGCATCCCCTTCCTCAGGTTCCAGCTCTGCTGCTCTCGGATATCTATCTATATATGCATGGTACGAAGGAACAAGGGATCGCCGATCAATCAGCAGCCCATCATTTCCATTCCATTCCATTTCCATTCACGACATAAGCTCGACATCAGACGCCAACCAGCTAGGAAGAAACAGGCGTGTTGCGTGTGCGTCCCAAATTGAACTAGAGACATTCAGAGACACACCCCCATCCGATCCGATCCATGGACAATACTAGGAAGAGCGAGATCGTCTTCTTCGACGTCGAGACGACGGCGCCCTCGCCGGAGGGCCGGTGGTGGCTGCTCGAGTTCGGCGCCATCCTCGTCTGCCCCCGGAAGCTCGTCGAGGTTGGCAGCTACGACACGCTCATCCGCCCGGGCGACCTCTCCGCCGTCTCCAGGCGCTTTACCGACGTCGAGTCCATCGCCTCCGCGCCCACGTTCCACGACGTCGCCGACAAGATATTCGACATCCTCGACGGTACGCCTCCCTCCTGCCTTCTTCTTCCTCCTCTTCTTCTTGCGTTCGGCGATCCATAACCATGTCGCTGCTTCACCGTCGAGATCGTCGTCAGCTTTGCTATCTTTAGCTTCCCCTCTGACGACGCACGAAATTAAATAACATGCAGGTCGCGTGTGGGCGGGACACAACATCCAGCGATTCGACTGCCCGCGAATCCGGGAGGCCTTCGCCGAGATCGGCCGGGCCGCCCCGGAGCCCGCCGGAGTGATCGACTCGCTCAACGTGCTGGCCGCCGAGTTCGGCCGCCGCGCCGGCGACCTCAAGATGGCCACGCTGGCCACCTACTTCGGGATCGGCACGCAGAAGCACCGGAGCCTCGACGACGCGCGGATGAACCTCGAGGTGCTCAAGCACTGCGCCACCGTGCTGCTGCTCGAGTCCAGCCTGCCCCACGCGCTGCAGCTCGGCGCCCGCGACGGTGCTGTCACCAGGAGGAGCTCCGCTGCCGCCGCCGCCGCCTCCGCCGCTGCTCACCGGCGGCCAGTCATGGCACAGACCAAGCTGCCGTTCACCCCTGTCAAGGCTGCGCCGGTGAAGAACACCACCGCTGCTAATAACAAGAGCGGCGGGAAGAGGGATAGCCTGGGGAAGCTGGTGGCCACCAACAGTAAACCGGCGGCGGAAGGCGCCGGAGCAGCTCCGTTGAGCGTCAGGCGCCCAGCGGCGGCGACGACGCCGTTCCACATGATCCTCAGGCACTCCAGGGCCATCATCAGATAACGCCCTATACATGCCATCCCGTTTGCAAACGTGCTTAGGGAAAAGATGGAGTTGACAGATTTGAGCTCAATCCATCTTTCACTCAGCTCGCAACATTCTAGACCGAACATCGATTTGGTCGGTCGGTCGACTAATTGGATTCATTTGTACAGATTATTGATTCATTTCATCCACTCACATTCTTCAGATCAATCACATGTTCTGTTCATATGTGCCTGTTCAAGCTAGATGAATGGCTCAGATGTAGTAGCTGATGTTCTGGTATTGGTTCATTTGTAAATTGACATGACACGCCATACGTTATTTGTTCCATCCCATGTCCTGCACATTGACTGTTGTAAACTATGTAAAACTATATTATTGATTTGTTGGAAATGAGGCTCTGCTCTCTTGTGACTGGGCTGGCATCCTAGGAATTTTCAGGAACCCTACCCCCCAGCTGATGATATCAAGGGTTAACAGTAGTATCCAATCTGATGTCATGCACATCGCCTTCGCTTGGAATTCTTTCACATGATCGATTGGGAGTTTGGGACAAATAGTATAGGGCCAGCATAGATTCTTCCGTATTCAAAAGAAAAAAAAAAGAACTTTTGCTTTGCCATAAAACTCTTACCGGACAAGCACCTGAAGGAACGGTCATGTTTACATTTTGACATGATTCATGACGCAACAGCTGCATGGCCAGTTGGCCACAGACATTTCGCTCACAAAACGAAGGTGTGGTCACATGTCATTTGCAGACACCAAGGACATTCAGAGACAGTCGCATTGCAGGTATGTATCCAGAAAACTCATAATAAGCAACTTCTAGTGAACAGCATGCCAACAGAATAAGATAATTATCATATTTGAACTTAATTCCAAAGGTAACACGGTATATTTACAGACGCAGACACATGGAACCAACCTTACTGCATCTACTAGATAGACACATACAACACCTACTATAGGTACAACGGACAACTCATATTTACATCCGATACCTCTGCTCCCTGAGACCGTGCAGATTCAAAAGCCACAATCACAAGGGCATCAGACACTGGACTCAGACTCTGACTCAACTTTTTTTTGAATGAGCAGCTAGCAGCTTATATAAAAAGGAAAAAAAACTAGATATATACTCAGGTGGGCTGGGAAATGTACAGGTTGTGAGGCCGCAAAATGGCGTTAGGGTCAATGGGGATCATCAAATGCTCAGGCAAATGTAACTGCACAGTGCGGGGGCTCTTTGTTCCCGCAAGCAAAACCTTCGATTCTTACTTTTGGGCTGCTCGCCCCGCAAGACGGAGAACCTACTTCAGCTCTTCCAGCTCCCATTTTGCCAAAGGAGCTCCCTAGGGGAGAAAAGGATGGTGTTTTCTTACCAAACAGTGGGTCATGAATAACAGGGTTGTTAGTGCGCACAGGAGGCGAGCCACAGAAAAAGCCTGCCTGGCCGCTTGAGTCAGTATCCACATCAGGGTCATTCTGAAACAGGGGAGAGCAAGTTGTCCATCACTCACACATCCAGAAGAACACAATACTGGGGAAAAGAAGGTGCACAGGCACAAAATTTTCAATACCAAGAAAGCCACTGATACCTTGCTAAGGATGAGGTCAAGGATATCACAAGGGGGGTCCGCTCTGTACACTGGAAGTGCCCTGTTATCACACAACGCGCACACTGTCAGAAAAAAAGGCCAGAGTCTTATACATGGCTACTGCAATTGTCAAGCATCCAACACTTGCCAATCCTACATTCAGTGATTTGAAACGTACCATGCAAGACACTAAATCCTATTCGGTGATTATTACCTACTTTGCCAGAACATGTAAACGCACAATCACCTACTTTGCCAGAACATGTAACCGCAGCCAACGTTTCCACTTTCCTTGCTTAGAAATGTGCACGTTTGCAACCAAGACTTTGCAACGTGCAACGGTCTATCGCCAATTATATCGACCCGCACATGCAACCCAATGTAACGTCCATCGCCTGCTTTTGTCGCTAGATAAATGCAACTGCTGCGGACGGAAGCTTGTAACAGACATGTGTGAAACCCATCCTCGCATGACTACCCTTTGTTGACACATGTAACCCTATCTGCACGCAGCTAATGTGAACGTATCTCAAAATTTGTCGTGTTTTGCTGCATCAACGTCAAAGATTTGAAGCAAGCTTCTATCTTACTATACCTGCTATCCTCACTAACTACGAGCACACGCAAGGCAAGTAACGCCCGAGACGGCCCGACCAATTGGCGTTCAAAAAAGGCCCGACCGATTGGCGTTCAAAATCTAGCATGAACGTAAGCATGCAACCAACGGCATACCAATTAGGGCTCAAATTCTAGCAAGCATACACACAGCCATGCAACCTATGGCCTAGCAAGCAGGTACTAGCACCGTAATTTTAGACAAAATAAACTACTCTGGCCTAGAATTAAACATCCAAGCTCCATGCAAGTGTGTGGTGAGTAGAGGAGGCAACGAAGAACTGACCCGCTAGGCTTGGAGATGGGTCTGTTGAGAGAGTCCATGAGGAAGGGCGGGCGGGAGGCGCGGCGGGGCTGAGGGCAGATGAGGTCTATCAGAGCCGCAGGCTGCACATCCACCTGCCAAAACCTCGACCTTCGGTCAGGGATTGGTTCCACCCAGGGGAGCTGCTGGCTACTCCCCGCGCCAAGCCTCGTCATGCAGTGCTCCATGGTCCCTGCAAACAGAGGCGAGAGGAAAATCGCTCAGCGGCGGAAAGCGACGAGCGCACCGGGTGGCGTAGGTACCAATTAGGTTAACGAAAGCGCCGCACAGTAAGATCAGGGGGGCGGATCCAGCGCGGGACTGGTAATTGGGCCAGATCCGAACAAAAAAATAGCACGCTAGGGTTTGGGTGGGAGCTCGGTCTCGCGCAGCGGGAAGGGAAGCAAAGCGCGTACCTGGCGGGCGTGCACTCGTCACTGGACGCTGGCCCCGACGAAGAAGACGTAGCGGAGGATGGCGCCGGTCGTCGCCGCCCGCGAAGGTGAGGCCCGGAGATGAAGGGGGGTGAGCGGGAGGATGAGAGGAGAAGAGCTCTGGTGCGAGGAGCACCTCAGGTGCCACCCAGCTGCCGTCGATGCGGAAATAACGCACTAGATCGGTGCGGTGGGGTGGGGGTGTTTTGCACTGATACCCTCGTAGAAAACCAAGAGTCTCATTTTGGTACATGGTTTGCTTGTACGTTTTCTTCGCACGCCCCTCGCATGATCCCCCGCTTTCATTTTGGACCCCATCGCAAGCCTGGATGGCTGCTGGCTCTGGCTGGATGACTGGATCCGTGCATCATCGCGTTCATGGCTAGCAAAAACCGAAACCGGGTGACGCTGCTCTGGAGTCCGTGTCTGTTATGCTTTGCTTCTGAGAGAGTTTTCTTTCTTTGAACGAAACTGAGTTTTTTTTCCTGAACGAAACTGAGAGATTTCTTTTCAACTTGATTTCATGTACTGCATCTACATGGGAAAAAAGGACATACACTGCATGGCCCTCGTGTTCTTCTCAAAAACAAAGAGAGAGAGAAGACGATTGTACGATTTCAGAGCTTGCATCCGCATAGGAGTTCTCTGAGCTCATGTAAACGGTAAACCCAATCAAAGCAGCTAAAGTTTTTTTTAAAAAAACAACAACCAAGTGTCCAGAGCTATTTTGCAACCAAATAAACTGAGCTTAGAAAGCGACCTCAAGATGCCGGCATTCAGGTTAGCATTAGATGTACATGTCAGTGTCACTCTCTACTTGTACTCGTAATATATTACAATGACCTTGGAGCAACATTCTTCTTCGTCGAGGCACACACCCTGGATATGTTCCAACATTGGTGTCAAATCAATCGTCTATTGATAAAGATATCCAATTAGATATACATTTGTGTAAGAAAATTAATATAAAATAACTCATTTTAAGATATCCTAGTTATATGCCAAATGTGCGTACCCGTGGCACGTAATTACTTTTCAAGAGTTGTGTTGGTATTTCAGCTATGATCCAGCTAGACTCCCACGTTATATTAGGAGAGACTAATCCAACCATTAAAAAACACTTGCAAAAATGCAAACCTTCAATGACATCTTATGGACGTCCGTGAGCCGTTGGCCCATGTAGTATATACGAAGAACCATCATAGGTGATGCAAAATTAAAGTAGTGTGCCTTGACATAGGATATATAAATTAGGAGTATGAGATAGGTAAAATGTTTTATTTGCCACCATTGACTTTTTTTTCATAGACAGTTAGACATACAATCATGTTTGCTGCATGAACAACCTATTAGGTGTTTTTTCTTCTTTGAATAGCACACCCTATTTCCATCTAAAAGTAACATTTTTTGCATTGTTAATGGATGATTAGTAGACAAGCTTTAAAATAAATTTGATCACCACGTGTTACTCACTAGCGATGTGTGAGATTATTTTCATTGAGTGAAAGATCTACCTATAATTTAACCTATCATGCTAAAAGTGTTATACAGTTTTATTGTCTATACAAAATACCTTCTCCTTCGACGTCGTGGAAAATAGTTAGATAGAATATTAGGATGATAAAATTTGCCCTTGTAGGTTTTTGTGTAGCGCGCGCACACACTGCTTATAAGGGACTTGTAGGTGGAAATAAACAATAATCCCACCAAACATACTTGCTTTTTTTTTGTTTATTCACGCTTATGTGGTAAGCCACTTTAGAGAATTGAACTACAAGAGGCGAGAAAGCGAGAAGTGAGAAAATCTTCTCTTAGATGATAATTTAAGTGCGGCCGAGGGAATCGGAACAAAACATGCCCAAAGATGAACCATAAGACATGAATATAAAGATTCTCATAATGTTTTTCTTTTTCTTTCTACCTTAGCTATTATACTCCGTTGGTTGGACCGGGAATCCTTGATGTAACATCATGTTTCTTTCCTTTTTTTTCCCTTTATTTGTACGTGAAAAAGGAAGTGGGGAAGTAGATCACTAGCTATAGCATAAAGGTAGTGATGCTTTTATATTATGTGTACATACTGGTTACTACATATAGTAGTAATCATCATCTGGCTGATTCTATACAAAGACGAGCAACTTTATCTTTCGAAAGGCCGACTGGTACAACAAAATTGATGGAGAGAGAGTGATGGAATCTATCAAACACAAAAGATGGAGAAGAATGGATAAGAAGAGGACGAATAGGGTCAAATGCATAAAGAAAGAGGTTGGAAAAAAAAAAGTTGGTGATTTATTCTCCCAATACAGTAGAGGGTTTAGAGCATCTCCAAGAGTCTAGCCAAATCTCAATCTTCATATTCCTATTTAGCTATCCATTTAACTAGGATTCCATCTTCACATTCCCATGAACTCCGACAGAGTAGTTAAACCACTCTTCAAACCCATCCTGACGTCGCTAGAGATGAGCCGATCTCGAGCAGTACCGCGTCGGAGATGGGAGGTAGAACGCCATGGACACAGTCGTCATGAAGCTGTACATGTTGAAAGCCACCCATGGAAGTATGGAGCTAGCAAGGCGCATACTTCAGCCCATGCATGCATACAAAAGTTAGTATGTGCCTGATCGTAGATGCCACGATCTGCTGCTGCTACTGTGCTTGCGAAAACGTAGAACATTGTCAAATTTGTACGACGTCAGGAACGGGCCGCCGGACATCTGCACGCCGACTGAGGCGACAGTGTCGATAGCGCTCCAGGGCGCGCCCACGTTGGCCTCGCTCGTACATGTCCATCGTCAGCTCATTGAGCGACCTCTGACCGGACGGCAGGAAGACGAACATCGCTGGACTGTTGTCGTTGTCTACGCGCGGAAGCTGTTGCTCACCATCGGCTCCGTCTATGCGGCCGCCGGCGCAGTCTTGTTCTGGAAGAACGGAGCAACGGGCAGGAGGCGGGGATAGCGACGCCAGGCTCGATCGGTATAGATGCCCACCGTGAATCCTATCGGTATAGATGCCCACCGTGAATCCTGGGATACCGATTGAGGGTGTGTTTAGATTGAGGAAAGATTCCCCGAAATACACTGTTCACCAAAAAAAACACTGTAGATGAATAGTGATATGTGAGTAGAAGAGGTGGGATGAATAGAAAAAAGTTGGATGAATAGTGGATTTTTGGGGAATATTTGGGAAACTAAACGGGGCCTGAGATAGCTACGAGAGCAATATGAAGAGGCTGTTGGATGCTGATTTTAAGAAAGTTTTTTCTATTTTTACCTATCCAACCTTCTTTACATAGCCTGTTGGAGATGCTCTTAGAATTGTCTCCTTTTTCGCAATACCTCACTTCAGCATATGAAAATGCATGATCATGGGAACCTTAAGGGGAAAAGCGGCAACACTCACAAGTTGCAGCTTTTTTTTTTTTTACCTAGGAGAAGTTACAACTGCTTATGTTTACCTAGCTAATCCCAAAGTAAATTGGAGTAAATTACCCCACGGGCTCAGGAGTGAGGACGACTACTACTAGGCTATACTAGCCAAAACACACATTAGCTCAGGGTATTCTTTTCGTACAAAAATTAGTCTGCAAGAGCTTCCGTTTAGCGGTAGATAGGTTGGGCTGGCTGACGTGAAGCAAATTGTAAACACGCCGCGTCATTCTATTTTGTTTGGGAGCTTGATGACCAACTCGTAGTCGTATAGTCGTCTCCGAAAGAGAGAAGGGACAAGGGACTTGCCGTGTCGTCATGTCGCTACGCTACGAACCCTGGAGCCTGCCGTCCCCTGTTTCGTTTCGTCCCTTGGAACAGTTGGACACTTGGACTCCACCATCAATTTGCGCGTCCGGTTCCGGGCTTCCGGCGCTACGCTTGCGTCGGGTCGTCCACTCGTCCGGTCGAGCGAGCCTCATCGTGCCACCGCGAGCCGAAATCATTCTCCCACAGAGGCGAGCCTTGTCGCGTCGTCGGCTTTGAGCCTCTGAGAACGTCAGCTTTCTTGCCTGGCTTGGCAAAGCATGAAAGAAAACAAGGTGCGGCAAGGATCAAACGTACCCACAAACTACAAATATTTGCCTCTTGAATCTTGCCGGGCGCGGACATGATTTTTTTTAAAGGGAAAACATATTTTATTAGGATAAAATACAAAAACCAACTACTCCCTCCGTCCCATAATATTGGCACTTCTAGAGCTCAAAATTTGTCCCAAAATAATTGCATTCTTTCTCTCTTCCCGAGGTGCAATGATTGCAACATGATAGAGGTAGTACTATTTAGGTGGGACCCACGTATGTTTACGTGGGACCCACGTGATGTTTAGGTGGGACCCACGTGGGACCCGCGCTATGTTTAGGCGGGACCCACGTGGGACCCACATATTGTTTAGGTGGGACCCACGTACTTTTAGGTGGGACCCACAAGAGACCCATGTATTGTTTGGATAAGGGGCAATTTCGTAATTTCACGTTAGCATTGGTTTACGTGCCTGATCCTAGAAGTGCAAATATTTTGGGACGGAGTGAGTACCTTTTATTGGAAAAGCCTTGCATAGTTGACAACTTGACATTGGTCCGTCAAAATAACAAGATTCATTTCGCTAAATCGATTTTTTACAAACAATTGGTCTATCAGTGAATAACTTTTGTGATACAAAGTTGTAAGTATACTTTCATAGTAAAACAATATAAAGCACATAGAAATTGCATTGCACGTAATATTCCGCATTCTATTATAACTAGGGGTCACCTATGGAACTTAGAATTTTTTTGATTATATTGTCTGTGCAAGCATTTTTCTTGTTTGGCCCTATTTAGATGGTAAAACTTTGTGAAAAGTTTTCGTGGTTTTTCACTCCTTTTGCAAAATCTTAAAAAGCTCTCGCAACGTATGAGAAATCAATGCTACCAACTTTTTGCAAAGTTTATGCATACTTTCCGATACAAAAACTTTTCATCATTTGAGAAGCGTGTCCTGTGGCATGGTGAAAACCTTTTATTTTTTTTTATCTCACCTTTATCAAACTGAAAAACGGTCGAGTGAAAACAACGGAATGGCAAGTCATGTGATAAATCATTTCATATCAAATCAAGCCAAAATCAGAGGGAGGGTCGGAGGGAGGGGACAACTTCCGCGTTGCGTCCATTGGAATTAATCCGCTTATGGCGCCAAACGGGCGGATTCCCAACGCGATTTTTCCGAGCGTGATTTGTGGGAACGTTCCTTTTACACTACGACGCGGAATCCACTCCGACCCCCGATTCCTCAGAACGCGCAGCGATTCTCGGTCGTCGCGCGTCGGCCTGCGGGAGGAGCGCGCCGCCGCAGCCTGCATCCTCGCGCGTCGGCCGTGCCGGAGGAGCGCGCCGCCGCTGCCTGCCCCCTTGTGCGTCGGCTGTGCTGGAGGAGCGCGTCGGCCCTGCCGGAGAAGCTCGTCGCCACCGCCGCCACCGCCTGCCCGCGACGGAGGTGCTCCATCGCCCATCCACGAGCGCAGCGGACACGCAGGAGGAGCGCGCCCCTGTCGCTCGTCCTCGCGACGGTCGTCGGTCCGCAGCCCCCACCCCCGGTCCCTGTCTCGAGTGCAGATTGGACCGTGGTTGGCGGCGAGCGCGACGGACGTCGCCCAGCGGAGAACCCCGCTTCTCCTCGACGCGCCTGGAGCCAAACAACAGGCTTCTTCTGGGCACGATTTTGTGGGCAGCGGCTTCTTCAGGAAACCAGCTTTGGAGAGAAGCGATTTGGCTAGGAGCTGTTCCAAACGGGGCCAAAGGCGTCACTCCACGAGAGCCGCCCACGACTCTCCCCACTCCCGGCCTTTCCAATTGGCGCCCCTCTTCCCGAAACGCTCCGAAAACCCCCCTTTCACGATCCTCATTCCCACTTCGTAGCCACTGAACGGTGGGTCCCCGAATAAAATGGGTCCTTCTGTCAGCCAGACGTTGCCGGAGTGACGCGGGCAGGAGGGGACGCGACCTAAGGCGGGGCCCACGACCTTTCCCCCTCTTCCCGGCCGGGCCATCCCATCGCATTCCCCCATGCGCGTCGCCTGCGGGAGGGGAGAAGAGAATTGAAGATTTTGGAGAGCAAAAGCCGCCGCGCCCGCCCGCCCCGCCCAGTTGCAAACCAAAAATTTGAACCCACCCTCCTCTTCATCATCTCCTCCCCACTACTCCCCCACCGATCCCCCCATTCCGCAGTCCGCCTGCGCAAAACCCTAGCACCAGCAGACAAGCACCCCTCACGCGCGCCCGCCCCCGCCGCCGCCGCCGCAACCATGCCTGACCTCCCCTGCGACGGCGATGGCGTCTGCATGGTGTGCCGCGCCGCATCCCCGCCGGAGGTCGACCTGCTCCGCTGCACCACCTGCGCCACCCCGTGGCACTCCCCGTGCCTCTCCAAGCCCCCCGCCCTCGCCGACGCCGCCAGCTGGAGCTGCCCCGACTGCTCCCCAGATTCGTCCCCGGCCCCGGCCCCCGCTGGCCCCGGGAACGACCTCGTCGCCGCCATCCGCGCCATCGAGGCCGACCAGACCCTCTCCGACCAGGAGAAGGCGCGCCGCCGCCAGGCGCTCCTCGCCGGCTCCACCCCCGCCGCCGATGATGACGAGGACGAGGACGACGCGGCCGACGACGCCCTCGAGATCGTGGGGAAGAACTTCAGCTGTGTCTTCTGCATGAAGCTTCCTGAACGCCCCGTCACGGTAAGTT
Source organism: Digitaria exilis (assembly GCA_015342445.1). Lineage (NCBI taxonomy): Eukaryota > Viridiplantae > Streptophyta > Magnoliopsida > Poales > Poaceae > Digitaria > Digitaria exilis. The sequence goes on along the minus strand of JACEFO010001657.1, from coordinate 20,663 downwards.
CCCATTCCGATTCCTTCATCCATGCCTCTTCTACTCTAGTACCTGTGCATCTTACTGCTGAATGTCGCGCGGGGACTGCTTAGATCGCAGGCCTCGATTTTCGATCAACCGAATCATCTTCGGCATCCCTTTTAGTCTCGCACTTAGATCTGCTCCATTCCGATTCGATTTTGCCTGTTCAAATCCCAATGCTCCTACTGTACTGTAGGTTCATGCCATATATTTTCGTATTTATTTATTTCCGATGTGCGGATATGTTCCTAGTGTTTTTACCATCACTTTGTGTTGCTTCTATTCTGCACATATTTACTGCTAGTAGTGCTAATCCCACGCCTGCTTAAATCTGTTACCCATAACCACTGTTGTTTGCTTGATTGTAGCATCTCTTTTCACTTACTACATTTAGCTGTTGTTGTTTAACTTCCCATAATAAGCAAGTAGGCTGCATCCCCATCTTTCGGAAATGCCACCTGCTCAGCAATGCTGTCGCGAACTTCCCATATGAAATAGTCTAGTTCGTTATCTTAGGGTAAATATTAGCTGCTCACCTAGTTTACTAATTCCATGTACATAAATATCTCTTGGAAAATTAGCTGTTTGACTGTTTGGTATCTTTCCGTTATAACTAGAGCAGCTGTATCCTATCTATGGTTCATTTCTGCTAACTTTTGTTCAGAAAGTGCCGGCATAATGTTTATTTAGCACCTTCATTCTTGGCAAATGCTTATCATGCTTCTTACTCAAAACTGTCAGGTAGCACAAGACATGCATAATCTGTTTGCCTTTTGTCATAGCTAAACTGTACATTGTTCTTTTATTGGTAATTAAATGTTACTCTCTTTAGGAGATCGTGAACCATTTCGCTTTGGGTGTTTGTAACTTTTTCCGTTATACATGTCCTTTGTATGTTTTACTTTCCAAAATATAGTATCCCTGATACACTTTCTGTACCGTCCATACCATATTTGCTTGTGCCATTTCTAATCTGCACATATTTATGTCTTTTGCAGACACCATGTGGGCATAATTTCTGCCTGAAATGCTTTCAGAAGTGGATTCAGAACGGGAAAAGGACTTGTGGGAAATGTCGGGCACAGATCCCTGCCAAAATGGCTGCACAACCAAGGATTAACTCTGCTCTGGTAGAAGTTATCCGGATGGCTAAGATTTCAAAGAATCCCAACTCAGCAGGCTCGGCAGGTGCATATCAGTATATTCGAAATGATGATAGACCTGACAAAGCATTTACAACTGAGAGGGCTAAGAAGGCTGGCAAAGCGAATGCTTCTAGCGGCCAGATATTTGTGACAATCGCACCTGACCACTTTGGTCCTATTCTTCCTGAAAATGACCCCCGAAGGAATATTGGTGTCCGAGTTGGTGAAACATGGGAAGACCGACTTGAGTGCCGGCAATGGGGTGCCCATTTTCCTCATGTGGCTGGTATTGCTGGCCAGTCTATATATGGCGCGCAATCAGTTGCCCTCTCAGGAGGGTATGAAGATGATGAAGACCACGGAGAGTGGTTTCTTTACACTGGAAGGTAAACGTAACCGCTTCTCCTTTTTTCCCCCATGATTGATCCCAAATATTCTTTCCTTATTGATTTATCTACAAAATTATACCTACTAACGCAGTGGTGGAAGGGATCTAAGTGGCAACAAGCGGACAAACAAGGAGCAATCATCTGACCAGAAATTTGAGAAGCTGAATGCCGCTTTACGCATTAGTTGCTTGAGGGGATACCCTGTTAGGGTTGTGAGGTATGCATCCTTTTGCCATGCTCACACTCGCAACTGTATGTTCTTTGACTAGATGATCTGGTCTTCTTTCAATCATTTTTCCCGATATGGGAGATATGATTGTAGGGCCCTGCTCTTGCTCAACAGTGTCATGATGTCCCCTTTGTTGTCTTCCCTCTATCCATTTCTCTGTTTCCTAAATTGTTAAATACAGGCAGTCTATTTTTACAGTCTATTGCTTTGTGCCCGCCAATCTTTGAACTTTTGCCTTGTTTCATTCTCTTAAATAGGTCGCACAAAGAGAAGCGTTCCTCATATGCTCCTGAATCAGGTGTGAGGTATGATGGAGTTTACAGAATTGAGAAATGTTGGAGGAAGATTGGCATTCAGGTAATTTACTACTCTTTTGTGAACATATAGCTCCATGCTTTCATATCACACTGCTGCTTATGAGGTGGCACACTGGTTAAATATATGGAAATGCATTGAATAATCTTCTGTGTTTTTGCCACAGGGTAAGTTCAAGGTCTGCAGGTATCTCTTTGTACGCTGTGACAATGAGCCAGCTCCCTGGACCAGGTTTGACAAAATACTTTGCCTTGTCTATTAGATAGCTCCTGATATAAGGAAAAAGGGCATTGTTCCTGCTGACATCTTATGCTTTGGCTTGAAGTGATGATCATGGTGACCGTCCAAGGCCATTGCCGAAAATAAAGGAATTGCAAGGTGCAACTGATATAACGGAGAGGAAAGGACGCCCTTCGTGGGACTATGTTGTATGTACCTCTGTTTCTTCTTCCAATGTTGCTGCAATGTGTTATGAACGGCATATATTCATCGTGATAGGAGAAAGAAGGCTGGAAATGGGTTGTGCCTCCGCCAGCCAGCAGGAAGCCTGTTCTCTCTGGGGATCCCGAGACTGACAAGCAAATCCGGAGAGTAACAAAGCGTGCTCATATGTCTGTTGCTGAGAGGCTACTAAAAGGTTCTTGCACTTCTGTTTGACCTATTTTGAGGTGCTTTTATACTGCTGTTTTGGAAGTATTATCTCAATTAATTTTTGTTGCCTGATCCTGCAGAGTTTGGCTGTTCTATCTGCCGGTCAGTGATTAAAGAACCACTCACAACTCCATGTGCTCACAATTTCTGCAAGACATGTTTGCTTGGGGCATATGATAGCCAATCCTCTATGAGGGAGAGAAGCCGTGGTGGTAGGACTCTAAGGGCACAGAAGATTGTGAAGACGTGCCCTTCCTGCCCAACTGATATCTGCGACTTCCTGGAGAATCCTCAGGTTTGGTGACATAAGTTTGTTGGGATGCATTTAGCGTGAACGGATTGTCGAGTTAGTCACATACTTTTATTTGTGATGTTTTTGTTTCAGATCAACCGAGAAATGATGGAGCTGATTGAGTCTCTGCAACGCAAGGCTGTCGAAGAAGGTGACAACAAGGTGACTTCAGATGATGCTGAGGAATGTGGTGATGGTGAGTCGGAGGAAAATGATGCTGCATTGGTTAATGAAGAGGATGATAACAGCTTGAATGAGGAAGAGGAAGATAATGCTGATGGTTCTTTGAAAATTGTGGTTGACATCGAGGAAGAGAAAGATGATAAGAAGACCAAGATGGGTGTGACTGAAGTGGTCGATGTGATAGTTGAAGAAAATGCTGTGAAAGAGACAAAGAAGCGCAAGGGAGCTGAGACTGGCACAGATGTTTCTACTGCTAAAAGGATGAAGAACATGGCTGCCACGGAAGAGGGTACTCGCACTCCAGTGAAAAAGATCAGGAAGAGTGATGTGGATGAAGGCAATGGCAGTCCTGTTGTGAGCAGTGGCCGCAGGGTGACTCGGAGCAGTGCGAATGCTAGTGAAGCTGATGATAGCCCGGCAAGGAGGACCAGAAGCCGTGCCAGAGCTTGAAGCTGGTTGCTTCTGATGGTGATGGAAGCAGGGGAGTGTGGATGCTGGTGGCCTGGAGCCGGATGACATCTAAGGGAGGCTCCGTTTTTTTGGGGAGGTTGTATGTAGTCTGGGAAGTTTGCTTTCTTTAGGTTATAGCGATTTCTGCGCCTGCGGAGAACTGGATCGTGTGCAAAGCTGCACCTGTTTCTTTTGGTTAGGTTTGGGGAAACCGATTGCCACCTTGTCGATTCCCGGACCGCACCTCCTGGAATCTGGATGGTTGTTTATCCAAGATGCTTAAACTTATTTAAAAGTTATCAGCTCCATTGGACGTACAGGTTGCTGTCGATGCCTGCTTTCCTATGTTAATGCGCATTTGTTTATTTCATATGTTGCCTACCGTGTTCAATCTGCTCGTTCGCTGCAAATGCTGATGGATGCTCCTAATTCCTAATGCTGATGCGCATTTCCAGTCTCATGCTAGACTAGTAGAGGTCCGCTTTGGTTCTTGCAACCCAGGTTTTCTTGTGACACCTGTCTACGGGTCCGCTCTAGTTTAAATTCCTTGAATACTTTTGAATGTTTGGTAAGCTTTCTTGTGATGCCAGTCCCCGGGGTGGCCGTAGATGCATGTAGCAACTAGAACTCTTCAGGAACAGCACTGAGGACCAAAACACAAGGCAAAACATCCAGACATTGGGTCTTAAGGGCACGTCTTTACACAAAGGAGGAAGGGTACACGGATGAAATGAGTGCAAGGGAGCCAGGTTGGAAAATGGAGCATGAAAAAACAAATCAAATTGATCGGATCACAATCTCAATGAGTCCTACTGTACAAATTCATTTCCACCCGCCTGACTGCCTGAAACACAGCACCTCTACAATTTCTGCTCTTCACCTGCTTTGCTCTTCTCTGTACCTGTAGCCATGGCCATAGGCTGCTCAATGATAGGGCAAAACTGAGGCATAAACGAGGGTGGATCTTCAGCAGGCTCATGCAGAGCAGAGTTCTTACTATTCGTTGAACTCTCATGTCCCAGCCTTGCTGATGAGTACAAAAAAGGGAGAAAACAAAACCAAAACAGGGAATGGTTTATTACAGGATCTTCAGCCTCCAGTTAGTAAGCAAACATTGCTTGTCCTCAGTTGGGAGCCGACTTGAACTGGGCTCTCTTGCTACAGTTTTCTTAGTTAGGCGAGGTTGATGGACTTCCCTCTTTGGTGTCTGAACCAGTGAGCGGTCTGTTTCTCCCAGACCGAGTTCGGACATTGTTTCCCACAGGGAAAGGTTCCTGAACAGAAAGCGTAAAACCCCATGTCAGTCGTTTCGCAAATAACATGATGACGTGCCATTGTAATGGATTAATGTGGACTGACCCATGGACTAACAATGTACTCTCTTTTTTTTTTAAAAAAAAAAGGGACCAACCACATGGCCTTCGTGACTTACAATCAACATGTTTACAGGAGTGATGACAACAGCAGCAAAAGTACACGTACCTGGTCACCTGCATTCGGCCCATCTTTGTGGAAAAGCATAGGACGACACCATTTTTCTTCATTCATCAGGCTAGAGTTCTGAAAATGGGCAATCAAAGCATTCCTTCCCTGGATTCTGCCATATGCAAGTGATGCCACTTTCTCACTATTGAACTTCTCCCATTTCTTGCCATTGAATGTCTGCACACAATTATCAAGCTCCAATCACTTCTTCCCAACATATGTTCAATCCAAAAGGTAAGTTAAACTGGAAGTACTTCCTATACCACGAGTTATTTAGTAAGTCATGATCACATAGCCATATACCTTGTAAAATGGAATTATGTGCTGTGGATCAGTCATATTGATGAAAGCATATCCCACATTGCACTTGTTCTGAGGAAAGAAAAAAATGCAATGGTCAGCAACTAGGAATCTTACTGAAAGTGCCAATCTCTACACTTTGAAGGAAAAGGAATAACATACCTTAAAATCAATAGGAAGGTAGATGAAATCATAGGTTCCACGGTGATTTTCGTCAATGACAGCCAAAAGTAGCTTACAATTGTACCTGTTGATATCATCGAGTACAGTAAGTCTATGGAAAAACTAAGGTCAACATGATACACTAAGGTAATACGGAATTATGGATAAAATAGTGGCACAATGTCTAACACATACTTGTTGGGAATGTTTTTTATCATTAGTGTGGTGCGTGAGTCTTCACCCTTTGCTATGCGGTCAAGGTCAAGCTCAAATTGCTTCTTATTTTCAGACTGTGCAGAATTTCCATCATGCCTCCGGCTCCTGATCCGTTCATTAGTGGCATCATATGAAGTAGAAACACGGACCATAGGACTCCTTCCGTTGGTTGCATGAAACATTTGTTGAAGTGATGGAAACCCACTTAAGTGGGTGAACATGGTCTCCCTGTAATTCCCTCTAGTAGGTGCAAATACAGAGAGATCTGATGGATACAATTGAGGGCTACCAGGAAACCCTACATTTTCAAGAGATCCTGGATGAAATGAAGGTACATTTGCAAAACCACCAACATTGCTTGGAGCTGAGCCCAGGTGATGTTGGTCCATAGGATGAGCACCAGTGTTCTGCATGTGAGGTGGCATGGCAGTGTAACCATGCATATGCATTGGTTGAGGGAATTTGGGCCACAGCATTGGAGCAGAGGGGCTTTGGGGAAAACCATTTGAGTTATTCCAGGTGTGATGATGTCCATGGAGAGGGCAACTTCCAATTCCAGTAACTCCAATGGCTGAAAAAAATACTGATGAGCTTTGAAACAGAATAAAAGGTTTTCTATCTATATCAACGGATTTCTATCTATATGCCCATGACTTGAAACAGTACAGATATACACAATCTAGTGACAAAAAGAAAATGTGCAATTGACAGACTGCAATCACAATTAAGAACACCTGTTTACAAATCCATGCCAAATATGAAACCAATTAAACAAAGGTTTGGAAAGACAAAACTATTGAATTGCATGCACCAACCAATTCAACTCAAAAGCTTAAGCTGATGGGGAGAGGTGGGCAATTCACTTATACTTCAACACTTCCCCTCACGTGGGGCTCCCTCAGGCCTCAAACGTAGAATATAGGAGTCAGGTGCAATTTATATTATTTAATCACGCCTGCCAGGATTAGACCTCTGGCCTTGGTACATATTGAATTGCATGCACCAACCAATTCAACCCAAAAGATTAAGCTGATGGGGAGAGGTGGGCAATTCACTTATACTTCAACAAAAACAACAAGAAGTTCAGCAGAGAAATTTTACCTTCATTGTGATCAGAGGAACGCCCGTGACGATCACTAGGGCATACTTTATGGTTATTGTAGTCCACTCCTTCAGATAGTCTGAAGCCTGAATTTCTGGTACTTAATGCCATGGACTTAGAGCCATTGCAAATGCCATTGTGACACTCTGGCAGTGAGTGTGGGTGGAAGGCTTGTAGTCCACGTCCAAAGTTTCCATGACCGAGTGATCCACTAAGTTCACTAATGGCGTCTTGATTGTAGTGCTGACGTGTAGGTTCAATTCTGATAGGCGATGACAACTTCTGAGAACCATTAGCAGAGAAGCCATGGAGTTGTGATCTAACTGGAGAATATAAATTATGAACGGTGCTGTTCTCCCAACTTTTATGGTCTGACTTTCCTGTTTAACAAGTAAAAAGAAGGTGCAGGCTCAAAATTTATGAATAGAAGGTGTAAATATTATTAAAAAAAAATAGCTACAGCATATATAATTATATACCAATAGTCCCAGGCGGAGAGTTCTTAAGTTGGTGAGTTACAGTATTCTGCTTCCATTCTCCAGAACATTGCTCTGTGAAACTGTCAAGTACAGCAAAAACAAGTTAATTCACCACACAAACTGATAGGGGTTTCGTGGACAAATAATGGAATTTGCCAAGCAGAAAGCATGAGAGTGGCAGTTTAGAATTCGGATGCAATTGTACAGCCACTCATTCACTAGACATGATGATAGTAATAGTTAAGAGATGTGTGCAAGTTGATTTCCGTAAACCATGGATGGAAGAACAGACTGTCAAATAATTAAAACAGCAAAGCAAAGGTTAAAAGTGAAACTGGGAAAAATGTGAAGTAGCATTCATCTGTCCTACATTTATGAGCATTCACAGTATTTTATACCTTTCCCCGACTAACCAAGGTTTACTACTTGCAGCACTTGGAAAATTTCCTAGCATATTTAGTCCCAGGCTCATTTAAAGAAGAAAGACTAATATACAGTGCATCTCTGACAACATAATTGATCCTTATGAAGGTAAACAACAATTTGCAATGCCAGTATAACAATATGTTCACAGAAATAGTGAGGAATGCCAGCCAAGCTAATTACCACAATCCTGCTCCTCCAGAACGGCTATGCTCAACTTTGATTTTTGAGCATGACATATCGCTGTTGTTAAGCTTATTCAGCGCTAATTCTGCTGCTCTGATATCATAGTATTCTACAAAATTCTTATTGTAGCTTGTAGGGGCCTTGAAAATCTATAACCGGAAAGGGAAAAAGATGGTCAGAAGACTGGAACCCAAATTTCGTAAGGCAAAGTTCAGAAATGATATTAATGATATTACCTCCTTGACATCACCATAAACACTGAATATTCGGAGAAGATCATGGCTGGAGATGGAAGAGTCAATGATAGATACAGCCAGTATTCCATTGTTGGGATCTTTGTTTTCCTAGCGAAGTATCGCAAAGAGAGAACATCACTACAGTGAATAAATTTGCAGCGCTAAGCTACTCAAAGTCTTAATCTACCAATTGAATAATATTTTGAACCGTTTTATCATACATGCTATGAAACATTTCCACTTCAATAAGCTTCTAGTGAATCCTTAAAAAAATGCTAGCGTGTTTACCTTAGTAATGGAAAATTGGACATCAAGGTTCATCAGCCCCAAAGTTTTGTTATGGAGTACTCTCATTGCATTCTGTGCAGCTCTTATGTCATAGTAAGACACTGTTACAAAACCATGGTTCTTGAAGGACGTGTGAAGTGCCTGTATGTCCCCATATTGCTGGAGGTACAGATGAAGGACATATTACATGTGTGAGGCTGAAATTATAGTATTTACCAATTCAAAATGAAATATCAAGAGAGAATGAGGAAAAAGTTGAAACCTGAAGCTGCACCCTAAGCTCAGAATCCTCAATGCTAGGGCTAATATTTTTTATAATAAGAGTTCTGGAAGGGTGTTCATAAATAGAGTGCTTCCCAGAAAGTTGACTCTCCAAGGATCCTTCATGAAATTTGTCACCATTGCTAGTATCATCATTCTCCAGCTCCAAACCACCTCCAGTGTAGAATATATCCTCATCAGCATCATCGTGGTTAGATAAGCCAGTGCACTCAAAGCCATCAGTGATTCCAGATATCAATTCATCGTCATCAGGAAGGAGGTCTCCAATAGTTTGAGCTTCCATTTCTTTCATGGACACTAGAGGTTCATCTCCCTCACAACCAGAGCTACTAGCATCAGCAGGTTGGCTAGGAACACCATCTGCCATCATCCTTGCTGCAGAACCATTAAGGCAAGGGGAACAGAGCATTGTCAAGGTAAATAAAAGAACCAACAAATGCTGGCACCAGCTCCCAAATCTCAAGTAACACAACTTAGTTTTTCATGAAGTGCAAAGGGAACTCACATTTGCTACTGAACACTTCAGATACGGAGCTGGATGAAAAGTAGCTTCCATAATCATGCACACGTTGATTAGCACTAGTTGGTTCAACAGAAGCTGCCCCTCTTGTAGACGAGCCAAGACCGGATCTGGAGCTACCAAGGATATCTCCCCAAGAAATTGATGGCAGGCTTGAAGCATTCTCTTCTTGTCCCATCAAATTACTGAGGCTAAGCATGTCTAATTGGCCCTTGAAGGCTTGCCCTCGTGCATGTTCCAAACCACCTGTAGGATTTGCACCCATGGGGTGGACCTTGTCAAGTGGAGAAGCAATAGCTGACTTGCTTCCTGACATTAAAGGACATGCAGAACACACTCAGATTCTGAAGAGCAGTTCAATCTACTGTCATGTTACAGCTTTCAACACATGCATTGGATGATATGTCGATCAAGGCATTTAATTGCTAACTGCACTTACTGAACCTTCCAACTAATTCCTACCTAACAGTCTTGAGCAGAAATTCTGTAAACATTCAAGTGTAAGAAAAGCTCAGGTACATTCCTTGCCCAGTTGCATCCAAAATGCTTACTAAAATTTGGATGCTTATGATGCAGCAGCCTAATTTCACATTTTAGGAAGTTGGTTAAGATTTGAATGAATATGCAAAATTAAGCAGGCAGAATAGCCCCCCTGGTGCACAAGTATGAAGCACGAGTTTATGAGCAATTCTGGAGCATGAGTTGGACAAGGGAAGTTAGGTATGCATCATTTTAGGAGATTTTATTGAAAGTCCAATAACTCTGCTAACTGCCAACAGCTAGTATAGAAAGGACCATACATTTTGTAAGGGTGTATGAGGAATTGAAAATATAGTGCCTAACCAACGATTTCAATCATGCAAGAAGCAAGAACCATGAAACAAATTTAAAAACGAAGCATGATCCGCACCTCTGTGGTCGACCGTTGACTCTGTTTTCCAAAATCCGACTTGCCTCTACATGAAACATGGAAAGAAAATCACGTAAATGTCATGCTAGAGATATTGCGTAATGAAAAGAAAAAAAATGAAGAGACAAGAAAAAGGTTTCTATTGCTAACCTCGGCAGGGACAAGATCCTCTGAGAAGAATGATGAAGATGATGATTCTGACAGTGTAGCAAAGGGCGATAGGTGCCTCCTGTCAACGGCTCCAGAAGCTATCACCATGGGTGTATGAACTTGTGTCTCGACTCACTTTTCTGCGTATCCCAGTTTGTTGACCTCAACTTAAGCCCCGGAGGTTATGGCCCCTCTCATTAATTGCCTGCTTAAGAAACATCGAAGGATAAGATGAAAGAAAGAGAAAGGCATATATAGCAGGAAACGAGGACCGGATTTATATCTTGTGCCATCGTGGGCACACAATCCCTATGAAGCAAACACTCTAGCAATTCCAAATTTGATTGAGAAAAGGGCATGTGTGAGTGGAGAAAAAGGTCAGGTGAGATTGAGAAGAAGCTGCTTCCTTGTGTCCATGAGAAAACGTTGCAAGTCGCAGACAGGGTGACAAGATGAAGCTAGCTAACCCGGTAGGCAGGTACTTTGTCTGTCACATATACAAAGCAAAAGGATTGCCCTCCCAAAAATTGTAAAAGAAGAAATGGGACTGGATTTGCGAACAGGGGAGGGGAGGCAGGCAGGCTGGAATGAGGAACAAGAGTGGGGGCAGAGCAGAGGAAGGGAAAAGAAAAAAGAAAGAAAGAAAGAAAAAAAATAGCCGACCTCTTGGGACTTCTTGTTGTACTGTCGCTTGTCCGGCCGTGCTCGTGTGCCTCAAACTAATCGAGGACGAGGAGAGGAGCCTGCTCTGTTCTACGGCGGGTTTGGGCTCCCTCGATTATATGACAAGCAGGGAGGCAGGTAGAATTGCATGCGAGATTATGTGGGGGGTTGCTTCTCCCTGGGCGTAAGGCAACGGTGGATTGGAGGCGTGGAGAATGAATCACCAAGGCAATGCAGCCAGCAAGGGGAGAGGAAGGTAGGATAGGCTACGCAGCACGCCTACGCGATTCCAAAACCCCACCCGCATATCCTCCCCGCAAGCAAATCAGCAGGTGTCCTGCGGAAGCAAGCATTCCCCACAATGGCAAGAGGTAGATTTGCTTGCCCCCTTCCTCCGGCCGGCCGGCCGGCCGGGCGGGCCGCTTGGTTTTTTTTTTCCTTCGGTTTCTCCCGCACTGCAAGCAAGCTTAAATCTTGGAGCGGGCCGCGGCTGGCAGAGCGCCGCCCTGCCGCCGCACGCAACGGGGGCGGGCAAGCTGCTCCCGCGCGCGTCTTGTTAGTGGAGTATTAGCATCGCATGCAAGGCAAACAAGCCAAACTATTCGATTCGGAACAGGTAGGGATGGTACGCGTATGCCATTGCCATACCTCTGCGCCCTCGGCTCGCTGTCGTTGCTCCTTTCCGCTTGCTTCCTTTGGGGTGACGGTGGTGCGGTGCGGTGCGGTGAGGTGGCTCGCCGGCCGGAGTCCAGGGAGAAGACGGGGCCTTTTATTTTCTTTTGCTTTGTTTTCTTCTTCCTCTTTCCCTCTCTTCTGGCTCCCTTGGCTTTGATTTGACTGATGAGAGAGAGAGGGTGAAGAGAGAGAAACAAAACAAGGGGAGTTGTGCAATGTTGGGTGGGGAACAATAATGATGGAGAGAGAGAACAGTCAGAGCTGCGAGGAAGAGAGAACAGAGCTGAACAAGCAAGCAAGAGAGGAAATGAGGAGTGACTTGCCTCCCCCATCCCGCGCTAGAGCTGTGTTCAGATTATAAAGAAAAAATACTTTTTTAGATAAATAGTACACTGGAAAGCGTGTTTTGTAGGTGGGATAAATAAAAAAAAGCTTTTGTAGAAGTACTTAGCGATGAAAGGAAACGTCTCCTGAATCCTGATCCTCTCTCTTGCCCCGGGCATTACTCCCGCCTGCACCCTGCATTACTCCTGAGTCCTCATCCAATCATCCATTGCCCATTCTATAATTCTATAATCCAAGCCATTTGGATCATCCAGATTACATTGAGGGGACAAGAACATCCAACGCACCGACTCGTGAAGCAGATGCAAGTTCTTGTTGGCGGTTGCTTTTTTTTATAAAAAAGAATAAACATAGTTGCTGCTTGTTAGTATCTTGCGCAAGCAAGCGATCGTTGCTGTCGCTGTCCCACGGCTGGAATTATAGAAATATTAATCATCAAGCCATATGATTCTACAAGGTAGTGTATTGTATTAAAGAAACAGATACGTACATACGTGGGCGGTGGGCCCGCAGGCATATCCTTCCTCCTCATCTCTCTCTGGGTTTAGATTAGACTAACAGGTTGATTACTGTATTCCACAAGCAAAGCAAACTAAAGGATGGAAATACATCCCTCGTTCTGCTTCGCCACATCGTAGGCAGCACTGGTGACTGGTCTTGCGAAAACAAGCAACCGCGCGCCGATTTCTTTTCCTTTTTGTCCACGCGAGCACTGATAAATTAGCTGTTAATGCCCAGCAAAACAGCACAAAGGAATGCACGCGAGAAACTGTACTGTGGTAAATAAAGGTGAATGGGTGGCGACTGGCGAGTCTGTTTTCTTTTCTTTGCTATGGAAGTGTGGAGTCGTCCAGTGTTTGTTAGTTTAAAAGGTATTTTTTATTTCTTATTTATCTCCTTACAAATATATTTTTCAGAAAAAAAATTCATCTTTTCTATTTATCCACACGTTTTCTAAAAAAATATTTTTTTCTCTTAAAAACTAAAAGTTGTAAAGTTCGTATTCATCCTATCATAGAGCTCGTAGAGTCAGGACACATGTACACGAGGACACTATCAGTCTATCACCCTGAATGTGAATCCTCTTCCTTTCTTTGACCACCGCCACCAGGCCCAACACATACTACTGTCTATTCGTGCTCCCGAGCGTCGAGCGGTATTGTTTCTTCGACTTGATAACTAGGATATATGCTATGTGTATTGGTGTAGTCTTTTACCGTCGTAATTAGCAAGCAGGAGTGTACTGGTGTATAACGGTATAAGATTACAGGAGCATCTACCATTCTAGCACCAAACTATTGGTAGAGTGTTTAGTTGGTGAAATTTATTAAACAATCACATTAAAAACGTGTAGTCTTAAAAATTTCATGAAAAGACCGTAGTATTCCATTCTTATCACTGGCAGTGGCAGGCCATGGTATGTCACCTCCTCTGCAAATGCGAAGACTGCAAGGAAACGACTGCAAAAGCAACTGCATTCTGCAGGTGCAGTGCAGGCATTGGAGTGGAGGAGAGCAGTGCACCGCTCACGTACGCGGAGAAACGTTAGGGTGCGTTTAGTTCCCAGGATTATAAAAGAACTGTTCATCGAACTTTTCCCTATTCATTCTATTTCTTCTACCCACACAACACTATTTATCTACAGTGTTTTTTGATGAACAGTATAGTTTTGGAGAATCTTTCTCCAATCTAAACACATCCTAAGTGGCTGACCTTGCATATCAAATCGTATCAGTCTTTAGTTAATGAAATCTTGCCGGTGGTTTTCACTTGCATGATCTCATTATGATTAGTAGGCCAGGCCATCTTGACCTCTGGAGAATTAATCTCTATAATAGATCATTTTATTTTAGGTCCCACTTATATTGATTCAACTTCACTACTGTATTATTTTGCGATCCACCGCACCCATCACAAATGGTCCAAGCCGTAGTCTGTAGATACTACCTGGTTCATGAAAAACTCTTCAACTCGGTGATATTTCATTAAAAAAGAATTTAGATACATTATATACAAATACATCCTAATAAACAAGTAAACAGTACAAAGAATAGCTAAGCTACCCACTCAAGCTACATACTGTATATATTATGTTATAGTATCAAAGGCATCAACTAGTTTTGGTCGCACCATTGCTGTGCTTGGCTGCTCCATGGACGGATTTGATTGGATGTTTGGATGGATAAGGTTAGAATGAAGAAGCACATGCACAATGCATGATTAGAAGGCGCCATGATTGATTAATCACTCCTCTACCTGGCTGCTCAACAATATTTTTTTTTCCAAAAATTGTTCTGTTTGATCATGTCCCAGAATCTTACATACCTGCGTACTGCGTTTGTCGGCGATTTATGCTGACTGGGTTCTCGAGGGGTGCCCCGAGAGAAGGGTTTGGGAGAAGTCGTCGAGAATCTAGAGCCGAAGGTGACAAGAGACGGTTTAGACAGGTTCGGGTCGCCGGAGCGTAATACCCTACGTCCTGTATGGTGTATCTTGTATTGATGAACGTGTGTTTGAGGGGGGTCCCTACCCTCGCCTTATATAGTCCGGGAGGTAGGGTTACATGGAAACCGTATAGGACTAGGAGACTTTTACAAGTTTATCTCTAATTCCCTAATACAGTATATCCAAACCGACCAGGACTACTCCTTGTCTTGTACGTCAAGTCTTGTTCATGGGCCGGCCCATAGGATGGGCCGCCAGGGTTGTTTAGTCCGTCAGGACTCTACACCCACAAGCCCCCGAGCACCTTATCTCCTGAAGAACAGCCTTGTTGGAATATAGAGTTCTTTGAAGTCCTCCAGAGTTCTTTGAGTCCGCCAGGGTTCTTTGAGACCACCAGGGTTCTTTGAGACCACCAGGGTTCTTTGAGTCCGCCAGGGTTCTTTGATCTTGGAAGTTGCAACCATGCTGTTCAATAGGTAATGATGTGCTCATAAAACTTCTCGAAGTTCGGATTGGTGCGCACCGATTAGGTGCGCCCAATTGGGCAGCCCCCGAGCCTCGTTTATCTTTGAAGAAGAAATTCGAGGCTCTTTCGAAGTCCGAACCAAAAGAGAATCAATTTCCGAGAAACCCGAAGTCTTGTAAAATTCTTCAAAAACTTTCCAGAAAAATATTTCCTGAAAATATATCCACAGCCCCCGAGCCTAAATTTGAACGAAGTCAAATATAGGATCAAGAAAGGACCAAAAATGAAATTTACCAAAGTAACCGCTTCGAAAAGCCCATATAAACCGCCGCGACCCCTCATATCCATACGCTTTCGCGAAACAGATCTAGGGTTTGCCGCAATCGCAGTCCGCACAATCCAGAGACCGCACTCAAGCATCCACTTCTTCCCCCAAACTTAAATCCAATCCCACCAAATCTCGAAAGATCACAATGGCTGGTGGTGAAGGTTCTAGCCGCGGCAAAGGCTCGAAAAGGAAGGCGGAAGCAATGAAGCAGGTCGTTACGACCGAGGAGACAGCACCCGCAGGGGGAACAACCATTGTCGAAGATCCCATCAATGATTGGCCCACCAGCAACCTGACGGAAAAACACATCAAAGCCCTAGAGGCGGATGGATTCTTGCCCGCACAGCAGATCAGCCAGTGGAGAAGCGCACACAGGCATGAATATCCCTCCGAAGAAACCGAAGAAATCACAGTATGGAAGGCCTTCTATGAAGTCGGATTCGGTATGCCCACCTGTGATTTCTTCCGCCGCATCCTCCAGTTTTACGGGATTGAACTGTGCCATTTGAATCCCAATTCCATTCTGAATATATCCATTTTCATCCATCTGTGTGAAGCCTTCCTAGGGATAGACCCCCATTTCGCCCTGTTCCGCCATCTCTTTAGGGTTAAGACCTCTAGCGGTCCACTGCAAGTGGTGGGCAAGGTCGTGATCCAGTTCCGCCAAGGCATGAGGGCAGTGTATTTGGATTATACCACCAAGGAAAGCCTTAAGGACTGGCAGAAAGAGTGGTTTTACACCTGGAACCACCAACCACAGCTGCAGGGCCGTTCGGGGAATCCCCAGTGATGAAGCTGAACTGGAATAAAACAATCAGAGTAGATGAAGCCACACAAATTCCTGAGCTACTGGCCATGATCAGAGACCTGAAGGCACAAGGCCTAACAGGAGCCATAGTCTTCCGGTCATTCCTACTCAGGAGGATTCAACCCTGCAGACAACGCTGTAACCCAGGGTACAAGTACTCTGGGGAGACAGACCCCTCAAGGAATGCTACCGGGGACTTATCAGAGAAGAGGGTGAACCAAATCTTGAAGAAATTCCTGGTGATGACTGATGAACAATTTCCAGATATTCCAGAAATCTCCGCAATAACCATGACACCCGAGGTAAATTCCTTATCTGAATTCATATCTGCATTGTTGAAAAAACATGGGGAACTAACATCTTGGTCATTATAGTATGAAGCCCGACGCATGCTGTATGTAAGCCTGCCACCTCTGGATCCAAGCAACACAGAGGAAGCAGCCCTACTGGCACGCTGTGTGGATTCCCAGGTAAGGGAAAAAGTCCACCGAAGCAAGCCAGTGGAAAGTGAAGATCCTGATGAGCCAATGATAAAATCTGAACCACAGGACCCAGAAGAAGCCCAATCTGAGGCAGGAGCGACCTCCAAGGGAGGAGAAAGGTCCAAGAGACCGGCGCCAACTGAAGCTCAAGCGCCAGTGCCAAAGAAAGCGCGCACCATGCCCAAGCCTCGTGCCAGAACCATTCCAGAAGGGAGGGCAAAGGTATCCCGCAACCCAGAGTAGCTGCAACTTCAGCGGGGATAGCCATCGGAGTGATAGGAACCAGCATGCCGCAGCAAGGCAGCTCTGCGCGGCGTGCACTGTCTGATGAAGAGATTCTTCATGAGATCCTCAACCCTGCCTCCGTGCCGTTCGAAGGGACAACGCCGATTCTTGAAGAACCCTGTCCAGCAGGACCTTCAACGGCGGGGCAGGAGGTGGAGGAGGAGTTCACCTTGGGGGAGCCAGAGATCCCCATGCGACCCTCCAATATGTAAGTATTTCATAAATAGTTGTGGAAGTACCCATTAGAATATGCTGTCAGGACTAACAGACTTCAATTTTCCCAGTGTTGAAAAAACTGCAGCCACAATCAGGGTAGAACCCCAGGTTGACCACATGGCCATAGAACCAGAGGCCTCAGTGCCCGAAGAACCCAGGGTTGTTCCAGAAACAACCCTGCCAGAAGCCCAAACAACTCTGCCGGCCGACTCGTCAGCACCAGCAGAAGCCCAAGTGGAGGAAACAGGCGCGGAAGTGCTGGCGGAGCTCGAACAACTGGTCACGGCGGCAGTAATAGAAGAATCCGAGCAGGAACGCCGTGATCAGTCTTCTGCGCAGCCCCCAAGCGTTACAGTGACAACTCAAGCCGGGGCGGAAGCAGAGTGCTCAAGGGGGAAGCAAAACCGAAGAAAAACAACCCCGGAGCAAATAATTGAAGAAATCCCCAGGGTACCTCAGAGTACCGGAGCCGAAGAAGAGGGCAGGAGCTTCCGCATTGGGAGCTTCGACCCGGTGTTCAATCCAAACCCACAGACATTTGAATACATCTTGGACGCGGAGGAGGACGAACACCACATCGACAGGGGAATGTACCACGCCGAGAGGGCGGTGGCCTACTTCAAGGTTAGTAAAACAACCCTGGACTTATAGTTTTGAGGAAGCATTTTGTATAATCAACTCTGTTGTAGGCTGTTGGCGAGGCATCAAGGAAGAAGACCGAGTATCTGCACAACATTTCCTTGATGCACGCCAAGGCGGACCGTCTCCAAAAGGAGCTGGAGCGTGAGCGCGAAGATCGCAAGCTCCAGGAGGCGGAAGACCGCCAACACGATCCGTACTCTGCATCTGCGCACCAAGGAATTGGCCGCAGAGAAAGGAGGACGTGAAGAAGAAGCTTGCAGCAGCAAAGTCTGAGCTCAAAGGTACCCTGTTGCCACCGAATTCTTGCACTAGTATATCCTTTGTCTGTGTTCAATAACAATTCTGCCTCTGTCGTGTGTTTGTAGGGGCACAACAACAACTCGCAGCAGCCCAGAGCAAGATGACGGATTGGTCCAATGTGGCCAACCGCTATGAAGACGCACTGAAGACCCTCACTGCGGACCCATGAAGGCGTAAAAGAACAACTCCGAGTGGCGGTCCAGCAGCGCAAGGATGCCGATGACCAGCTAATTCAATCCTCGAGCAACAGAAGCAGCTTGCCAAGAACCTGGAGGGTGCTCAGGAGGAGAACAATCGGTTATCCAGGGATCTCGTCCAAGCACAGAAGCACTTAGCAGACAAGAAGATGCTGGACGAGAAACTTGAGCAGGCGGCCGGGCGAATGTCTGAACTTGAAGAAGAGCTGCGGAAGATGAAGAAGTCAGACGACAACCTGGCAGAAGCCTGAACCGGATCGCGCAGCTCGAGAAGGCAGCGAATCCGGTGGTGAAAGCCTTGGTGCCCGAAGACCCTTCAACACCGCAGACATTCTTGGAGCGCCTGAAGGCCATGCCAAGACAGCTGAAAGCCTACATTCAAGAGATCTTCGAAGGCTTGTCTTGTGCATGTCCTTGCAGTAGTGAAGTCCAGGTACCCGGAGGTAGACGTAGGTACATTAGTTCAGGCGCAGCGCCAGAATGTACGGAGTCTACCTTTAGGGCCTGAAGCAAAGAGGCTGAACCGGTTGCGGAAGCAATTGCTCAGAGCCTTAGCGTGTAGATAAAAACAGATGTTATTGTAATATAAGTACAATGCAATGTAATATATCTTTAATTGCCATGGTATGAAGTAAACCAGAATTTCTGCGAATTCCTGGGTTGTCTCTGTGTTAAGAACCAGGACTTAGTCAAAATGTACCGAAGTAGATTTTAACTTGAAAAACAACCCTGTTAAGGACCCAAAGGAACCCAGGGAGATTTCGTATAGCATTAGCTATCTTATAAAATGATACCCTGGAAGGATACTTGGGAACTAACTGTATAATGGTCTGCCGAAGCAAGAACCCAGTAAGACCCACGGGGAGCGGTGGTCAGCGTTAAGCTGATAATTATCGCAGAGTAGTGCAATAGGAGGAATAAATCCGTTCTTGGCCCCGAAGGAACCCGGAGAGACCTCGATTTTGTAGGAGGAAACAGATCCGGTTTTGGCCCGAAGGAACCCGGAGAGAGACCTCATTTTATATAGGCTCCGATGATGTAGGAAAGAAACTGTCCGAGTCTTAGGAAAGAACACGGGAGTTTAAAATAATGCACAAAGACAAATAAACAACCCAGGAGAGGAGTTTTTATTAAGATCAATCTCGTTGTCGGAACAACGGTACAAGAGAACATGCTATCTGCTCCGAAGCAAGGTATAGTTTCATTTATTGCCGAGGCAATGTTACAAAAGAACCCAGGATTGCCGGTACAGCAATGAGTTCCCGTTGTGGCCGAAGCACTGCTGGATTGTAGGAGCTATGCGTAGATGATTTGCGCACGCGTGCTGCGATATTCGAAGGATTTGTAAATCCACACCGTCTTCTGTTTGAAGTCTGTAGGTGCCGGGTTGGGAGTACCTTGGAGCATTAAATGGACCATCCCAAAGGTGGAAGTGAGCTTGGAGTGACCCGGCCAGTATTCTGGATGCGGCGTAGTACCAGTTCCAGTTCTCAATCTTGGAATGATCTTGTCTTCACATTTTTGTCATGGAATCTTCGAATCCCTGAAGGTACGGCCGCATTATTGCAACAAGGCTGTCAGTCGTGCTTCTTCGAGCCGGTATCGACTTCCAGCATTCGTTGTCCAGCTGGGCCATGGCTTCCTGAACTCTTCAACACACAGGAGCACCGTGCATGACATCAACTGGGTAGAAACGGGCTCGATCCATACACTCAGGAAGAAGGGATGATTGCCCCTGTAGCTTTACTGGGTTGACGATCGTAGGTCCCCATACAATCCGGAAAGATTCTTTCAGTTCTTTCATACCTATTCCACCCGGCCTTCTGCTTTTTTCAGTGGTTCGTTTCCTCATGCCGAGCTTTGAGTCCATCAAGGAGCATGCCATTGGCTTCTTCAACTTGTCGCTGTTGGCGCGAGGATGAGCAAGCCGAGCATAAGATAACTTCGATGCTGCGGTCTTCACAGTAGTAGTCCTAGAACTTGGTTGCCTGTGAAGGTGGTACCAAATCTGTAAGAATTGATGTGGTATTCCGAAGCGAAGAATAAACTCTTGAAGGAATTGGACTGCTTTCTCAGGAGTTGGTTGACAACTGGAAAGACTTCTATCCACTTTGTAAACTTGTCGAATTGCGGACAAAGCATGTATTCGAATCCACCTAGCGCCCGGGTAGTTTCGCCATCATATCAAGCCCCCAGCATGCGATTGGCCATGACGAGTATCAATTTGATCTTGTGTCGAGCAGGCGATGCGAGTGATGAGCGATAGTATTGACAACACCTTGCAGTGACGAACGATTTTTCAGCGCTCGTGTAGAACTGTGGGCCAATAGAACCCAGCACGGAAGGCTTTTGCCTACAATGGTGCGGGAAGCTGCATGATTGCCACATTCTCCTGCGTGTATCTCC
>JACEFO010001656.1:0-38665 GCA_015342445.1 Digitaria exilis | reverse complement strand
CCCATAATAAGCAAGTAGGCTGCATCCCCATCTTTCGGAAATGCCACCTGCTCAGCAATGCTGTCGCGAACTCCCATATGAAATAGTCTAGTTCGTTATCTTAGGTAAATATTAGCTGCTCACCTAGTTTACTAATTCCATGTACATAAAATATCCTTGGAAAAGAGCTGTTTGACTGTTTGGTATCTTCCGTTATAACAGACAGCTGTATTTCCTATCTATGGTTCAATCTGCTAACTTTTGTTCAGAAAAGTGCCGCATATGTTTATTTAGCACCTTCATTCTGGGCAAATGCTTATCATGCTCTTACTCAAATACTGTCAGTAGCACAGACATGCATAATCTGTTTGCCTTTGTGTCTAGCTAAACTGTACATTGTTCTTTTATTGGTAATTAAATGTTACTCTCTTTAGGAGATCGTGAACCATTCGCTTTTGTGTTTGAACTTTTCGTTTATTATTGTCCTTTGATGTTTTACTTTCCCAATATTAGTATCCTGATACCACTTCTGTACCGTCGCTACCATTTGCTTGTCCATTTCTAATCTGCACATATTTATGTTCTTTTGCGACACCATGTGGGATAATTTCTGCCTGAAATCTTCAGAAGTGGATCACAACGGGAAAAGATTGTGGAAATGTCGGCACAGATCCCTGCCAAAATGGCTGTCACAACCAAGGATTAAACTCTGCTGCTCTGGTAGAGTTTATCCGTATGGCTAAGATTTCAAAGAATCCCAACTCAGCAGGCTCTACAGGATGCATATTCGTATATCGAAATGATGATAGACCTGACCAAAGCATTTACAACTGAGAGGGTAAGAAGGCTGGCAACGAAGCTATTGCGCAGATAATTGTGACAAGTCGCGACCTGACCAACTTGGTCCTATCTTCTGAAAATGCTCCCGAGGAATATTGGTGTCCGAGTGGTGAAACATGGGAAGACGACTTGGTGCGGCAATGGGTGCCCGATTTCCTCTGTGGCTGGTGAGATTGCTGGTGGCCAGTCTATATATGGCGCATCAGTTGCCTCTCAGGGTATGAAGATGTGAGACCACGGGAGTGGTTTCTTTACATGGAAGTAAACGTAACCGCTTCTCCTTTTTTCCCCCATGATTGATCACCAAATATTCTCCTTATTGATTTATCTACCAAAATTATACCTACTAACGCAGTGGTGGAAGGATCTAAGTGGCAACAAGCGGACAAACAAAGGAGCAATCATCTGACCAGAAATTGAGAAGCTGAATGCCGCTTTACGCATTAGTGCTGAGGGATACCCTGTTAGGTGTGAGGTATGCATCCTTTTGCCATGCTCACACTCGCACTGTATGTCTTGACTAGATGATCTGGTCTTCTTTCAATCATTTCCCGATATGGGAGATATGATTGTAGGCCCTGCTCTTGCTCAACAGTGTCATGATGTCCCTTTGTTGTCTTCCCTCTATCCATTTCTCTGTTTCCTAAATTGTTAAATACAGGCAGTCTATTTTTTACAGTCTATTGCTTTGTGCCGCCAATCTTTGAACTTTTGCCTTGTTTCATTCTCTTAAATAGGTCGCACAAAGAGAAGCGTTCCTCATATGCTCCTGAATCAGGTGTGAGGTATGATGGAGTTTACAGAATTGAGAAATGTTGGAGGAAGATTGGCATTCAGGTAATTTACTACTCTTTTGTGAACTCCATGCTTTCATATCACACTGCTGCTTATGAGGTGGCACACTGGTTAAATATATGGAAATGCATTGAATAATCTTCTGTGTTTTTGCCACAGGGTAAGTTCAAGGTCTGCAGGTATCTCTTTGTACGCTGTGACAATGAGCCAGCTCCCTGGACCAGGTTTGACAAAATACTTTGCCTTGTCTATTAGATAGCTCCTGATATAAGGAAAAAGGGCATTGTTCCTGCTGACATCTTATGCTTTGGCTTGAAGTGATGATCATGGTGACCGTCCAAGGCCATTGCCGAAAATAAAGGAATTGCAAGGTGCAACTGATATAACGGAGAGGAAAGGACGCCCTTCGTGGGACTATGTTGTATGTACCTCTGTTTCTTCTTCCAATGTTGCTGCAATGTGTTATGAACGGCATATATTCATCGTGATAGGAGAAAGAAGGCTGGAAATGGGTTGTGCCTCCGCCAGCCAGCAGGAAGCCTGTTCTCTCTGGGATCCCGAGACTGACAAGCAAATCCGGAGAGTAACAAAGCGTGCTCATATGTCTGTTGCTGAGAGGCTACTAAAAGGTTCTTGCACTTCTGTTTGACCTATTTTGAGGTGCTTTTATACTGCTGTTTTGGAAGTATTATCTCAATTAATTTTTGTTGCCTGATCCTGCAGAGTTTGGCTGTTCTATCTGCCGGTCAGTGATTAAAGAACCACTCACAACTCCATGTGCTCACAATTTCTGCAAGACATGTTTGCTTGGGGCATATGATAGCCAATCCTCTATGAGGGAGAGAAGCCGTGGTGGTAGGACTCTAAGGGCACAGAAGATTGTGAAGACGTGCCCTTCCTGCCCAACTGATATCTGCGACTTCCTGGAGAATCCTCAGGTTTGGTGACATAAGTTTTGTTGGGATGCATTTAGCGTGAACGGATTGTCGAGTTAGTCACATACTTTTATTTGTGATGTTTTTGTTTCAGATCAACCGAGAAATGATGGAGCTGATTGAGTCTCTGCAACGCAAGGCTGTCGAAGAAGGTGACAACAAGGTGACTTCAGATGATGCTGAGGAATGTGGTGATGGTGAGTCGGAGGAAAATGATGCTGCATTGGTTAATGAAGAGGATGATAACAGCTTGAATGAGGAAGAGGAAGATAATGCTGATGGTTCTTTGAAAATTGTGGTTGACATCGAGGAAGAGAAAGATGATAAGAAGACCAAGATGGGTGTGACTGAAGTGGTCGATGTGATAGTTGAAGAAAATGCTGTGAAAGAGACAAAGAAGCGCAAGGGAGCTGAGACTGGCACAGATGTTTCTACTGCTAAAAGGATGAAGAACATGGCTGCCACGGAAGAGGGTACTCGCACTCCAGTGAAAAAGATCAGGAAGAGTGATGTGGATGAAGGCAATGGCAGTCCTGTTGTGAGCAGTGGCCGCAGGGTGACTCGGAGCAGTGCGAATGCTAGTGAAGCTGATGATAGCCCGGCAAGGAGGACCAGAAGCCGTGCCAGAGCTTGAAGCTGGTTGCTTCTGATGGTGATGGAAGCAGGGGAGTGTGGATGCTGGTGGCCTGGAGCCGGATGACATCTAAGGGAGGCTCCGTTTTTTTGGGGAGGTTGTATGTAGTCTGGGAAGTTTGCTTTCTTTAGGTTATAGCGATTTCTGCGCCTGCGGAGAACTGGATCGTGTGCAAAGCTGCACCTGTTTCTTTTGGTTAGGTTTGGGGAAACCGATTGCCACCTTGTCGATTCCCGGACCGCACCTCCTGGAATCTGGATGGTTGTTTATCCAAGATGCTTAAACTTATTTAAAAGTTATCAGCTCCATTGGACGTACAGGTTGCTGTCGATGCCTGCTTTCCTATGTTAATGCGCATTTGTTTATTTCATATGTTGCCTACCGTGTTCAATCTGCTCGTTCGCTGCAAATGCTGATGGATGCTCCTAATTCCTAATGCTGATGCGCATTTCCAGTCTCATGCTAGACTAGTAGAGGTCCGCTTTGGTTCTTGCAACCCAGGTTTTCTTGTGACACCTGTCTACGGGTCCGCTCTAGTTTAAATTCCTTGAATACTTTTGAATGTTTGGTAAGCTTTCTTGTGATGCCAGTCCCCGGGGTGGCCGTAGATGCATGTAGCAACTAGAACTCTTCAGGAACAGCACTGAGGACCAAAACACAAGGCAAAACATCCAGACATTGGGTCTTAAGGGCACGTCTTTACACAAAGGAGGAAGGGTACACGGATGAAATGAGTGCAAGGGAGCCAGGTTGGAAAATGGAGCATGAAAAAACAAATCAAATTGATCGGATCACAATCTCAATGAGTCCTACTGTACAAATTCATTTCCACCCGCCTGACTGCCTGAAACACAGCACCTCTACAATTTCTGCTCTTCACCTGCTTTGCTCTTCTCTGTACCTGTAGCCATGGCCATAGGCTGCTCAATGATAGGGCAAAACTGAGGCATAAACGAGGGTGGATCTTCAGCAGGCTCATGCAGAGCAGAGTTCTTACTATTCGTTGAACTCTCATGTCCCAGCCTTGCTGATGAGTACAAAAAAAGGGAGAAAACAAAACCAAAACAGGGAATGGTTTATTACAGGATCTTCAGCCTCCAGTTAGTAAGCAAACATTGCTTGTCCTCAGTTGGGAGCCGACTTGAACTGGGCTCTCTTGCTACAGTTTTCTTAGTTAGGCGAGGTTGATGGACTTCCCTCTTTGGTGTCTGAACCAGTGAGCGGTCTGTTTCTCCCAGACCGAGTTCGGACATTGTTTCCCACAGGGAAAGGTTCCTGAACAGAAAGCGTAAAACCCCATGTCAGTCGTTTCGCAAATAACATGATGACGTGCCATTGTAATGGATTAATGTGGACTGACCCATGGACTAACAATGTACTCTCTTTTTTTTTTTAAAAAAAAAAAGGACCAACCACATGGCCTTCGTGACTTACAATCAACATGTTTACAGGAGTGATGACAACAGCAGCAAAAGTACACGTACCTGGTCACCTGCATTCGGCCCATCTTTGTGGAAAAGCATAGGACGACACCATTTTTCTTCATTCATCAGGCTAGAGTTCTGAAAAATGGGCAATCAAAGCATTCCTTCCCTGGATTCTGCCATATGCAAGTGATGCCACTTTCTCACTATTGAACTTCTCCCATTTCTTGCCATTGAATGTCTGCACACAATTATCAAGCTCCAATCACTTCTTCCCAACATATGTTCAATCCAAAAGGTAAGTTAAACTGGAAGTACTTCCTATACCACGAGTTATTTAGTAAGTCATGATCACATAGCCATATACCTTGTAAAATGGAATTATGTGCTGTGGATCAGTCATATTGATGAAAGCATATCCCACATTGCACTTGTTCTGAGGAAAGAAAAAAAATGCAATGGTCAGCAACTAGGAATCTTACTGAAAGTGCCAATCTCTACACTTTGAAGGAAAAGGAATAACATACCTTAAAATCAATAGGAAGGTAGATGAAATCATAGGTTCCACGGTGATTTTCGTCAATGACAGCCAAAAGTAGCTTACAATTGTACCTGTTGATATCATCGAGTACAGTAAGTCTATGGAAAAACTAAGGTCAACATGATACACTAAGGTAATACGGAATTATGGATAAAATAGTGGCACAATGTCTAACACATACTTGTTGGGAATGTTTTTTATCATTAGTGTGGTGCGTGAGTCTTCACCCTTTGCTATGCGGTCAAGGTCAAGCTCAAATTGCTTCTTATTTTCAGACTGTGCAGAATTTCCATCATGCCTCCGGCTCCTGATCCGTTCATTAGTGGCATCATATGAAGTAGAAACACGGACCATAGGACTCCTTCCGTTGGTTGCATGAAACATTTGTTGAAGTGATGGAAACCCACTTAAGTGGGTGAACATGGTCTCCCTGTAATTCCCTCTAGTAGGTGCAAATACAGAGAGATCTGATGGATACAATTGAGGGCTACCAGGAAACCCTACATTTTCAAGAGATCCTGGATGAAATGAAGGTACATTTGCAAAACCCACCAACATTGCTTGGAGCTGAGCCCAGGTGATGTTGGTCCATAGGATGAGCACCAGTGTTCTGCATGTGAGGTGGCATGGCAGTGTAACCATGCATATGCATTGGTTGAGGGAATTTGGGCCACAGCATTGGAGCAGAGGGGCTTTGGGGAAAACCATTTGAGTTATTCCAGGTGTGATGATGTCCATGGAGAGGGCAACTTCCAATTCCAGTAACTCCAATGGCTGAAAAAAATACTGATGAGCTTTGAAACAGAATAAAAGGTTTTCTATCTATATCAACGGATTTCTATCTATATGCCCATGACTTGAAACAGTACAGATATACACAATCTAGTGACAAAAAGAAAATGTGCAATTGACAGACTGCAATCACAATTAAGAACACCTGTTTACAAATCCATGCC
The DNA here is from genome assembly GCA_015342445.1 of Digitaria exilis. Classification (NCBI taxonomy): domain Eukaryota; kingdom Viridiplantae; phylum Streptophyta; class Magnoliopsida; order Poales; family Poaceae; genus Digitaria; species Digitaria exilis. Next base: position 32,561 of record JACEFO010001656.1, on the reverse strand, counting down.
AAATATGAAACCAATTAAACAAAGGTTTGGAAAGACAAAACTATTGAATTGCATGCACCAACCAATTCAACTCAAAAGCTTAAGCTGATGGGGAGAGGTGGGCAATTCACTTATACTTCAACACTTCCCCTCACGTGGGGCTCCCTCAGGCCTCAAACGTAGAATATAGGAGTCAGGTGCAATTTATATTATTTAATCACGCCTGCCAGGATTAGACCTCTGGCCTTGGTACATATTGAATTGCATGCACCAACCAATTCAACCCAAAAGATTAAGCTGATGGGGAGAGGTGGGCAATTCACTTATACTTCAACAAAAACAACAAGAAGTTCAGCAGAGAAATTTTTACCTTCATTGTGATCAGAGGAACGCCCGTGACGATCACTAGGGCATACTTTATGGTTATTGTAGTCCACTCCTTCAGATAGTCTGAAGCCTGAATTTCTGGTACTTAATGCCATGGACTTAGAGCCATTGCAAATGCCATTGTGACACTCTGGCAGTGAGTGTGGGTGGAAGGCTTGTAGTCCACGTCCAAAGTTTCCATGACCGAGTGATCCACTAAGTTCACTAATGGCGTCTTGATTGTAGTGCTGACGTGTAGGTTCAATTCTGATAGGCGATGACAACTTCTGAGAACCATTAGCAGAGAAGCCATGGAGTTGTGATCTAACTGGAGAATATAAATTATGAACGGTGCTGTTCTCCCAACTTTTTATGGTCTGACTTTCCTGTTTAACAAGTAAAAAGAAGGTGCAGGCTCAAAATTTATGAATAGAAGGTGTAAATATTATTAAAAAAAAATAGCTACAGCATATATAATTATATACCAATAGTCCCAGGCGGAGAGTTCTTAAGTTGGTGAGTTACAGTATTCTGCTTCCATTCTCCAGAACATTGCTCTGTGAAACTGTCAAGTACAGCAAAAAAACAAGTTAATTCACCACACAAACTGATAGGGGTTTCGTGGACAAATAATGGAATTTGCCAAGCAGAAAGCATGAGAGTGGCAGTTTAGAATTCGGATGCAATTGTACAGCCACTCATTCACTAGACATGATGATAGTAATAGTTAAGAGATGTGTGCAAGTTGATTTCCGTAAACCATGGATGGAAGAACAGACTGTCAAATAATTAAAACAGCAAAGCAAAGGTTAAAAGTGAAACTGGGAAAAATGTGAAGTAGCATTCATCTGTCCTACATTTATGAGCATTCACAGTATTTTATACCTTTCCCCGACTAACCAAGGTTTACTACTTGCAGCACTTGGAAAATTTCCTAGCATATTTAGTCCCAGGCTCATTTAAAGAAGAAAGACTAATATACAGTGCATCTCTGACAACATAATTGATCCTTATGAAGGTAAACAACAATTTGCAATGCCAGTATAAACAATATGTTCACAGAAATAGTGAGGAATGCCAGCCAAGCTAATTACCACAATCCTGCTCCTCCAGAACGGCTATGCTCAACTTTGATTTTTGAGCATGACATATCGCTGTTGTTAAGCTTATTCAGCGCTAATTCTGCTGCTCTGATATCATAGTATTCTACAAAATTCTTATTGTAGCTTGTAGGGGCCTTGAAAATCTATAACCGGAAAGGGAAAAAGATGGTCAGAAGACTGGAACCCAAAATTTCGTAAGGCAAAGTTCAGAAATGATATTAATGATATTACCTCCTTGACATCACCATAAACACTGAATATTCGGAGAAGATCATGGCTGGAGATGGAAGAGTCAATGATAGATACAGCCAGTATTCCATTGTTGGGATCTTTGTTTTCCTAGCGAAGTATCGCAAAGAGAGAACATCACTACAGTGAATAAATTTGCAGCGCTAAGCTACTCAAAGTCTTAATCTACCAATTGAATAATATTTTGAACCGTTTTATCATACATGCTATGAAACATTTCCACTTCAATAAGCTTCTAGTGAATCCTTAAAAAAATGCTAGCGTGTTTACCTTAGTAATGGAAAATTGGACATCAAGGTTCATCAGCCCCAAAGTTTTGTTATGGAGTACTCTCATTGCATTCTGTGCAGCTCTTATGTCATAGTAAGACACTGTTACAAAACCATGGTTCTTGAAGGACGTGTGAAGTGCCTGTATGTCCCCATATTGCTGGAGGTACAGATGAAGGACATATTACATGTGTGAGGCTGAAATTATAGTATTTACCAATTTCAAAATGAAATATCAAGAGAGAATGAGGAAAAAGTTGAAACCTGAAGCTGCACCCTAGCTCAGAATCCTCAATGCTAGGGCTAATATTTTTTATAATAAAGAGTTCTGGAAGGGTGTTCATAAATAGAGTGCTTCCCAGAAAGTTGACTCTCCAAGGATCCTTCATGAAATTTGTCACCATTGCTAGTATTCATCATTCTCCAGCTCCAAACCACCTCCAGTGTAGAATATATCCTCATCAGCATCATCGTGGTTAGATAAGCCAGTGCACTCAAAGCCATCAGTGATTCCAAGATATCAATTCATCGTCATCAGGAAGGAGGTCTTCCAATAGTTTGAGCTTCCATTTCTTCATGGACACTAGAGGTTCAATTCTCCCTCACAACCAGAGCTACTAGCATCAGCAGGTTGGCTAGGAACACCATCTGCCATCATCCTTGCTGCAGAACCATTAAGGCAAGGGGAACAGAGCATTGTCAAGGTAAATAAAAGAACCAACAAATGCTGGCACCAGCTCCCAAATCTCAAGTAACACAACTTAGTTTTTTCATGAAGTGCAAAGGGAACTCACATTTGCTACTGAACACTTCAGATACGGAGCTGGATGAAAAGTAGCTTCCATAATCATGCACACGTTGATTAGCACTAGTTGGTTCAACAGAAGCTGCCCCTCTTGTAGACGAGCCAAGACCGGATCTGGAGCTACCAAGGATATCTCCCCAAGAAATTGATGGCAGGCTTGAAGCATTCTCTTCTTGTCCCATCAAATTACTGAGGCTAAGCATGTCTAATTGGCCCTTGAAGGCTTGCCCTCGTGCATGTTCCAAACCACCTGTAGGATTTGCACCCATGGGGTGGACCTTGTCAAGTGGAGAAGCAATAGCTACTTGCTTCCTGAACATTAAAGGCACATGCAGAACCAACTCAGCATTCTGAAGAGCAGTTCAATCTACTGTCATGTTTACAGCGTTTCAACACATGCATTGGATGATATGTCGATCAAGGCATTTAATTGCTAACTGCACTTACTGAACCTTCCAACTATTCTACCTAACAGTCTTGAGCAGAAATTCTGTAAACATTCAAGTGTAAGAAAAGCTCAGGTACATTCCTTGCCCAGTTGCATCCAAAATGCTTACTAAAATTTGGATGCTTATGATGCAGCCAGCCTAATTTTCACATTTTTAGGAAGTTTGGTTAAGATTTGAATGAATATGCAAAATTAAGCAGGCAGAATAGCCCCCTGGTGCACAAGTATGAAGCACGAGTTTATGAGCAATTCTGGAGCATGGAGTTGGACAAGGGAAGTTAGGTATGCATCATTTTAGGAGATTTTATTGAAGTCCAATAACTTCTGCTAACTGCCAACAGCTAGTATAGAAAGGACCATACATTTTGTAAGGGTGTATGAGGAATTGAAAATATAGTGCCTAACCAACGATTTTCAATCATGCAAGAAGCAAGAACCATGAAACAAATTTAAAAAACGAAGCATGATCCGCACCTCTGTGGTCGACCGTTGACTCTGTTTCCCAAAATCCGACTTGCCTCTACATGAAACATGGAAAGAAAAATCACGTAAATGTCATGCTAGAGATATTGCGTTAATGAAAAGAAAAAAAATGAAGAGACAAGAAAAAGGTTTCTATTGCTAACCTCGGCAGGGACAAGATCCTCTGAGAAGAATGATGAAGATGATGATTCTGACAGTGTAGCAAAGGGCGATAGGTGCCTCCTGTCAACGGCTCCAGAAGCTATCACCATGGGTGTATGAACTTGTGTCTCGACTCACTTTTCTGCGTATCCCAGTTTGTTGACCTCAACTTAAGCCCCGGAGGTTATGGCCCCTCTCATTAATTGCCTGCTTAAGAAACATCGAAGGATTAAGATGAAAGAAAGAGAAAGGCATATATAGCAGGAAACGAGGACCGGATTTATATCTTGTGCCATCGTGGGCACACAATCCCTATGAAGCAAACACTCTAGCAATTCCAAATTTGATTGAGAAAAGGGCATGTGTGAGTGGAGAAAAAGGTCAGGTGAGATTGAGAAGAAGCTGCTTCCTTGTGTCCATGAGAAAACGTTGCAAGTCGCAGACAGGGTGACAAGATGAAGCTAGCTAACCCGGTAGGCAGGTACTTTGTCTGTCACATTATACAAAGCAAAAGGATTGCCCTCCCAAAAATTGTAAAAGAAGAAATGGGACTGGATTTGCGAACAGGGGGAGGGGAGGCAGGCAGGCTGGAATGAGGAACAAGAGTGGGGGCAGAGCAGAGGAAGGGAAAAGAAAAAAGAAAGAAAGAAAGAAAAAAAATAGCCGACCTCTTGGGACTTCTTGTTGTACTGTCGCTTGTTCCGGCCGTGCTCGTGTGCCTCAAACTAATCGAGGACGAGGAGAGGAGCCTGCTCTGTTCTACGGCGGGTTTGGGCTCCCTCGATTATATGACAAGCAGGGAGGCAGGTAGAATTGCATGCGAGATTATGTGGGGGGTTGCTTCTCCCTGGGCGTAAGGCAACGGTGGATTGGAGGCGTGGGAGAATGAATCACCAAGGCAATGCAGCCAGCAAGGGGAGAGGAAGGTAGGATAGGCTACGCAGCACGCCTACGCGATTCCAAAACCCCACCCGCATATCCTCCCCGCAAGCAAATCAGCAGGTGTCCTGCGGAAGCAAGCATTCCCCACAATGGCAAGAGGTAGATTTGCTTGCCCCCTTCCTCCGGCCGGCCGGCCGGCCGGGCGGGCCGCTTGGTTTTTTTTTTCCTTCGGTTTCTCCCGCACTGCAAGCAAGCTTAAATCTTGGAGCGGGCCGCGGCTGGCAGAGCGCCGCCCTGCCGCCGCACGCAACGGGGGCGGGCAAGCTGCTCCCGCGCGCGTCTTGTTAGTGGAGTATTAGCATCGCATGCAAGGCAAACAAGCCAAACTATTCGATTCGGAACAGGTAGGGATGGTACGCGTATGCCATTGCCATACCTCTGCGCCCTCGGCTCGCTGTCGTTGCTCCTTTCCGCTTGCTTCCTTTGGGGTGACGGTGGTGCGGTGCGGTGCGGTGAGGTGGCTCGCCGGCCGGAGTCCAGGGAGAAGACGGGGCCTTTTATTTTCTTTTGCTTTGTTTTCTTCTTCCTCTTTCCCTCTCTTCTGGCTCCCTTGGCTTTGATTTGACTGATGAGAGAGAGAGGGTGAAGAGAGAGAAACAAAACAAGGGGAGTTGTGCAATGTTGGGTGGGGAACAATAATGATGGAGAGAGAGAACAGTCAGAGCTGCGAGGAAGAGAGAACAGAGCTGAACAAGCAAGCAAGAGAGGAATGAGGAGTGACTTGCCTCCCCCATCCCGCGCTAGAGCTGTGTTCAGATTATAAAGAAAAAATACTTTTTTAGATAAATAGTACACTGGAAAGCGTGTTTTGTAGGTGGGATAAATAAAAAAAAGCTTTTGTAGAAGTACTTAGCGATGAAAGGAAACGTCTCCTAAATCCTGATCCTCTCTCTTGCCCCGGGCATTACTCCCGCCTGCACCCTGCATTACTCCTGAGTCCTCATCCAATCATCCATTGCCCATTCTATAATTCTATAATCCAAGCCATTTGGATCATCCAGATTACATTGAGGGGACAAGAACATCCAACGCACCGACTCGTGAAGCAGATGCAAGTTCTTGTTGGCGGTTGCTTTTTTTTATAAAAAAGAATAAACATAGTTGCTGCTTGTTAGTATCTTGCGCAAGCAAGCGATCGTTGCTGTCGCTGTCCCACGGCTGGAATTATAGAAATATTAATCATCAAGCCATATGATTCTACAAGGTAGTGTATTGTATTAAAGAAACAGATACGTACATACGTGGGCGGTGGGCCCGCAGGCATATCCTTCCTCCTCATCTCTCTCTGGGTTTAGATTAGACTAACAGGTTGATTACTGTATTCCACAAGCAAAGCAAACTAAAGGATGGAAATACATCCCTCGTTCTGCTTCGCCACATCGTAGGCAGCACTGGTGACTGGTCTTGCGAAAACAAGCAACCGCGCGCCGATTTCTTTTCCTTTTTGTCCACGCGAGCACTGATAAATTAGCTGTTAATGCCCAGCAAAACAGCACAAAGGAATGCACGCGAGAAACTGTACTGTGGTAAATAAAGGTGAATGGGTGGCGACTGGCGAGTCTGTTTTCTTTTCTTTGCTATGGAAGTGTGGAGTCGTCCAGTGTTTGTTAGTTTAAAAGGTATTTTTTATTTCTTATTTATCTCCTTACAAAATATATTTTTCAGAAAAAAAATTCATCTTTTCTATTTATCCACACGTTTTCTAAAAAAATATTTTTTTCTCTTAAAAACTAAAAGTTGTAAAGTTCGTATTCATCCTATCATAGAGCTCGTAGAGTCAGGACACATGTACACGAGGACACTATCAGTCTATCACCCTGAATGTGAATCCTCTTCCTTTCTTTGACCACCGCCACCAGGCCCAACACATACTACTGTCTATTCGTGCTCCCGAGCGTCGAGCGGTATTGTTTCTTCGACTTGATAACTAGGATATATGCTATGTGTATTGGTGTAGTCTTTTACCGTCGTAATTAGCAAGCAGGAGTGTACTGGTGTATAACGGTATAAGATTACAGGAGCATCTACCATTCTAGCACCAAACTATTGGTAGAGTGTTTAGTTGGTGAAATTTATTAAACAATCACATTAAAAACGTGTAGTCTTAAAAATTTCATGAAAAAGACCGTAGTATTCCATTCTTATCACTGGCAGTGGCAGGCCATGGTATGTCACCTCCTCTGCAATGCGAAGACTGCAAGGAAACGACTGCAAAAGCAACTGCATTCTGCAGGTGCAGTGCAGGCATTGGAGTGGAGGAGAGCAGTGCACCGCTCACGTACGCGGAGAAACGTTAGGGTGCGTTTAGTTCCCAGGATTATAAAAGAACTGTTCATCGAACTTTTCCCTATTCATTCTATTTCTTCTACCCACACAACACTATTTATCTACAGTGTTTTTTGATGAACAGTATAGTTTTGGAGAATCTTTCTCCAATCTAAACACATCCTAAGTGGCTGACCTTGCATATCAAATCGTATCAGTCTTTAGTTAATGAAATCTTGCCGGTGGTTTTCACTTGCATGATCTCATTATGATTAGTAGGCCAGGCCATCTTGACCTCTGGAGAATTAATCTCTATAATAGATCATTTTATTTTAGGTCCCACTTATATTGATTCAACTTCACTACTGTATTATTTTGCGATCCACCGCACCCATCACAAATGGTCCAAGCCGTAGTCTGTAGATACTACCTGGTTCATGAAAAACTCTTCAACTCGGTGATATTTCATTAAAAAAGAATTTAGATACATTATATACAAATACATCCTAATAAACAAGTAAACAGTACAAAGAATAGCTAAGCTACCCACTCAAGCTACATACTGTATATATTATGTTATAGTATCAAAGGCATCAACTAGTTTTGGTCGGCACCATTGCTGTGCTTGGCTGCTTCCATGGACGGATTTGATTGGATGTTTGGATGGATAAGGTAGAATGAAGAAGCACATGCACAATGCATGATTAGAAGGCGCCATGATTGATTAATCACTCCTCTACCTGGCTGCTCAACAATATTTTTTTTTCCAAAAATTGTTCTGTTTGATCATGTCCCAGAATCTTACATACCTGCGTACTGCGTTTGTCGGCGATTTATGCTGACTGGGTTCTCGAGGGGGTGCCCCGAGAGAAGGGTTTGGGAGAAGTCGTCGAGAATCTAGAGCCGAAGGTGACAAGAGACGGTTTAGACAGGTTCGGGTCGCCGGAGCGTAATACCCTACGTCCTGTATGGTGTATCTTGTATTGATGAACGTGTTTTGAGGGGGGTCCCTACCTCGCCTTATATAGTCCGGGAGGTAGGGTTACATGGAAACCGTATAGGACTAGGAGACTTTTACAAGTTTATCTCTAATTCCCTAATACAGTATATCCAAACCGACCAGGACTACTCCTTGTCTTGTACGTCAAGTCTTGTTCATGGGCCGGCCCATAGGATGGGCCGCCAGGGTTGTTTAGTCCGTCAGGACTCTACACCCACAAGCCCCCGAGCACCTTATCTCCTGAAGAACAGCCTTGTTGGAATATAGAGTTCTTTGAAGTCCTCCAGAGTTCTTTGAGTCCGCCAGGGTTCTTTGAGACCACCAGGGTTCTTTGAGACCACCAGGGTTCTTTGAGTCCGCCAGGGTTCTTTGATCTTGGAAGTTGCAACCATGCTGTTCAATAGGTAATGATGTGCTCATAAAACTTCTCGAAGTTCGGATTGGTGCGCACCGATTAGGTGCGCCCAATTGGGCAGCCCCCGAGCCTCGTTTATCTTTGAAGAAGAAATTCGAGGCTCTTTCGAAGTCCGAACCAAAAGAGAATCAATTTCCGAGAAAACCCGAAGTCTTGTAAAATTCTTCAAAAACTTTCAGAAAAATATTTCCTGAAAATATATCCACAGCCCCCGAGCCTAAATTTGAACGAAGTCAAATATAGGATCAAGAAAGGACCAAAAATGAAATTTACCAAAGTAACCGCTTCGAAAAGCCCATATAAACCGCCCGCGACCCCTCATATCCATACGCTTTCGCGAAACAGATCTAGGGTTTGCCGCAATCGCAGTCCGCACAATCCAGAGACCGCACTCAAGCATCCACTTCTTCCCCCAAACTTAAATCCAATCCCACCAAATCTCGAAAGATCACAATGGCTGGTGGTGAAGGTTCTAGCCGCGGCAAAGGCTCGAAAAGGAAGGCGGAAGCAATGAAGCAGGTCGTTACGACCGAGGAGACAGCACCCGCAGGGGGAACAACCATTGTCGAAGATCCCATCAATGATTGGCCCACCAGCAACCTGACGGAAAAACACATCAAAGCCCTAGAGGCGGATGGATTCTTGCCCGCACAGCAGATCAGCCAGTGGAGAAGCGCACACAGGCATGAATATCCCTCCGAAGAAACCGAAGAAATCACAGTATGGAAGGCCTTCTATGAAGTCGGATTCGGTATGCCCACCTGTGATTTCTTCCGCCGCATCCTCCAGTTTTACGGGATTGAACTGTGCCATTTGAATCCCAATTCCATTCTGAATATATCCATTTTCATCCATCTGTGTGAAGCCTTCCTAGGGATAGACCCCCATTTCGCCCTGTTCCGCCATCTCTTTAGGGTTAAGACCTCTAGCGGTCCACTGCAAGTGGTGGGCAAGGTCGTGATCCAGTTCCGCCAAGGCATGAGGGCAGTGTATTTGGATTATACCACCAAGGAAAGCCTTAAGGACTGGCAGAAAGAGTGGTTTTACACCTGGAACCACCAACCACAGCTGCAGGGCCGTTCGGGGAATCCCCCAGTGATGAAGCTGAACTGGAATAAAACAATCAGAGTAGATGAAGCCACACAAATTCCTGAGCTACTGGCCATGATCAGAGACCTGAAGGCACAAGGCCTAACAGGAGCCATAGTCTTCCGGTCATTCCTACTCAGGAGGATTCAACCCTGCAGACAACGCTGTAACCCAGGGTACAAGTACTCTGGGGAGACAGACCCCTCAAGGAATGCTACCGGGGACTTATCAGAGAAGAGGGTGAACCAAATCTTGAAGAAATTCCTGGTGATGACTGATGAACAATTTCCAGATATTCCAGAAATCTCCGCAATAACCATGACACCCGAGGTAAATTCCTTATCTGAATTCATATCTGCATTGTTGAAAAAACATGGGGAACTAACATCTTGGTCATTATAGTATGAAGCCCGACGCATGCTGTATGTAAGCCTGCCACCTCTGGATCCAAGCAACACAGAGGAAGCAGCCCTACTGGCACGCTGTGTGGATTCCCAGGTAAGGGAAAAAGTCCACCGAAGCAAGCCAGTGGAAAGTGAAGATCCTGATGAGCCAATGATAAAATCTGAACCACAGGACCCAGAAGAAGCCCAATCTGAGGCAGGAGCGACCTCCAAGGGAGGAGAAAGGTCCAAGAGACCGGCGCCAACTGAAGCTCAAGCGCCAGTGCCAAAGAAAGCGCGCACCATGCCCAAGCCTCGTGCCAGAACCATTCCAGAAGGGAGGGCAAAGGTATCCCCGCAACCCAGAGTAGCTGCAACTTCAGCGGGGATAGCCATCGGAGTGATAGGAACCAGCATGCCGCAGCAAGGCAGCTCTGCGCGGCGTGCACTGTCTGATGAAGAGATTCTTCATGAGATCCTCAACCCTGCCTCCGTGCCGTTCGAAGGGACAACGCCGATTCTTGAAGAACCCTGTCCAGCAGGACCTTCAACGGCGGGGCAGGAGGTGGAGGAGGAGTTCACCTTGGGGGAGCCAGAGATCCCCATGCGACCCTCCAATATGTAAGTATTTCATAAATAGTTGTGGAAGTACCCATTAGAATATGCTGTCAGGACTAACAGACTTCAATTTTCCAGTGTTGAAAAACTGCAGCCACAATCAGGGTAGAACCCCAGGTTGACCACATGGCCATAGAACCAGAGGCCTCAGTGCCCGAAGAACCCAGGGTTGTTCCAGAAACAACCCTGCCAGAAGCCCAAACAACTCTGCCGGCCGACTCGTCAGCACCAGCAGAAGCCCAAGTGGAGGAAACAGGCGCGGAAGTGCTGGCGGAGCTCGAACAACTGGTCACGGCGGCAGTAATAGAAGAATCCGAGCAGGAACGCCGTGATCAGTCTTCTGCGCAGCCCCCAAGCGTTACAGTGACAACTCAAGCCGGGGCGGAAGCAGAGTGCTCAAGGGGGAAGCAAACCGAAGAAACAACCCCGGAGCAAATAATTGAAGAAATCCCCAGGGTACCTCAGAGTACCGGAGCCGAAGAAGAGGGCAGGAGCTTCCGCATTGGGAGCTTCGACCCGGTGTTCAATCCAAACCCACAGACATTTGAATACATCTTGGACGCGGAGGAGGACGAACACCACATCGACAGGGGAATGTACCACGCCGAGAGGGCGGTGGCCTACTTCAAGGTTAGTAAAACAACCCTGGACTTATAGTTTTGAGGAAGCATTTTGTATAATCAACTCTGTTGTAGGCTGTTGGCGAGGCATCAAGGAAGAAGACCGAGTATCTGCACAACATTTCCTTGATGCACGCCAAGGCGGACCGTCTCCAAAAGGAGCTGGAGCGTGAGCGCGAAGATCGCAAGCTCCAGGAGGCGGAAGACGCCAACACGATCCGTACTCTGCATCTGCGCACCAAGGAATTGGCCGCAGAGAAGGAGGACGTGAAGAAGAAGCTTGCAGCAGCAAAGTCTGAGCTCAAAGGTACCCTGTTGCCACCGAATTCTTGCACTAGTATATCCTTTGTCTGTGTTCAATAACAATTCTGCCTCTGTCGTGTGTTTGTAGGGGCACAACAACAACTCGCAGCAGCCCAGAGCAAGATGACGGATTGGTCCAATGTGGCCAACCGCTATGAAGACGCACTGAAGACCCTCACTGCGGACCATGAAGGCGTAAAAGAACAACTCCGAGTGGCGGTCCAGCAGCGCAAGGATGCCGATGACCAGCTAATTCAAATCCTCGAGCAACAGAAGCAGCTTGCCAAGAACCTGGAGGGTGCTCAGGAGGAGAACAATCGGTTATCCAGGGATCTCGTCCAAGCACAGAAGCACTTAGCAGACAAGAAGATGCTGGACGAGAAACTTGAGCAGGCGGCCGGGCGAATGTCTGAACTTGAAGAAGAGCTGCGGAAGATGAAGAAGTCAGACGACAACCTGGCAGAAGCCCTGAACCGGATCGCGCAGCTCGAGAAGGCAGCGAATCCGGTGGTGAAAGCCTTGGTGCCCGAAGACCCTTCAACACCGCAGACATTCTTGGAGCGCCTGAAGGCCATGCCAAGACAGCTGAAAGCCTACATCAAGAGATCTTCGAAGGCTTGTCTTGTGCATGTCCTTGCAGTAGTGAAGTCCAGGTACCCGGAGGTAGACGTAGGTACATTAGTTCAGGGCGCAGCGCCAGAATGTACGGAGTCTACCTTTAGGGGCCTGAAGCAAGAGGCTGAACCGGTTGCGGAAGCAATTGCTCAGAGCCTTAGGCTGTAGATAAAAACAGATGTTATTGTAATATAAGTACAATGCAATGTAATATATCTTTATTGCCATGGTATGAAGTAGAACCAAGAATTTCTGCGAATTCCTGGGTTGTCTCTGTGTTAAGAACCAGGACTTAGTCAAAATGTACGCGAAGTAGATTTTAACTTGAAAAACAACCCTGTTAAGGACCCAAAGGAACCCAGGGAGATTTCGTATAGCATTAGCTATCTTATAAAATGTACCCTGGAAGGATACTTGGGAACTAACTGTATATGGTCTGCCGAAGCAAGAACCCAGTAAGACCCACGGAGCGGCAGCGTTAAGCTGATAATTATCGCAGAGTAGTGCAATAGGAGGAATAAATCCGTTCTTGGCCCCGAAGGAACCCGGAGAGACCTCGATTTTGTAGGAGGAACAGATCCGGTTTTGGCCCCGAAGGAACCCGGAGAGACCTCATTTATATAGGCTCCGATTGTGTAGGAAAGAAACTGTCCGAGTCTTAGGAAGAACACGGGAGTTTAAATAATGCCACAAAGACAAATAAACAACCCAGTGAGGGAGTTTTATTAAGATAATCTCGTTGTCGGAACAACGGTACAAGAGAACATGTATTGCCGAAGCAAGTAGTTCATTTATTGCCGAGGCAATGTTTACAAAAGAACCCAGGATGCCGGAGCAATGAGTTCCCGTGGTGCCGAAGCACTGCTGGATTGTAGGAGCTATGCGTAGAATTTGCGCAGGTGCTCGATATTCCAAGGATTTGGTAAATCCACACCGTCTTCTGTTTGAAGTCTGTAGGTGCCGGGTTGGAGTACCTTGGAGACAATAAATGGACCATCCCAAGGTGAAGTGAGCTTGGAGTGACCGGCCGTATTCTGGATGCGGCGTAGTACCAGTTCTCCAATCTGGAATGATCTTGTCTTCACATTTTTGTCATGGAATCTTCGAATCCCCTGAAGGTACGCCGCATTATGCAACAAGGCTGTCAGTCGTGCTTCTTCAGCCGTATCGACTTCCAGCATTCGTTGTCCATCTGCCATGGCTTCCTGGAACTCTTCAACACGAGGAGCACCGTGCATGACATCAACTGGTAGAACGGCCTCTGATCCATACACCAGGAAGAAGGGAGATTGCCCTGTAGCTTTACTGGGTTGAGATCGTAGGCCCCATACAACCGGAAAGAGTTCTTTCATCCACCGGCCTTCTGCTTTTTTCAGGGTTCTTTCCATGCGAGCTTTGAGTCCATCAAGGAGCATGCCATTGGCTCTTTCAACTTGTCCGTTGGCGCGAGGATGAGCAACCGAAGCATAAGATACTTCGATGCTGCGGTCTTCACAGTAGTCCCAGAACTTGTTGCCTGTGAAGGTGGTACCCAAATCTGTAATGATTTGATGTGGTATTCCGAAGCGAAGAATCAACTCTTGAAGGAATTGGACTGCTTTCTCAGAGGTTGGTTTGACAACTGGAAAGACTTCTATCCACTTTGTAAACTTGTCAATTGCGACAAAGCAGTATTCGAATCCACCAGGCGCCCGGGGTAGTTTCCCAATCATATCAAGCCCCCAGCATGCGAATGGCCATGACGGAGGTATCAATTTGATCTTGTGAGCAGGCTGATGCGAGTGATGAGCGAAGTATTGACAACCCTTGCAGTGACGAACGATTTCTTCAGCGTCGTGTAGAGCTGTGGGCCAATAGAACCCAGCACGGAAGGCTTTGCCTACAATGGTGCGGGAAGCTGCATGATTGCCACATTCTCCTGCGTGTATCTCCTCCAAGATGCTAACTCCTTCTTGCTGTGAGACGCATTTCATCAATGCGCCAGAGCGTGCACCACGTCGGTACAGTGTATCGCCGATTATGACATAGGACTTGCTACGGCGGACAATTTGCTGAGCTTCTGCCTTCTCGGCAGGGAGTTTGTCGTGCAAGATGTAGTCTATAATCGGAGCACTCCAAGTAGCGTCGATGAGCATAACCTCGGGAGCTGAGGTTGTAGCATTGGGGTTGCTGCTGCAGAAATTGATGGCTTGGAGAGTTCATTGACGAACACCCCGCTGGGTACCTCTGCTCTGGAAGAACCCAGCTTTGATAGGACGTCTGCAGCCACGTTGTAATCTCGCTCGACATGATGGAATTCAATGCCGAGGAAGTGTTTTTCCAGTTTGCGGACTTCTTCACAGTATGCGTCCATGTCTTCATGGTTGCGATTCCAGTCCTTATTGACTTGTTTGATGACCAACATTGAATCCCCATATACCAGCAGCCGCTTGATACTGAGAGTAATGGCCATCTTCATGCCGTGAAGAAGTGCTTCGTATTCTGCAGCATTGTTGGTGACAGCAAACTGAATCTGCAGAACATACTTGAGTTGGTCCCCTCGAGGTGAGATCAACAGAACTCCAGCGCCTCCGCCTTCCAGCTTGAGTGACCCGTCGAAGTACATGATCCAATGCTCAGGCTTGGCGGTAGAGACTGGGAGATTGTGCTCGGTCCATTCTGATATGAAATCAGTAAGGACTTGAGACTTCATGGCCGTGCGAGAACGGAACTCAATGCTGTATGTTCCGAGCTCGACAGCCCACTTGGCGATTCGCCCAGTAGCGTCTTGATTATGGAGAACCTCGCCAATGGGATAACCAGTAACCACAATGATCTTGTAGGTGTCGAAGTAGTGTCGCAGCTTTCTGGATGTCATTAAGACAGCATATAGAATTTTTTGAACTTGAGGGTACCTGGACTTAGAGTCCGAGAGGACTTCGCTCACAAAGTACACAGGCCGCTGAATCTTTTGAAGGTGGCCTTCCTCGTTGCGTTCAACAATAATGGCGGCACTGACGACATTGGTGGTTGCTGTAATGTAGAGCAAGAGATCTTCGCCCGGGAGCGGTGCAGTGAGCACAGGAGGCGTAGTCAGGAATATCTTGAGCTTGTCGAAGGCGTCCTGAGCTTCCTGAGTCCACTGAAATCTGTCTTGCTTCTTGAGTAATTTGAAGAACTCAGTACCGCGTTCCCCAAGCTTGGAGATAAAGCGGTTGAGTGCAGCCATGCAGCCCGTAAGCTTCATGACATCCTTGACAGTGGTTGGCGGCTCCATGTTCATGATAGTTGCTATCTTCTCTGGATTTGCTTCGATACCGCGTTCACTGATAATGAACCCAAGGAGCTTTCCGGATGGAACACCGAAGACGCATTTGGTGGGGTTAAGCTTCCACTGCCATTTGCGTAAGTTGTCGAACGTTTCGGTGAGATCAGTGATGAGATCCTCGGGATTTCTTGTCTTGACTACCACATCATCAACGTAGGCCTCAACATTTCGGTGAAGTTGTTCTTGAAGACAACCCTGTATAGCCCTCTGATATGTGGCACCCGCATTTTTCAAGCCAAAGGGCATTGTTGTGTAACAATATGCACCAAATGGCGTGATGAACGCAGTTTTGATCTGATCCTCTTCTTTCAGTGATATCTGATGATACCCTGAGTAACAATCGAGGAAACAGAGTAGTGTACACCCGGCGGTGCTGTCGATGACTTGGTCGATGCGAGGAAGCCCGAAGGGATCCTTCTTGCAGTGCTTGTTGAGATCAGTATAATCAACGCACATTCTCCATTCATTTGAATTCTTTTTTCTTACAAGAACCGGGTTGGCTAACCAATCCGGATAAAAGACTTCTTTAATGAAGCCGGCTGCTAATAACTTAGCTAGTTCTTTCTTGATGGCCTCCCGACGCTCTGTGGCAAATCTTCGGAGGCGCTGCTTCTTAGGCTTCGCGCTCTCGTTGAGGTCCAGCTTGTGCTCGATCAACTCTCTGGGTACTCCAGGCATGTCGGAGGGTTTTGTAGCAAATATGTCCGCCTGGGCTCGCAGGAAGTCGACGAGCGCGCTTTCCTATGCGGGAGTGAGGTTGGAGCCGATCACTGCTGTCTTGGGAGGATCTCCTGTTTGGAGATCGATCGTCTTCGTGGTGACCTTCTCCACAGGCTTGATAGCCCGTGTCTTCTTCTGCGTCGGGGCGTCATCATCTTCTGCGATGACGGCCGCAGCCAGGGGTTGGAGTTCCTGGCGATCGATGGTGGACGCGGCTCTGACGGCGTGCTCCACTGCTTCTTTATCGCAGAGGTAGGAGCGCTTGATGTCGCCGCGGAGGGAGAGGACGCCGTGAGGCCCTGGCATCTTCAGTACCAGGTAGGTGTAGTGGGGGATGGCCATGAACTTGGCCAATGCAGGTCGCCCGAGGATGGCATGGTAGGAGGTCTCGAAGTCTGCAACTTCGAACTTAATGAACTCTGTACGGTAGTTTGATGACGTACCGTACGTGACGGGCAAGGTGATTTGCCCGAGGGGGATGGCGGCCTTCCCGGGCACGATGCCGTAGAAGGGAGTGTCCGCCGGCTGCAGCGTGCTCATGTCGAGGCCCATGGACTTCAACGTTTTGGCGAAGATGAGGTTGAGTCCACTGCCTCCGTCGATCAGGACCTTGGTGAGCCTGCTGTTTGCTACCACGGTCTCGAGGACGAGAGGGTATCGGCCGGGAGAAGAGATCTCGGCCCACTGATCCTCGCGGGACCAGGTGATGGTGGTGTCGGACCACCGTAGCGGTGTGACCACCGCTGGTTCTGCTGCATAAGCCTCGCGTCTTGCATTCTTGCGATTGCGCGAGGTGTCGCTGACTGCCATGCCTCCGAAGATGACGTTGACAGTGTTGTTGATGTCTGGGAAACCGCTGTCTCCCTTGTCGTGGTCGTCGTTTCCGTCACCAGCCGGCTTCTGCTTCTTATTGGGGGTGCTGAATGTCTCCCGGAGGAGCACGCACTCGCCCATGGTGTGCTTGCCGTCGGTGTGGTAGGGGCAGCGCTTCTTGAGAAGTTTGTTGAACTCCTCTCGTCGTTGCTGCGCGGATTTGGCGGAGCGGACGGTTTGAACGGTTGCGACCGTGTTGTGTGGTCGCTTCCGTGGGTTGTTGCCGTTGCGCTGGAAGGAGTCGCGCGGCTGATCCCTGTTGTCCTCCTGGTTCTTGCGCCCAGGGTTGTTGGGTCTCTTGCCGTAGCGCTCCCGTTCTTGATCATCGGTGTCCATCCAATTGGACACCAGTGCGCGGAATTCCTCGAGGTCGCGAGGACGGTTGTGACCGAAGTCACGGAAGAGGGTGCGATCCGTCATCCCTTCTTGAAAGTAATCAATGACTTCGGAGTCGGGGATGGGAACGCAGGATGCCTTGATGGCGAAGAATCGCCTGTTGTAGTCGCGCAGGGACTCCTCTGGCTTCTGCTTGCATGCGCGGAGTTCATACTTGCTACCGGGGCGCTCGAAAGAACCCTGGTAGTTGGAGACGAAAGCCTTCTTCAGCGCGTGCCAGCTATCGATGGAATCTGGAGGGAGGGACTCAAGCCAGGTAAGAGGACCCTGCTCCATCGCAACTGGGAAGTAGAGCATCTTGGAGATGTCATCACCCCCTGATGCTTCAATTGCCGAGGAATATCTGCGCAGCCAGATGTTTGGGTCTTGCTTCCCGTCGAAGTGGGTAATGCCTGGCGGCTTGAACTTCCGCG
Source organism: Digitaria exilis (assembly GCA_015342445.1). Classification (NCBI taxonomy): domain Eukaryota; kingdom Viridiplantae; phylum Streptophyta; class Magnoliopsida; order Poales; family Poaceae; genus Digitaria; species Digitaria exilis. The sequence goes on along the minus strand of JACEFO010001656.1, from coordinate 14,759 downwards.
GGAAGGAGCTGATGCGGATGGCACGTGTGTAGCATGGAAGAGCATCGGGATTGGGGACGCCGCATCTGCCCGCCGAATCCGCAACGTGGGAAGTGGCTCTTCCCTCTCTGATCCGGATGATGTCGTTGCGGGCGTCGTTGGGTGTGTTATGAGAGCGAGCTGGACGGGGTTCTCCGCGACGCTGGGACCTGGGAGGTTCCTCGCGAGGACGGCGGGGTTCTTCGCGAGGCCTGTTCTTGTCCTTGTTTTGGCCTGTGGAGCTGCCGTAGTGGCTGCTCTGACGCTTGGCCGACGGTGCTTGCTGGCGCGAAGAACTCTTGCTTTTGGATGAGGAGTGGCCTCCATCCAAGCGATCGACCATGACCGCTGCGGCTTCTAGGCGAGCCTTGGCGAGGTTGATTTCAGGGGTTGTCTGGAACCCCTCGAAGACGCTGACCCCGAACAAGATGTTGGCCACGGGGGAGTTGAAGATCTCCTGCTTGTCGAACTCAGGATTGAGGTTCTTCTTCTTGATGAAGCGACGTCGCAGGGCGCGATTGCGATTGCGCTCGATACGGAGCTCCCGGTCCGCGTCGGTTTCTCCTTCCTCCGTTGGTGCGTCGTCGGAGACGACTTCTTCATCGCTGTGCTCGCTGAGGAGCACGCAGGACTGGCGACCGGGGTTCTTTAGCCCGGTTCTTTTGTTACCCTTGGTAACAAGTAGCTCTCTGCCTTCTTGGAAAGGAAGCAGAGGTTGAATGTCTCGTACCGTGATAGGTACGTTTGCTTCGAACAGAGCCGCCTCGGGGTCCATGCCAGGCCAATGAACGATAACCCCTGAGGGGGTTGTGGTCATGACAAGATCCGAGGTTGCTCCGCGGGGTTGGAGAACCTTCTTCTTGAGTTGCTTCTGGTGGACCGCGGCTGAGTTTGTTAGCCCAAAGGGAAACTGGCCTGCGCGCGGTCCACGTGGCGAAGTCCTCGTCCCGCGGGAGTTGGAACCAGGGTTCCTGGGTACCCGCGGGGTTGCTGTCACGGTCCGGATTGTAGAACCCTGGCGAGACTCGGAAGTGATCCGGAGCCCGCCGGGGAGTCGAGGACACGTGGCTTGATCCTGCCCCTTGGTAGGGGCTGAGTTGTCGTGGTCTGCCCGGGATTGGATCTGCTTCGGGCGCCACGTACTCCTCCGAGTAGGATACGATCCAGAGATCGTGTCGGAATCCGGAGTCTTCCGAAATCCACGCGGGGCGATCTGCGCGTGTGGCGGAGTTGATGCAACCGCCTCGTCGCGCAGTTGACGTTGAAGTTCGCCTTCCTGGTTTGCGGTGCAAAGCCAGGAGCCGAAGATGAAAGAGGCGCCTGCCTCGAACTTGGTGACGATGGAGGCGCTGAAGGTGGCCATCGACTCTTTACTTGAAAACTCGACGAGAGTATCCCACGGACGGCGCCAAAGTGTCGGCGATTTATGCTGACTGGGGTTCTCGAGGGGGTGCCCCGAGAGAAGGGTTTGGGAGAAGTCGTCGAGAATCTAGAGCCGAAGGTGACAAGAGACGGTTTAGACAGGTTCGGGTCGCCGGAGCGTAATACCCTACGTCCTGTATGGTGTATCTTGTATTGATGAACGTGTTTTGAGGGGGGTCCCTACCTCGCCTTATATAGTCCGGGAGGTAGGGTTACATGGAAACCGTATAGGACTAGGAGACTTTTACAAGTTTATCTCTAATTCCCTAATACAGTATATCCAAACCGACCAGGACTACTCCTTGTCTTGTACGTCAAGTCTTGTTCATGGGCCGGCCCATAGGATGGGCCGCCAGGGTTGTTTAGTCCGTCAGGACTCTACACCCACAGCGTTGGTTTTGGTTCCTAAGGTAGTCAATCAACAGTCCAACACAATGTTACCACTGCTCCGTTAGTTTTAGAAATACGTGAACAAAAGAAAATGAAATGCTTTATTTTTTTTAGAACAAAATGAAATTCTTTACAAGAACTAGCAGAGACGTACGTGCGACACGCACGTGATACAAACTTATATCCAGTGGGTGAAACACTGGAGTGGTGAGAAAAAAATATTTAAACATTCTCCCACTCAAATAAAAAATAAAAAATTAAGATTTGTAGGAAAATATATATCTATATCGTATGATTCAACGTTTAATGCGTATCCATATCCAGGTTCGCAATTCTCTCTTGGCATGAAAATCAGTTCTCACAATAAAAAATTGGAAAAGAACTCTCTAAATATACATGTTATATAGCTCCAACACTATATAATTTTGGAGGTGATAAGCCCCTTTCCCTATGGTTGTTATAGACACGAAGCACCCTAGCTTCACATGACAAACCATACACACTTAATCAGTTAGGTCTTGTTTAGATGGGAGGGGTAAACTTGGTGAAAGTTGGCGAAATATCGCATCCATCCTTTTGACACTAATTAGGAGTACTAAATATAGACTAATTATAAAACTAATTACACAGATGAACTCTACATCGCAAGACGAATCTATTAAGCCTAATATATGTCGTTATTAGCGCATTTTTAATGACGAGTTACTGTAGCATGACAGTGTCTAATGACGAATTAATTAAGATCAATAGATTCGTCTCACGATGTGGAGTCCATCTATGTAATTAGTTTATTTTTACACCTATGTTAATACTCCTAATTAGTGTCCAAACATTCGATTTGACAAGTTGATAAAATAAATTGGCGAAAGTTGGCGATCAAGGCCTTAATCTACAGCTCAGGCAAGAAGGACAGCACGAGCGCCATGTTTAGGGTGTGTTTAGATTGGGGAAAGATTCTCCAAAAATACACTGTTCACCAAAAACACTGTAGATGAATAGTGATATGTGAGTAGAAGAGGTGGGAATGAATAGTGAAAAGTTGGGATGAATAGTGGATTTTTAGGGAATCTTTGGGAAACTAAACGGGGCCTTAGTATTGCATGTGCAAAGAACACGGCAAGAGGTTGGTAGTTACCAGACCAGGCAATCAGCTGAGGTATGCAGTAGCTAGAGCCTAGAGATTAGAGAAGGAGACGACGACGCCAGGAAGGGAGGAGCGACGTCGCCGCTGTGGGAGACCGGCTGACGTGTACCAATTTGTTTTTTTTTGAGAAATCTACCGATCTGATGGGTCGTGCCAATGGGCCGGCAAATGCAAGAGGGAGGCGCTCATACAACGCGCTTGGGCCGCGAGCGTTGTGCCGATTTTGCTTCACGCCAAGCCGATTTTAAAAACTACTGCGGGTTTCTCTAAAAAAAGAATGTAGTGGGTAGATAATATTGTGGTGACAAAATAATTATGTTTTTGGCAGAAAACATTTTCTAAATATCAGTTATGGTGGTTTGACCTCCTACCCACCTCCGTTGACTCTTACATGTGGGTCCAGCGTGAGGAGTAAGGTGGAAACGTTTTCAATTCTACTCGTTATTTTATAGATAGATAACAGAATGACTTAAATGATTTTTTTTTGTTATATTGCTGTAATGAGCTGGGCTACTGCCTGAAGAAACCAGTTGGGCTATTGGGCCAGCCGGCTCCATCATCCATGGAGGAAACCGTGTGCGTGTGGTGGTGACGTGGTGTCGTGGCCGAGGACGGCGACGAAACCGACCGAGTCGCAAGCAAGAAGAGAGGAAGCTTCCACACAACTAACTAGATAACCGTCTGAGAGCAAGGCGGAAATTTCCCCTGCGTCGATCGATTTCAACGCTTCTCGGTAGGATCGGCAACAATTCCGCGTCGCCCAGCAATCGCAGTCCCACAATCCCATCCCCCACCTTCGGCTCGCTTGGTTTTTGCCGGATCCGATGAAGAAGATCTTCGGCGCCAAGAAGAACCAGGACCCGCCGCCCACCATCCAGGACGCAACCGACCGTGTATTGCACCGAAATCCCTTTCTTGATTGCATGATTTCTTTCTTTCTGCTTCCTTAGGTAGGGTTGGTCTATAATCTTGGTTTGCCCAATCAGATCACCAAGCGCGGGGACACCGTCGACGAGAAGATCAAGAAGCTCGATGCCGAGCTCGCGCGATACAAGGAGCAGATCAAGAAGACGCGCCCGGGCCCCGCGCAGGAGGCCGTCAAGGCACGAGCCATGAGGGTCCTCAAGCCAGCGGAGGATGTGAGAAATCAATCTCTCTGCCCGCCCCCTTTCTTCTCCTGCCACCGTCCATGGTTAATTACTTTGATTTTTAGACAAACCAATCCGGCAATTACTTTACTCATGCCAATTTGATAGTACGCCACGTCAGCCTACCTGCAATGCTGTTTGCGTGTAATCTTTATTAGTTAGCTGCTTGGAATATATGCCGAATCAATAGTATGACTCTTTGAAACCAAAAAAAAGATTCGACATTATGACTTTGCACATATTTAACTGCTGTAGCTTCCTTGCAAAAGGAAATAAAAACTAAATCTCCACTGCATTCAGTAACAATTAAACATTTTTTTTTGTGGAACTATGCAGGAGAACCGTGTGTCATTTAGTAACAACTAAATATAGATGCCATATCTTACTAGATACATATTGAGATTTGGGGTCCCTGTTTATATATTTACAACATCATACAAACCGGACATCCAAATTAAGCTTTGGAGGTGGTTATCCAAATTGAACAGCATAATTTCTTATAGGAAGGGTGGAGTTGGAATTATACTATTATACCACTTGAAATATGCTTAAGCTCTTTTAGTTTTCCAATGACTTTTCAAGTCACCCCAAATTTTAGAGAATTTTGTCGTGTCCACTCATCAATTATCTTATAATTCCTACCTTCACCCATGTATGCTGCTTTCCTTACAGGTATGAAGGACAGCGTGACATGCTGTACAACCAAACATACAACCTTGACCAAGTTGCGTTTGCAGCTGAGGGACTTAAAGATGCTCAACAAACAGTAATACTCATGGCGCTACCTAAGAAAAACCTTGATCTGTATCGGTTCCATCAATCCCTAGACTCACATAAAACTGCTTTTCACTCAACAGATGACTGCAATGAAGGCTGCCAACAAGAGCTGAAAGGAATGATGAAAACTGTCAAGCTCGAAGATATAGATGTAAGTAGTAGTTTTGGTTCTTACCAGATTTCCTCATGCTTCCAATATTCACAGTTACATGCATTTCACTTTGCTGCTTATATTCATGTTTGCTTTTGAATCTGAATATATACTGTAACCTGTAGAGCATGCAAGATGAGATGATGGATCTTATGGACGTGAGCAATGAAATACAAGAAACTCTTGGTAGAAGCTACAACGTCCCTGATGACATCGATGAGGAAGAACTTATGGGGGGTAAGGCTTATATTGGTACTTTTAATTTTTCTTGGATAGTTTGCAGGGCCTATGTATATTGACAAACCTTATACCTCGCTGGGAAGGTGGAAGAAAAAGATACTTCTCGTCTGCCATTCTCATATTTTGTTCTTGAAAATGCAGAACTTGATGCTCTGGAAGCTGACATGGACTTTGAATCAGAGCGTGTCCCATCTTACCTTCAACCAGATCAAGAGTCTGAACTAAACTTGCCTGCTGCACCAACTGGTCATGCAGCACCACCACACCAGCAGCAGGTAGTGAAAATTGTGAGATCTTAGATTTTGCATACTTGGGATTTTTGGGTGTTGCTTTTCCATGCTCGTCATAGTAATTATTTGATTTCTTTATATCCACCCACCACTAAATAACTAGAACCTACTATATATTTAGCTGGTGCACGTGCACACTTGTTAGCATGTAGGGCATTATCAAAGCTGAGTGCATACACGGGGCACTTTTATTCAATGAATACAGAGAAGAAAATGTGACGAGCATATGGGAGAAAAATTCAAGACAATCTATAGGGGGATTGGGGAAACTAGGTCATATTGTTGGCAAGGAGAAAATGGGCACCTGAATTGCATTTAAGATTACTTACTTACCTAAGAGAAGGAACATGGGGAAACACTTACAGGTGGATCTGACTCCCACGGTGTTGGCAACACCTATGCCTAAAATAACTTACCCATAGACATGTAGATACTTATTATTAAAAAAAAAATGGCATGAAGATACTGAACTGGCATCTGGATCTGCTGGTGTAGCAATCAGCTGGCGCCGAGTTTGGTTGCCTACTTGCCTGCTGTGGGTGTGAACATGTACTAACGTTTTGTTTGTTTTTCCATTTTTATTTGGTGCAGGAGGATGAACTGGGATTGCCTACAGTGCCGCAAGCATCCATTCGTACGTAATCACGGATCTTGAACAGGATGGAATGATGGTCGTAGTTGAATGTAACCTTTTTTCCTGTATTCCACTATGATTTGTGGATGGTGTAAGTTTTACTATTAAATTGGATTGGTCAGGACATAATACGCAATAGCATCCTCTGTACTTGGTGATGGTCCTGACGTTGATTTGATTCTGGAAAGGAGATACGGAGGGCGCTGATCTATCCTGTATGTACATACATTCATTTTGTTCATGTTTTTTTGTTGGACGAAATGTTCGATGGTCACAGTATACTTTAGGTAATGTTGTAACTTGAGGAAGAGGGTGGCATTTTGAAGTTGCCCGTTTGTTGTACTTGCCCTTCAGATTGATCCATGTCGTAAGTAATGTCCTTGAGGATGATCATGGTGGAAGTTGATGACAGTTACAAGGCGCATTACTAAACCCATTGAAACGGGTTAGTAAACTGAGTAAGATATTGGCGCATTACTAGCCCATTCAAGCTTCTGCTGTGGGGGTCTCAGAAAGGATGTCAACTGGGAGGATATATGTTGAATGAGCCTCCTTCATAATAGGAAATTATGGCTCATCAGATAAGCAAGTCCCTCACCAGTCACCACTGATCATCAAATGACAGGTCAACACAAAAGTAAAAACTCCATTTTAATCTTTGTAGTATGCTTATTACCAGTCAGAAGTCATGCATTAATTCGTTTGCAATGGCAACTTTTCTTAAGTTCATTCACCCGAATCATACTGATAGCTAGCTTACTGTAACCAGTTCTCTAGTATTCATCTTAAGTGCTCTTAGAGGCGAAAGTATGGGGCATGGTTTCAGTTACCCTACAGTGTATCCTACCCTTCCACTGTTATAGTCAGTACCGCCATTTGCAAGATGTTCTCTCTTCTAACAGACTAATGGCAGATAAAAGCTCCAACCTTATCTTAACCTATATATTCGAAACCTCTGTGGGCGATTTTAGAAAGAAGAAGCACTTGAATTGTGGAAAGAAAAATTGAACTACACAAACTCCCTGAAATACTCAATGATGTTTAGACAGTCCAAAAATAAGATCTGCAATATATAAATTTTAACAAAAAATGCATAGCGGCCATTCCTGTATCTATTGAGAATTTGAGATGCAGAAAAAACATAGGCAGGCAGGCAACAAAACCTCCATAGAGAAAAACACACATATTCGATTATCAACCCAAGGTTAAACAAACAGGGAAAAAAAAGAAGGAAATTGAAAGGATACTGACCCTATATAATGCCTTCAGATGGCACACAATTATGGTGATATTGCAAAACACCCCTTAATTTTGCTAGTCCTGAGATACAAACCAAGAGGTACCTCACATTCGTGTGCTTTTCTACAATGCAAATCACCCCTTCGATAAAAACATGAAAACCCTCTAAAAACTATACTTACAATTATTAAAAAATTTCAAACGATGCGCATCAATTGTGTGTGTATAGTTTTTACTTTATTACAAAGTTGAGCTGCAAACTCATTGTAGAGAAATTCTTATAAAAACAACAAAAAATTCAAGTTGGGATGGACACTAGAAGACAAAATTTCAGGATATATTTATTCGAGTGCACCATGCCCTTGAGTTTTGTTATTTACATTGGGATTTTTACAAAGCGAGTTTGCATCTCAACTTTTGAAACAAAAATACATATACGTATGGATTATAGATAGACATTGTTTGAATTTTATGGAAACTTATAAATACAACGTTTAGAGAGGTTTTTACATTTCCACCGAAAGATGGTTTCCTAACATACTTGAAGCCTAGTGTATGTCCTCACATGACGTCACTCACTTTGCCATGATAGGCTTTTTCTTGCCAACAGCCCTACTAGTGTTTGTTATAGTCAGTACCGCCTCACTGCCTCCACACTTCCGGATAGTTCTAAGTTCTAACCTATATTAACCTTTCTAAGTTTAACCCTATATTAACCTTTCTAAGTTCTAACCCTATATTAACCTATACAGTATAGTTGAACCCCTTTCAGGTTATTTAAGAAAGAAGAAGCACTTAAATTATGAAAAGAAAAACCAAGTGCACAAACTATCTGAAATAAGAAATACTCAAATGATATTTAGACGGCCAAAAATAAGATCTATAATATATAATTTTGAACAAAAATGCATTAGTTGTCATTCCTGTATCTATCTGAGATGCAAAGAAAACATAAGGCAACAAACAACTTCATAGCGGAAAAACTCAACAATCAATCGACAAGAAAAAAAAAAGAATGTCGAACCTCACCAAAAGAAAAAGAGGAAAATTGAAAGGATACTTTTGGACCCTACGCAATGTGCCAATGCCTTCAGATGTTGCACACAACTACTGGCGGCGATTGCAAAAAGAAATGGCGGGGTTTGCCATTACCAGCAACAGCAAGCAAAAAAAAAAAAATCTGCCAAACTCGTCGTGCGCATCTGAGACCTGAACGTAATTTTCACCATAATATCTGGGGGCTCATCCGTAATAGAATTTTCGCCCATCTCTTTTTATCTACTCCTATCCCCCCGGGCGAGTGGAGTCTCCGTTCTCCACTTCTCCAGCAACCATCTGCTCTCCCACCCCCTTCAATGGCGGCGGCTGCTACCTCCTTCACCACCCTCGTAAGCTCCCCCTCCTCCTCTTTATCGGTGCTTCACCTCTTCCAAATCTCTCAATCCCTGGACCTTCTTGTGTTTTTTGCAGGCCATCGCGCGACCTGCGACGGCGGCGGCGGCATCCGGTCAGCGGGTCCTCCTCGCCTCCAAGGCCTCCTCGCCGCTCTTATCTCTCAGCGGTGCTCGCCTCCCCGCACAGGCCGTCTCCTTCTCGGGGGCCTTCAGCCTTCGTCCTCCCACAGCCGTGCGCGCTTCGTCACATCCGCCAGCGCTGAACCCAAGGTGCCATCTTTACCGGCATTACCGCTGCTAATTTTCACCTCTTTTTTTCTTAAATTATATACCTGGAGCGGCTACCAGGCCTGCGTTAAAGTTTACACCTCGCAAGAGTTATCTACATTCTACCAGGGAGATTATCCTTTAAAGAACTATAAAACTGCAATCCTGGGCATTTAGGCAGCTTTTTAACATGTATCTGCCCTAGATGTAAAATTCCCTGGTATTGATTTTATCACGTTTGATTAGTCTTTGATTTAATAACCATGTGAAATTGAAGTCATCGGCTTTAGTTTCTTTGGACAGAAGTGCAAATTGAAGTTCATCAATGATGATTTATGTTTCTCGTTCTCTCAGATAAATTGATTGAATCTTATAGTTGTATGCATGATTAGCACTCTACCCATTACTTGGACTGGTTAGCAGATGTGATACTGTATTTTAACTGGAACTGTGAGTTGGGCAGTCTTGTGGTTCCATTTGGTTCATGGATACCTGTGCTATCTGACTTTTGTGGTTGATTGGAGATATTCATGGTTTTGATTTGGTTCTTCCACCCTCTGCAGGAAGCAGAAATCCAGTCCAAAGTCACAAACAAGGGTACTTTGACATAAGCATTGGAAATCCTGTGGGCAAGAGATGTTGGGAGGATTGTCATAGGCTTGTTTGGGGGATGATGTTCCCCCAAACAGCAGAGAACTTCCGTGCTCTTTGCACTGGTATGGCATCCGTGCTCTGTTCAATCTTCCTCCATTTTGTGTATTGCCTTGCCTAGGAGAAACATAACAATGCTTTCTTTTTGCAGGAGAGAAAGGGTTCGGATACAAGGGGTCCAGTTTCCACCGTGTCATCAAGGACTTCATGATTCAGGGGGGAGATTTTGACAAGGGCAAATGTATGTGTTCACCTACTATCACTAAACTCTGATGTGCACTTGATATTTATTCCATCCTGCATATTCAGTTCAGAGAATTGAATATTTGCATGCTGATATGTTCCTATAAAAAGATTGAACGATTTTTTACTTATTTTTTATTCTACAAATGAACTTGCTGAATCTTGTTGATTGTTTCTGCTAAATATATTCTCATTTTGGGGTTATTGAGCTGAATTTAACAGAAGTTCAGAGTACTTTATGCCATACATTTAGTTAGTGAATCAGATAGAGTTGTCCTACAAAGCTTCTAAATAACCTTCATATCATACAGCAAAGTTCGTAGTGCTGCTAAAATCTTGCATAGCACATTATGTCCATGATCATACATGCATTTTCGTACTTTTTTTATGATTAAATATCTTAGTTCATGAAATTACAAAGCGATTATCATCAAGTTCTTGTTTTTCCATACAGCACACAATTTCCAAAGTGTAATTTTTTTGTGGCCTAACTGGCACCAAAGTTAGGTCAGTCAGTTCCCAATTCCTTGTGTAAGCCTCACAGATTGGTTTTTAGAAAACTGCATAAAGCTATGGTTTTTTGTTTGAAACAGTTGAACCTAGAGATAAACTAAATTGGAAGATACAGCTTTCAAAGTTGGGTCACCCAATTCCTGTGTACAGCCACACATATTGTTTTTTAGGACACTACAAAGAAGCTATAGTTTTGTGTTTGAACAGTTGAACCTAGAGATAACCGAAATTGGATACAGCTTTCAACTATTTGCATGTGATTGAATAGAAGCTACATTTGTAGGGTACTGGCGGGAAAAGCATATACGGACGCACCTTCAAAGATGAGAAAACTTCAAGTGTATGCTCTTCATCTGAATAACTCTTGATGTGCTATGTTGTTTCTAGTCACCTGCTAAAACTCATGGCATGCCATTTTCATGTTTTAGTGGTTCACACTGGACCTGGAGTGGTCAGTATGGCTAATGCTTGGACCGAACACCAACGGCAGCCAGTTTTTTCATTTGCACTTGTCAAGGTAATCTTCTGCACTAGCAGAGAAAAGAACTTTTTTCTTGGCGCTCCTGCTACGTTGTCGTTTTGCTCATGTACTAGTGCCAAACTAACCCAGACTGGTATGACTGATGCATGGACGCAGACACCTTGGTTGGATGGGAGGCATTCGTGTTTGGCCAGGTTCTGAAGGCATGACATCGTGAGGCTGATCGAGTCGCAGGAGACTTGACAGAGGGTGACCGCCCGACGAAGAAAGTAGTCATCAGCGAGTGTGGGGAGCTTCCAGTGGTCTAAGCATGCCCGTCTATTGCCTGCCTTATCTCAGATGGACGGCACAATATCTCCTCACTTGAGTTGGCTGGTTCCGACACTGCTACGTCTGAACTTATCATTCTATCCTCCTCTAGTCCTCTAGTTATAGAGATCATCCGAATGAAAGTTAAGATCCCAGATCGTAGGCATACTGTTGCTATTCGGCTGGAATAGATGTGCTGTTTTCCCTGCCCTGTCCAGGGAAAGGCTTTTGCTCACCAGGTTACCTTATATACTTGTATGGTTCATGGGACAGTATAATTCTGTTGTTGCATGCAAGGCTGTAGTCTGTAGATCGTCCAGATCAATCTATCAATTGTGCCCCGCCACTTGCGGACAGCGGATGTGCTATATCTGAACTTTTGTAGAGTTTGCCTTGCCAGTATAAGCCAGTTGCCCAGTTTCAGACGCATACTACGAGGCCCAATCATATTCATATGGACTAACGAATGGCATCAAATATCTTCTCCGAACAATATTTTTTAACAAATTCATGAAGCCATGTACTGTTGAAACTAATCCAAGTTACCCACCAAGGCAGGCAAGAACTCCAGGATGCTACCTTTCACATGTAAAATGAATTGGCGATGGCGACTCATGCTGCTCTGTGAAGCTCAAAGAAACGTACTACACCTGCTACAAAGTTAGCTTCACAAGCGTACGAAACCCTGAACCATCCTTGACATGTAAAGTGAATCAGTACAAATGTGCTGTTAAGAAAACTTGGATGATGCACATGCTCCAAATCCAAAGTGCTAGTAAGACGAAATACTTCCACGTAATGCAAGGCAACATTCCAAAATATTCTCAGTTGTACAATCAAATAAATAGCTCCTGCACGTGCAAGGCAACTCTGTCATCAGATCCATCGTGACTTCGTCATTGGCCTTGGCCATGAAAGATGCTCATGGTGCTCGCCGTCCTTCTCTCGCTGCTCCTCCTCTGCGCAGTCGACCAGCTGGAACTTGCATCTTCTCAGTACATGTACGGCGCCGGCGAGCCGCTGTGCCCCTGCGCCGAGTTCCTGCGGCAGCCGCAGTGCAGCCCGGCGGCGGCGCCGTACTACGCCACGCGGCAGCAGACGATGTGCAGCCGAGCGCCGTGTGCCAGCCCGCTCCGGCGCCGGTGTTGCCAGCATCTGAGGCTCATGACGCCATGTCCCGGTGCCATGCCATGTGCGGCGTCGTGGCGCAGTTCGTCGCGCTGCAAGGCGGCTTGTATTATGATGATGAGGCGCCGGCTCTGGCGCAGCAATGGCGGGCAGCTCTGCCGGTGCTCAGGCACCCATGGCGCGGTGGCGCAGGCTGCGCAGAGCCTGCCCGCCATGTGTGGGCTCTACCAGCTTCCCAGCTACCTGCACCATCCCTGCGCCCTTTCGGCTGCCATTCCTCCTACTACTATTACTGATATGGAAATTGAATATCCTCTAATAATCATCTTGTACGAGTATAAGTAAACTAAGTCTATAACTAATCATTAGTATCCATACATAATAATATATATAATATTACTAATTCAGTCACTTTGGTTGACTTGGGTCACTTCAATTCAAACTGACCATCTAGCACCGGCGTCTGTGTCCCAACTAATTCCTACAAGGTTTAACAGTGCATGAATCCATTCTAGCATATAGTAACGGTAAAGTTCTCTTAGTATTGTTCAGCTTAAAGCATGACCAATTTGGGACCGATTTCGCTTGTCGATTTGGGGTGGGATGGGGAGCAGTGTCTCTTTCCTCCTTTTTGCACTCAAAACAAAAACAAAATGCGTTTGCCTTTGCAAAGGTGCAACACACCACACTCGGCCTGCAAATGGGCCAACAACGGACTACTCTCCAACAAGAAGGTTCGTTTCCATTCCATTGGGGCCATCTCTGTAACAAGTCACAGCAAATAAAAAGGCTATATGGCTAACCACCTCTCCATGATCACACAATTTTTCTCTGAAGGGAGCGAGTGAGCCAGCCATAGACCGCGTCGTCTCTCTGCAGAGTGGAGAGCAGAAGGCCACAGCGGAGTTGAAGACGAAGGCGAAGAGGAAGCAAGATGCAGGACTGGGCGCCGTGTTCATCTCGTTCGTGCTCTTCATCCTGCTCTCGCCGGCTGCTTCTTCCAGATGCCGGCCAAGTCGCGCTTCATCGCCTTCGGCAACTTCCACACCAGCGTCGCCTCCATCCTCGTCACACAATCCTCTCTTCTTGCCTCGACGCCATCTTCCCTCGTCGCCATAGGTGTCAGATCGAGCTCGGGAGCTAGCTATATATATATACGCTGCGCTATCTGATCGATCGGGCACCAATGGATTTATGCTGGCGTTTAATCAATTCGATCTGCTGGTTTAACTTGAATGTCCTGTGAGACTGTTATTGTAAGGCCTCGATTGTGTATGTACGGTATATGCAGTTCATATATGTTGATGTTGCTTTTTTTAAGTGCAGTCATTGTTGCTTTAACTCAGTCCGTTATCGGCCATTGTTAGCTAGCTTTAGTTACTCCCTCCATTAGTTCATCTTTAAACTCATTGACTTAATGATGTTTTGAACTAATTAACTTATCCAAAATCATATAGTTTTAAGGACAGAGCTAGTATGATATGCCTTGCCAACACATATATGCTAGGTAGCTTCCGATCATGTCTAGAGAAAATTGGCGGCGCTATCACGTTATTTTGTGGATATCCAAGGAAGCACGTCGCCGACAGTATGATATCTACATCCGGATGATGTTGGAGGCGCAAGAACAGAACAAACGAGAACATAAAGAACACGAACAACACACACACAACACAGCACAACCAGAGCGTTTCCAACTTTCCATACGCACAATACCAATTCAAATTACAGTTTCAGCAACGAGAATCACTGAAGATGGATCGAACATCAGCAGGATTTTTACCGACGTGAAAGGAGCAGGGTTCTCTGTCCAACGACTGTAATTTTTATGACTCGCTAAAGACTCAATAAGGCAATCCAGAAAAAAAAAAGAGGAGCAGAAGCTAGCAGGCTCAACTTACTCAAGCATGGATGTTTTGTCTCTAAAGATTGGAGAAGACGAGAGACCGACTGCACCATCGAATTCAGCACATAGTCTCTCAGCTGCTTTTCAGTTAATGTATTAATTCTGTGCACACTCAATGCTGTGCTCGGATGGTGTTTCATTTAGCACATTAGCTCGCGCGGCAGCAGCTCTTGTGTTGACCTTGAGAATTTTAGATCGAGCACACTGGACTCAGCCTACTGATTTCACCAAACTACTCTCTGATAATATCTGTTGCGTGGATGCAGGCTGCAGCGGCATTGCGACAATAAGCAGTAGATGAACGACCCAAATGCCAAGAAGAGACTGCATTATCTCGCAACAACCTACTATACACATACAGCTGACAGCCGCGACATCTGTGAGCCCATGCGTCGTTGATCGACTAATATTATT